>CBXJ02000086.1:25830683-26273183 GCA_000612645.2 Trichuris muris | reverse complement strand
GCTCGAGTTCCGTCCTCAGCGAGCAAGAGTTACATGTTAGTTCTGAAGGTTACCCTTAAGCAACCTTTTGAAGTTTGGTTATATGTTAGTATCTGTGGTCGTGAATCCAATTTCTTCTAGATGCTCCATAAATATTTCACCAGGAATTGGAACGTATTTCCCATTGACGCTCCTTTTGATTGTGAGAAGAAACATTCTTGAAATCTGAAATAGTTTCCCTCCATCATGCACAAAGAAACAAGCTTGATTACGTTTTCCTCCATCATGCACAAAGAAACAAGCTTGATTACGTGAAGATTATAATTTGTCCCGTTCTATAAGTCCGGATCTGCATTAAGCAGTGATTCTGAAACTGAGCAACGATGAAATTACTTCGCTCTTGTTGAAATCCAAATTCGAGGGCCGGACCTGTCCGTTTTGTTATTGAAGCAAGCCACTCTTAGTTTAATGGCTGTCATACAAGCGCTTGGTCATTTCTTTAATGCTGCGCTTTTTAAACTACCCCATCACGCGCGAATAATTAATTCATTCACAAAATATTCAGAGACAAAATTAAGATAACAAATAAGGACTACGGGATATGATCTCATTTATTTCAGAATACAGCAGACAAGCCCGTTAGTATCAAACCTGTCCTTTCACGTAGCTCTCATAGTATCCCTTCACAGTGTTCTTTGTAATGTCTTCGATGAGTTTCATAGCACCTATGAAGCGATTCTATGGTCATTGAGATTAAGCAGCATGCATTCATATAAAATTAATAGTCATGTCTTAGCCAAAAAATAACACCACTGAATGTCCGACATTTTTCCCGCAACTTTAAGAGTCAGTTCACGAAACCGTAGTGAAAAAGTTGATTCAGCAAGCTCAATAAAATTGTGCTGTATACTCCACGGGATCCCTTTTTGCTAAATCGAGATCACTGACATGCCGAACGATCTCAATATGAACATAGACGTCTCAAATGAACAATGGAGGTACAGATGTCCGTAATTCTGGTCCGTTAAATAGACGGCGGGGATAACACTTCATATTCAAACAAGCAGAGCACGACTTTTTTCACGATTTAAGAGTTAGTTTTCCGGCGTAAGGGACAATGCGGTCCTCATGATTCAGCGCACGACGTTCGAAAACTGCCGTCATACGATAAGCGAAACAAAACACATGGAAAAAGTTGTCTATTGGTACAGCAAAAATATACTTTCATTGATTAGAATGAAGCTTTCATCTGGCGTATCTGGTGATCATCGTAAAGCGTGAAGCGCATCACAACTTTAAAACTACTTAGTGATAAAGCAGACTACTACTTTAGTTGGTTAAGCTCTTCCGCCTGGGATGTTGTAGCATTGCAACAGCTGTTTCATTGAGCTCAGCTGATCACTGTTCCTTTCAAACAGCGAGCAATGCTTATGCGATCCGTCAAAATCACAATGCCTGAAAATCAAAGCAACAGTCTTGTGGACCGACAAAAATAATTTACGTACTTTGCTTTCGATTGTCCGGTTCTCTTTCCCAAAGCAACGGCACGATTGGCAAAGAATTCTTTTAGCTTGATCCATCGGTTTGTAACGGTCTTGTTATTGCGCACCTGTACTTGTACTTCTTCAAGGCTCGCTACATTGCAGAGCACCGATACTACAGTAAAGAATAGTTCGTTGTTTCCATTCTTCGCACTGAGAAGTACGTCAGATAAACAGTCTAACCACATAGGCGCAGCAACAATGGAACCGCGGAGGTTCTCATGCTAAAACATCATCAGACAAAATGTGAAGCAAATATGCGTACATCTCCTACAAAGGCAATCTCGTCCAAACACTTGACCGCAATGGTCTTTGTTTCCATGGAGGCGTAGCCACGATTCAGGCGCTTTATCACCTTGTAAAGAACGCCGGGTACACCCTGCTCAATCAGACGTCGACACTTCATTTCTGATACAGTGCTTATTGCATCTGAAAATCACTGGCCAATTGTAGTCAATGGTAAATTTTAACATTCACTAACGAAGTTCCAACAGCATGTTCCTAACCGGCGCCAACTGCATGCATGAAAGGAGCTTGTCTACCGCTCTTTTCGCTCGCTGCGGAGTTGGAATGATAATAGGCGGAAATTGTGGAGGCGGTTCAACTTCTGTGCATTTGCTGTTCATCTGCAGCTTTTCGGGAGACTAAACAGACCATGTTTGAATCTGATAGATTAATAACTGCATTGAGGGAAAACGTAGATTCATAAAAATCTGAATGACGCAAAATCCATTCGTTAGACAGTATTTGCATCAGAACATACCGATAGTTCGTTTCAATAATTCTACCAGAAAAGAAACGATAGCCATATTCACATAGAAAACCATGCAATGTGTGCGGACCTATGCGCAAGAGAAATTACTGCACTTCACTATCCATGATCAAAACTATTGAATCGACGATTTCCAACTGTATTCAAATGTATCAATAATTTTAATGGGACCAATTTTCCATCGTCAATCACTTATTCAAATTACAACTGTTTATAGCCAGTTGAGGTAATGAAAATACCTCAAGGGTTGCTTATACCGTCAACATCTCCCAAATCATTTGCAACACGAAGGAAAACAGCCACCAAAAACATTAATGAGTAGTTTCTAGTTTCAACAAATATTCAGAAATGATAAACGGAAATATTTTTGCGAACCGTTAGGCTTCGCCAGCATATAGGAACGTGAATCAGGCAGAAAAAACGACCAGTGATTCCAAGAAAATCCTTCTCGAATATTTGCACTTCTTATTGCCATACATTAGCATCTGCTGATCCGCACACTCTTAATGACTGTTTCTCCATAATCATTGAGTTGCGATGCCCAAAGGGAACGAAATGGCACACGTCTTAAACTTCCCAGTACGAAGTCCACCGTTGGGACAACAAACTGATAGGACTAATATTATAATATGAATTGTACGACGATCACCGTTGGAATGAATTTTATTGACGAATATAAATCCGCAGCTTTTGGGACCCACCGCGTCCCGTCTTCAGCGGTTAAACAATGAAAGTTCTGGTATGATGCATATCTATGGAGAACTGATCTTAAACTAGAATTATAATGGGTTTAAATCAAGTTTAAACCCGTCGAACATCTGCTGTTCGTCTAGTTCTTGATATATCACAAGTACCCATCTCCCGTATAATTGGGGTCCATGTATCACTAATATCAATTCCGTTGTCCTATTAATTGTAATATTGTGTTTTATATACATCGCTTCCTTGATTCTTCTTATGTCGAAACGCTTTTCATGGCAAATAATACTCGGTACTAGTGGACCTTGGCATTGGGTTGCGTGTTCCACTATTGCTGAAGATTTAATTGCTACTTCCATTATTCTATTAGGGTCCAATGTCTGTGGGCGACCCCTTTGCCTATGTGGAGTCCCATCCCGTCTTGCTTTAGCATTGTTGTAACGACTGACATTGGTAACATGTTCTTTGAACCTATGGTTCAATGTGTTCCCTGTTTCACCAATGCATGATGCGGAACAACTGCATTTAACTTCATAAACAACTCCTTCTTTTTCATTTTCCGGTATCTTGGTCTTGTCCTTCCTGAGGATAGACCTTATGTTCCTTGAACCAGAGAAGAAAACTTCAAAGTTCATCCTCTTACCGAACTTTATAATGTTTTCTGCCAATCCCCTGTAATAGGGTAAAACAAGAGTTGTGTTCATTATTGGCCTTAACCTTCTGCTATTCGTTCTCAAGTCTCCGGTTTATAGCAGAGGCTATGAGTTTCCTAGGATACCCATTTGCAGTTAGACTTCTCATAATATGCTTTATCTCTGATTATAAAAATTCAGGACTGCATATGCTTATCGCTCGGTCCACCATGCCATTGATGATGCCAGGGAATACCGAATTGGGATGGTGCGAAGAGAAATTTAGAAACCGATCCGAATCGGTTGGTTTCCTGTAAACTGTAGTTTTTAGATAAACACCTTCCTTTATGACCAAAGTATCTAAGAAATGAAGAGCGCTGTTTCATTCTTTACGGATGGTAAAAACAATTTTTTCCGGAAACAACCCGTTCAGATGTCTAAGAAATGCATCTTCCTTTCCCCTCACTGTGATGGCAAAGATGTCATCAACGTAACGCTTGAAGATCTTCGGGCAGCAGGTGTTATCATTGGTGGAGAAAGTCAATTCTTCTAAATACTCCATAAAGATTTCAACGATGGCTGGAGAAAGGCTACTTCCCATAGGGGCGCCATTCTTTTGTAAAAAAAAGTTCCTTTGGAAGCGAAAGAAATTGGCTTCCAACATGGAAAATGATCCCAATTGTTTCACGTGATGTGGGTTTAACTTTGTTCTATTCTTGAGTCTCATCTTTGCTTAATAACTGTTCTAGGCGGTCCAAAGTGCATTCTATAAGAATGCTAGTGAAAAGGTTCTTAACATCATAGCTAATCAGGATATCCTTGTCTGTTATAGACACATTTCTAATTTCGGTGGCAAAAAATTGTTTTTACCATCGAGAAAGAATCAAACAGCACTCTTCCTTTCTTAGATACTTTGGTCATAAAGGAAGGTGTTCATCTAAAGACTACAGTTTACAGGAAACCAACCGATTCGGATCGGTTTCTAAATTTCTCTTCGCACCATCCCAATTCGGTATTCCCTGGCATCATCAATGGCATGGTGGACCGAGCTATAAACATATGCAGTCCTGAATTTTTACAATCAGAGATAAAGCACATTATGAGAAGTCTAACTGCAAATGGGTATCCTAGGAAACTCATAGCCTCTGCTATAAACCAGAGACTTGAGAACAAGAATAGCAGAAGGTTAAGGCCAATAATGAACATAACGCTTGTTTCACCCTATTACAGGGGATTGGCAGAAAACATTATAAAGTTCGGTAAGAGGATGAACTTTGAAGTTTTCTTCTCTGGTTCAAGGAACATAAGATCTATCCTCAGGAAGGACAAGACCAAGATACCGGAAAATGAAAAAGGAGTTGTTTATGAAGTTAAATGCAGTTGTTCCGCATCATACATTGGTGAAACAGGGAACACATTGAACCATAGGTTCAAAGAACATGTTGCCAATGTCAGTCGTTACAACAATGCTAAAGCAAGACGGGATGGGACTGTACATAGGCAAAGGGGTCGCCCACAGACATTGGAC
This sequence comes from Trichuris muris, assembly GCA_000612645.2. Lineage (NCBI taxonomy): Eukaryota > Metazoa > Nematoda > Enoplea > Trichinellida > Trichuridae > Trichuris > Trichuris muris. Next base: position 26,268,032 of record CBXJ02000086.1, on the reverse strand, counting down.
CCCAATAAAATAATGGAAGGTGCAATTAAATCTTCAGCAATAGTGGAACACGCAACCCAATGCCAAGGTCCACTAGTACCGAATATTATTTGCCATGAAGAGCGTTTCGACATAAGAAGAATCAAGGAAGCGATGTATATAAAACACAATATTACAATTAACAGGGACAACGGAATTGATATTAGTGATATATGGACCCCAATTATACGGGAGATGGGCACTTGTGATATATCATGACCTAGACGAACAGCAGATGTTCGACGGGTTTAAACTTGATTTAAACCCATTATAATTCTAGTTTAAGACCAATTCTCCATAGATATGCATCATACCAGAACTTTCATTGTTTAACCGCTGAAGACGGGACGCGGTGGGTCCCGAAAGCTGCGGATTTATATTCGTCAATAAAATTCATTCCTACGGTGATCGTCGCACAATTCATATCATGCTCAATTACACCGTTACAAAAAATCCAATTTTTAAGGACTAATATTAGTGATATTGGATTCTTTGCTGGTTCCTCGGGTCGGCAAGTTTTGAAACGAAAACGGTCTATTGGTTGCCGCTTTAACCATTAATAAACGCTTAGACAAGAATCTCCCCAAATGAAGACCTCGCTGAAAAGTGGCTAACCACAACTTGCATCTTACACGCAGTTCATGGATTATCCCGTTGGTCGAATTTTTAGGCTGTTGCCGGTCTTCGTTGGAGGCTACTTTATCGAGCCGGAGCAAACCTGCAACTTTTAAATAATTAACGGCCTTTAAGTTGCGACGGAAATGCAACTGCGCTTCAAAAGGGCAAACAAACTTGCCTGAAACTATGCCCGACAAGGGGCAGGACAGTTCGCAAGGAGCCGATTGGAGGTCGCCTCCTTCGGCCTTCGTTATTTCGTCGAACAAATTGTTGCATTTACTTAAACTGCCTGCAGGGAAAACGTGTACGCTTCAAGAGAGATAAGCAATGGATTCGCTTACCGGCTGACAACTCGACTTCGTGACTTCCGTACTGTTCGAATGTAGACAAATCGCGCGAGTAGTTAGGAGTGGAAATGCTCAGAGATTTTCCATTATCAGAAATTGAACTTGCGGTGTTTCCAGCCAATGCTCTTTCAGAAAGCAAAGCTATGCCCTCCGAAGAATCCAGTAAATCATGCTTGCAATCAGAAGTGTCGCTCTTTTTATCAATGGTGGACGGATTGGGCTGAACTTCCGGATTGTCCGCTACATTTGTGCCCGTGGACAACGATGAGGACGATGAACTGGTCAGATCGCCGCTTTGAATAGAACTTTGGACTCCAGTTTTGTCTGAGCTATTATCGCTTTCATCCTCTACTGAAGATGTTGTGTCCCCATGTGAACAGTGCATTCTATCTATAGTGATATTCTGCACTCGACGTTCATTGGAAGTGAACTGCTCTGCCGAAATTATTTGAGGAGATAAGACTTCGCTAGTGGCAAACGACATGGTGGGCGGGTCATCGAAATGGTAAGATATATCACTAATATTGGTTACATGAGACAGGCCACTTTGGTCAACAGCTTTGGATTCACGCAGCATAGAGTTCAAGTGGCTGCCCAAACCTTCTCCAGCAGCTGCCATCGATGGCGTATACGAGGCCTTTTGGCTCCTTAAACTATCGAACGCGCCATTTCGACGGCTTGAATCGCTATTTTCCGAGTAAGTTCCAAAGTTCAAGCTGTGTCTTCCTTTCTCTTCGTCAGCCGAACATAACAGCTCCAATGAAGGATCAACCTCGTTACGCTGAGCTGTTTCCTCACCGCCGCACTCTTTCGCGTCCATTGTACATTTATATGCAGGAGCACAAATTGGAAATCCATCAACACTTTTGCGCGATAAGCGCAAATCTTGACAAGTTTGGGCAGATACTACTGGCAATGGGTCAAATGCCTCAGATGAATGGATGTCGTCTCGTTCCTCTTCCGTCACGCCGTTGCAAGAATATGCATTTCCAAAGTGTCCAAACTTGCTGGACTTCGAGGTACTTGGCGACGCATTGTTCTTCGCCGAAGTCAAAGTGGGATCCTGCTCTCCGCAAGTTCCAACAGAAGACAAATTGCACACCACAATCGGCACTGAGAAACTTTCCTCAGAACAACTAGTTGGACCAACGGACTTGCATCCACTGTTCATGTTGTTACCATTAGCATCGGCTGATATGACATCCATTTGCACTGAATGTCCCTCATGATCTGGAATGGTAGTCTCCTCGCTTGCATGTAACGATTCAGTGATAAGCTCTTCGGCCTTCCCTTCAGACAATGTTTCGCCACCTGCATCTTGCTTAAGAATGCAGCAGCTTTCCAAATGAACATATTCCGCTGGTAACACCTTACCACATTGCATCTTTCGCGGTATGACCGCCATACACGTTGGATAAGGCAGGCAGCCAGCACTTCTCGCACATATTTCTCCAGAGCAAGTCTTCGGCGGCCATAGGACTGAACCCGCACAATAAGTCCATTTTGTTCCGAAGTAAAATTGCTCAGTTGCGAAATATTGGAGCTTAACTCTTTTCCGCCGTCCCCTTCAGCAGTTGCATTAGCTTCGGAAGTATCCGTGTGTACAGTTGCTAAATTACGCAGTAGCGATGAGAGAATTAATATCCAACACTGAACATACGTGGTTGAATCTGAACGTCACATCGTGCTTCCAAACATGGTTTAGTGCTACCAGTAAACACGCGATGATGAACCGCATTCTGGCAAAAGGTTGCTTTCGTTCGAGACTCTCAATGATTCACATACCTGTTCAGCGAAATCGGAAGCAACTTCTACTTCAGCAATTTCTAAAATTACGCAATTGCATGACAATGGCAAATTCAAGATCATATACTGATTGCTTGCAACGTTTCCTTTCTTTCATTGTAGATGCGCCAGTTCTTCTGAATAGGTTTCAATTAAACAGTGACAATCCACCTTACGCTCACTTGTATCTTCCGCGCAGCAAGGCTCATGCGACCGAGCGAGAGAACACGCTTCGCGAAGACGACGTGTCTTCCACATTGGCGCCAGTAACGTTGAATGGTTGTTGCAGCCCTTTCCTAAGAAATTGAAAGTACAACAACGACAAGTCCAAAGGAAACACATTTTGTAAAGGTATCTTTCCACCTTCAGCCATTTCGAACGATGTTCTCTCCACGCGTGCTGAATCACCGAAGCAGCTTGGTGCTGATGGCTGAGAGCAAACAGCGACGAAGCCAAACTGTTCAGGCACAACAGCAGAACTCTTTCATTTTTAGGGTTCGCTCCTTGAATGTAAACGAGTTCGTCAAAAGGTAGGAGCCAAGGTACGTCGCCAATTTCTTCCACCTTAAGTTGTCTAATTAGGAACATCAAGCAGGCCGACTTACTAAATCACTGACAATCGAACTTGGAACTGCGTACGGATATTATGGCTGTCAATTCAGTCGAAGTAATAAAGTACTTTTAACAATATGCTGTAAGAACAATCTGTTGTTTAGCAGAGCAAAATGAATTTCCCAGTGGACCTGATCGAACTTATAAAAGTGTACAAGGAATTATTTGCTTAATACCACAGCGTTTCTCAATTTTTCTTTTAGGTTTACGGTGTATGTATCCAATTTACTTTTTATTCAAACAAATCGAATAATATCGACGTAGCTTTCGGAGCTGCCCCGCTCCGCCTTCAGCGTCTCGCTGTGTCGGTGTTTCTATTGTCTAATATTTTTGAAAAGATTACACAATAGAAACATCGACACGCCGAGACGCTGAAGACGGAGCGAGATAGCTCCGAAAGCTACGTCGATATTATTCGATTTGTTCCAATAAAAAGTAAACAGGATACATACACTGTAAACCTCTAAGAAAAATGAGAATAAATCCTGTTACAAGCCCTATATTTGCATATTACCGTTTCTCAAGCATTGAATATGGAAGTAGGCTGTTCCACATGCTACGGTAAACTCATATCGTTCACTTACTTGTGTTCACTAATACACTCACTAACTTGCCACAGATGAGGCTTTTTTTCACGTGATTACAAACACCGCAATAATAAACGTGAAGTTAATAGTCCAATGAACTACAATTTATTAATATAACAATATGAATATCTGAAAATCTATACCATATTACGCGCTGAAGACGAAACTAGAATCTACCTACGCTAATGCCAATTTACGCCCATTTACAAGAGAACAAAAGCAGTGCCGGAGAATGAGATCGCGTACGCCTTATGTTATGCTAACCATCATACACGAAATAAAAGAATCAAAACATTAGTGTGTCGTCTATGAATAGTGGCAATGTAAGAATACAATGACAATAAAACAGAAGCTCACTGCGTTTAGAAAAATGCTTCGATTGTTCGTGTCATTTCTTTTCAGCTCTTCATACGATATGAACCTTTCGCCATTATTGCACATGGTTGTTTCGAATTTGATATTTTCACGGGGTAGCATGAACGGTAAGTAGTAGGCAATAAGGCAGCACAGTGCCCGTCCATCGAACAGCGAAAGATGAAGATTGTCAACCTGCAGCAACTAAGATATGATACATAGCGCGAAGACGGGTCGTCACCTCGACGCCAAACGTCGAACACACAGCGGCTATCCACTTGGTGAAAACGGCAGCAGGAGACATGTCAGAACCTGCAATCTGCCGCAATATGCCAGTAGGTTCGTTTCGCAAGTGGCGGTATTTCCGTCTTAGTCTCATTATCTCAAAGAACACGGGAGACTGCATCGGATCTTTCGGAAAGCCCAGCTAAACAATGATATTCTGTCTAAAAAGAACAATGAACATGCACTAACTTTGAAGCAGATAATTTGCCATAACAAGTGGAGGGTTTTCTCGCGATGACCAGCAACTATTGCGCTGGCGTTAGCGCCTACAAGATGTTTTCATTGCGACGTGGAAAGGAGTTAACATCATACGCAACCGTCCAGCTGTACGCCAATCGAAGACAGTTCCTTTATTGCAAGCTCAACGTTGTGCACCTTCTGCAGTCTGCTGACCGGTGGACCGCGCATACCGTTGCACAAATTTGCTTTTCCACTTAAGATTCCCGCCAGACGACTGAAACATGGCGATGTACGCAATCAAGGTGCTCTTTTGCTAGTTAACTTACACCAACGTTGCGCCATCACGAAGATCAGTTCTCAGGTCACCGATCAAAGTCGGTTTCTCGTCATACCACGTCTGTTCATAGGTAGGCTGATAATCAGCGGATGCCAGAACTTTTAGAAGACTTCCGTCAGCACTCAGCAGCTCCTTGTTGAACGTGATCAGCACTTCGCGAATAGACTAAAACAAAATTGAAACTGCAGGACGACTAACCAATTGGAATAGTCAATAACTTACTTTATACGTAGAAGTTTGATAAAACAGGCACGGATCACTTTTGATTATTCTCTTCGACTTTGCGTGGTCCAAAAAAATCAAAAGCGCGAATAGCTTTTGCATGAAAAACTTAGATATCGCTTCTTTGTAACCTGTTTAGAGGAAGTGAACAAATAAACGGTAATGAGCGAAACATCTACTCACCGTCTTTGAATGCATTTCGCACATGTGCGATCGAATAACGCTTTAGAATCAGCGGATCGTTCAACATGCGAGTGAAAATGAAATGAGCTAGGCTTCTGACGTCATTGTTGACCGTCAGAGGTAAAACTTCGCAGTAGACAGTCTCTAAGCCTATGCGCAGCCATAGCGGTGTTATGGAAAGCAAAATGTTCAAGACTAGTTGGCGCAATCCTTGGTCTATGTGAATATCCATTTCCTGACGGATTACGATTTTCTTGTCCTCTATTAATTGGAATACTCGATATACGGTTTGCTTCAGAGAGCAGAACAAATGCTGAGCTTCATGTCGGAGCTGATTCATCTTCCGTTGCTTTGTGTACTGGCGCAAAGACATTCGCTCACTTCCATTCTTCGACAGCTTCGGCGAATGCTTAGACGAGAGAATATGTTTTAGGCTAACTGCAACCAGTTGGGCGATAAGGCAATTAAAACGCCATATCTACGCTAACCATGAGGCACATCTCCTTCAGACGGTGTATCCCCTTCTTCAAACATATCAGACATCAGTATGTAGTTCAGAAAACGTTTGCACACGTGCTCCTCCACGTGTTCACTACGAATCGGCAGTTTTCTTTCGTGCTCCGCTCTACGCTCTGCTGTGAAACACGTAACGCTATATTGCAATAAGCGAGCAATGTAGCACACACCATTTTGAATCGTTTCGAGCTTGACATCGAAAGAATGCTCTTTCCTCCTTTTTGGTGTGCATTTAATGGAACCAGTATCTCTTCCTTCAACCGTTTGTCCACCTGCTTTCATCTCCTTGCATATGACGTTACTTCGCGCTGTTAGCTGTAAAACTACTATTAAGAATTCAATTAAACGGATTCATCGAGCCTGATATTACGTGGATGGCCTTCGTCCCACCAGGCATCAGGCACGTACCGACCAGGACAATACGCAAAAAGTAACGAGTAGAAATGGCTTGCGAACATTCGCTACCATCCATCGTAATCTGCACGCGCAAATTCGATCTCATGTTCCCAACTGCCTCCGGCTTCCAGCTTATCGTAACTTCCGTGGAAGAATTTGGCTGTATTGAGCCTGTACACGGACATATTCTAGAACACGGAGCGGCAGCGTATACAAATAAACGTTCGAAGGAACTTTACTTGAAATCGGCCCCGACACCACGGGAACAGTCAATGAGAAAATCAGCACAACATGCCTCATTGTTCCACAGTTTGAAGGATAAGTTGGCCGTCTGCCCCGCCATAAGCTGACCAAAGCTTAGACAAGTGGCCGGGGAGAACGGCTTGAGCTCTACGCATGTAACACCACGCGTAGGACTGTACTGCATTGCTCTTGCGGTATACCAAAGCTGGAAAATATTTTACAATGTTTAAAACGATCAGACAACCATGCTCAACGGAAGACGGTTGAATGGTGCTTATCGGGATATGAACTGCTTATCGGGCCATGGCTTATGAACTCCGTATTCAAGATCAGACAAGCATGCTATTAAAGTCATTAAAAGCGCGCGCAAAAAGCTTTTCCGCCACTTGCGAACATGCAAAATAGTAAACGCAACGTTGAAATGGTGTATATGGCTTTGTTAAAGCGCGTGATCACCTTTCCGATTAACTCAACCAGCTCAAAGACGCAAACACAGCAATGCTTCGAACACGCACTTTGACTGCCAGTACAGTATATTGATGCTCATGTTCGTGTAATTTATTGCTTAAATTAGGGCGCACCGTCCAGTATATTTTTATTCTCGCGTAAATTTTGGGAATATAAACATTGATCAGGTGCTTATAAGGAGTGCACGCTCTTCTGGAGTAACCGTGTCCTTATTACGTAAAGTACCATCGTCATCGCTTCTCATGTCTTTGTAAATTAGGAATTATCCGTGTGAATAGTTCCTGGACGTAGGGAAGTGTTCCTTCGACTTCTTCTGAACGTGCACATCGTAATGAACATGACAATACGCAATGCCGTGCACGTATTCATCCGCGTAGTGCCATCCAATACGTCTGGAGTGTCGGAGGAATTAGTGGTGGCGCCACGCTCGTCACTGGATAACTCCGCGTCCGCTATTCCACACGGGTCAAAGTCTCATGGCAATCCCGCATGCATTATCCAACACGTGGAAGGTCGCGTTGAATTTGCGCTGGCGCTAATTCCTCGTACTAGACAAATGACTACATAGGCAACGTATTCGCTTCGTTAATGCTCATGTTGGCGGGCATATTCCTTACGAGGCCCCAAGACCCGTTGCTTTTATTGCAGCTGAAGACAAAACATGAAGCATGAGAAAGTATTGTCGTCTTTGTGTAGGATAAACAAAGCGGTATAAAATCGCAAAACCCTTTCCTCTTTGCCGTTCACCTTACTGTAACCTTTAACACTAATGAAGTTCATCAGTAAATAAGCAACGGATCAGCCTGCGCCTAATCTTTACCCTAAAAAAGGAAGAACTGTTCCTGTGCACTGACATGGCAAGGGAAAAGCAAATGGAACTGCCAATGGGGCAATGGGTGGACTAGTGCAGCGAGGCGGCTCAGAGAAGGATGTCGTAGTAATCGGGCTTCCAGGCGCAATAAGGTGTCGGACACAAGGACCCGTGTGGTATAATAAAACGTCCCATGCATAGACTTTTTCAACGGCCCTCCGCAGCGATGCCGTTGCGTACCACGGCAGCCCTCTTTATTATGATGCAACTCTTTGTCTTCCTACCTAATTATTATTCGTGAAAGATGCACGGATTGTACCTGTTTATTCGTGGTCCTTTCAACATCGCTGATGACGGTACCAGGGCGTTCCGAAAGCTTCGATAAGAGTTCTTGACCTTTGATATTTCTAACAATCGCCCATCCATCCGCTGGTAGGGCATTAGCGGTTTTATTACAGGTATCACATCAAAAAGCGGCAAAGCCTGAACACCACCACATGGTGTCTGAAATTACACGAAAACAACTGCCGACCAGTGGATGGATGGGAAAGTTATTAACAAAACAACGGAACACTGCAGATTAACCTTCAGAGGTTTAGGAATGTCCTGGTTCGTTTGTCAGCAATCTACGGTTATGCAGTTGGCGACGGAACCGGAACGTTCCTAAACCTCCTAAGGTTAATCTGTAGTGTTATTTGATTTTGTTAATAACTTTCCCATTCACCCGCTGGTAGGGAGTTGTTTCCGTGCCATTTCAGGCACCGCGAATAAACGGGTACAAGCCGTGCATCTTTCAAGAACAATGCGCCAAGGTCCGTTATGAAGCATCCCGTTTCTTACATAACTACATTTAAATGTGTACTGTAGCGTTTTATTCAATAGATTTCTTTCGCGTGTTGCGTCGACAAACCTCCCTTTTCGATGTTCCAGTGTCGCTCCCAGCGAAGGTACTTTGCGCCTGTAGATTCATTTGCAGCTACTTTCCAGATTCAACGTCCATTCGGAAGGTCATTTTTCAGCGGCAATCTCCATTGCCGAATCTTTGCCATAGATTTCTTACGATATTTTACGAATCTCAGGCTCAGGTAAGAGAATAACTATTGGTTAAGGAAAGTTAAAGAAGCATTTTACATCCACAGCAACACATGCATGAATAGGGACAATGGACTCGAAATTAGTGACATTTGGACAGTGGTGACAACTACAACAGTCTGTTGTCGACGGAGCACGTCAACTGGCCCCAGGCCCCACTGGCCCCAGGACAAATTGGCACTGAGGCGAGTTGATTGGCTGAGCCCGACTCGGCGGCCTGCGTGATTGGCCGACGTAGAGCGATTCTATTGGTCGTCATGCGTGATTGGCCGGCCCAGCGCGATTCTATTCGTCGTCATGCGTGATTGGTCGCCCTAGGCACGATTCTATTCGTCGTGCGTGATTGCCCGGCGCACTTCGCTGCGGCGCATGGACGCAGAACTCCAACTTGCACGGCACCTTATCGAGTCGCATGACTTGTTTGCGCCAGTCTCCACATTTAATCGTCCCCCCAACATGGATAACCAGCGTCATCGCATGCCTTGATCTTATCATCTCACGTACTATTCCTGGGATAACCGAGCAGACGCCGAATGCTTTGAGACGGTTTTGCTGCGTTGCTGGTCTGCTCGGGTGCATTACGCGTCACCTCCACTAAACCGGCATCGGAACAACGGCTGATCAGAAGAAATTGTCTAAACAGAGTACATCATTTGTGTTGAAGGTTTGCAGCGGCTCTCTCAAACAATTTCAAATATACCCCGTAAGGAGAGAAGCACAGTTGTAAAATTAGAAATGTTCCACAAGGGGCCACTGAACACAGCAACGACGGAAGAGGGCAGATACATCGGAAAAGGCGAGGGAAGAAGGAAGGATGCTGATTTTAAATGATGTCCGGGAATCGCCGCAGGAATTCATGGAAATCGGGGTTCCCAGTAGAAGTTTTCCGTCAGACCCACGCTTATCTTTTCATGACCGACTGGACAGACGCGCCCGTCAGTAGTCTCCAAGGAAACCATTGGTCACTCTATCTCGCTATTTTCAAAAATTACAGGAAACAAAACACCATCTCGCGAAGCGCTATCGCTCCAGCTGCTTATGGCGCTCAACGATCAGTGCATTTGCCAAAAATTTTGCAACAATTTAAAGAACCAACATATTTGCATGAAAGACAGTCTGGAAGCGCTATTGTTTCTCTCTACATAGCAGCGTTAATTGTTCCCTATTCATTTCGGCTGCATAAATACGTTTAGCTTGTTCCATTTTACTATAGTTTCAGCTTGCTCTGTCATTGTTGAAGACTCGCTGTATCTTCTTGGTATGATCGTTCTTCTGAAGTTGTTTTGCTTGCCCTGTCACTTCCCACAGTTCACGAAATGCTGCACAAATTCATTGATCGAATGCCCAAAGAAGAAAAGCCGCCAATACAGCAGGGAATACCTAATACCCTAAGTGATAGGCCATTTCGCCAGTTGTCCGATAAAAATGATAATGAATTCGACCGCCTCCTCTTTCATACTGAAGTGAGATTACTCTCGAAAGGTACATGCTTAACGCGGTTTCACGAGCTCTTCGGCTCACTTGTCTAATTTCTTGATCAGCACGACTATCCTCATTGCGAACATTTGCGCAAATCTACAATGGATGCAGCCTACGTGGTCGGTTTAATATTTCAAATTCAACAAATGGAACAAGCAGCTCCAATGGAACGAACAAAATATGAATAAAACGAACGCTCCAATCGGCGCATTCCTATCGTCTGTGCCCTGAAATTAAAATCATGCTATGATGTTAATTTCAGGGCACGGGCGGCTAACGTAGGTCGACTACGGCGTCGGCCGAAAAGCAGACATCCTTCCATCACGTATGCAACAAGAGGATGCGTATCAAATATGCTATGATTTTAATTTCAGGGCACAGACGATAGGAATGCGCTGATTGGAGCGTTCGTTTTATTCATATTTTGTTCGTTCCATTGGAGCTGCTTGTTCCTTTTGTTGAATCTGAAATATTAAACTGACCACGTAGGCTGCATCCATTGTAGATTTGCGCAAATGTTCGCAATGAGGATAGTCGTGCTGATCAAAAAATTAAACAACTGAGCCGAAGAGCTCATGAAACCGCGTTAAGCATGTACCTTTCGAGAGTAATCTCACTTCAGTATGAAGGAGGAGGCGGTCGAATTCATTATCATTTTTATCGGACAACTGGCGAAATGGCCTATCACTTAGGGTATTAGGTATTCCCTGCTGTATTGGCGGCTTTTCTTCTTTGGGCATTCGATCAATGAATTTGTGCAGCATTTCGTGAACTGTGGGAAGTGACAGGGCAAGCAAAACAACTTCAGAAGAACGATCATACCAAGAAGATACAGCGAGTCTTCAACAATGACAGAGCAAGCTGAAACTATAGTAAAATGGAACAAGCTAAACGTATTTATGCAGCCAAAATGAATAGGGAACAATTAACGCTGCTATGTAGAGAGAAACAATAGCGCTTCCAGACTGTCTTTCATGCAAATATGTTGGTTCTTTAAATTGTTGCAAAATTTTTGGCAAATGCACTGATCGTTGAGCGCCATAAGCAGCTGGAGCGATAGCGCTTCGCGAGATGGTGTTTTGTTTCCTGTAATTCTTGAAAATAGCGAGATAGAGTGACCAACGATTTCCTTGGAGACTACTGACGGGCGCGTCTGTCCAGTCGGTCATGAAAAGATAAGCGTGGGTCTGACGGAAAACTTCTACTGGGAACCCCGATTTCCATGAATTCCTGCGGCGATTCCCGGACATCATTTAAAATCAGCATCCTTCCTTCTTCCCTCGCCTTTTCCGATGTATCTGCCCTCTTCCGTCGTTGCTGTGTTCAGTGGCCCCTTGTGGAACATTTCTAATTTTACAACTGTGCTTCTCTCCTTACGGGGTATATTTGAAATTGTTTGAGAGAGCCGCTGCAAACCTTCAACACAAATGATGTACTCTGTTTAGACAATTTCTTCTGATCAGCCCTTGTTCCGATGCCGGTTAAGTGGAGGTGACGTGTAATGCACCCGAGCAGACCAGCAACGCAGCAAAACCGTCTCAAAGCATTCGGCGTCTGCTCGGTTATCCCAGGGAGAATACGTGAGAAGATAAGATCAAGGCATGCGATGACGCTGGTTATCCATGTTGGGGGGACGATTAAATGTGGAGACTGGCGCAAACAAGTCATGCGACTCGATAAGGTGCCGTGCAAGTTGGAGTTCTGCGTCCATGCGCCGCAGCGAAGTGCGCCGGGCAATCACGCACGACGAATAGAATCGCGCCTAGGGCGGCCAATCACGCATGACGACGAATAGAATCGCGCTGCGTCGACCAATCACGCAGGCCGCCGAGTCGGGCTCAGCCAATCAAATCGCATCAGTGCCAATTTGTCCTGGGGCCAGTGAGGCCTGGGGCCAGTTGGGCCGGGGGCCAGTTGACATGTACCCGTTGTCGATCCGTTAGTCACACTTTAAACACATTACAGAGAAGCTAAAAAACTGGCTCGGGTCTGGTATGCTGCGCGCCCCCTTCCTACTGTGGCATGGCGTCATGTTAGGAAAATCAGGTATTGAGACGGAAATTCTGTGACGTCACGGTTCGCTAAACGAAGCGACGTCAGCACCGCTGTCTTGTGCTGAGTGCGTGTACTCCTCGCTAGCGTTGATTCAGCAGACTGTTTTTTGGGGTGATCTTCGAAATTTAGGACGTGCACGTGTCTTAGCTGTCTTAAACAGTCATGTCTGAACGCCCAACGCTTTAACCGCAGTTACAACATTCTGGAACCTGAAGTATCCGGGCGGACGGTTTAGCCCATATGGAAACCGGCAAGACATGCTGCATCGCGCCCAAACTATTCTTGGGCAACTGCAAGAGGTTTCGCTTTTACCGCAACAAAGGGTACAGCTCATCAGAGGTCACCTAATCTCCAGGCTGCTATTCACCTTTTGCGACAACAACCCAACTGCCCGAACTGTTGCGTTGTCCGTCACGATGACATGGCAGACATTAAAGACAATCCTCCTCCAATCTACGATGTCGGACGAGCTTTTTATCTATTAATGAAAGAGGGAGGTCTGTTCCTTTTGCTTTAGTCCTCTATATATTGGGACGAGCAGACCTCACACCTTGTGAATTCTGCAAATAAACATTGATTTAGGATTACTTCCATGGTTTATCTTTGAGACGTTATGTGCTTCAACCCCGTTCTTCTGTACTAAGCGTATACGTTGGTTGCTGACCCAGCATCAGTAGACTCGTATTGGGTTGACGTTCGCGGCTAAGAAGTCCAGATTTCTCAGTTGCGTTTAAGTTTCAGGTTTGCCTTTATTGGCTCATCCATGCGATTAGCATCTACGGTTAGATTAGGTAGATGGCAGTGAGCGCCAGTTAACCATAGCAGTGCAGCAAACGAATCAGCATGTCACAAAGCTTATTCATGAGCGATAATGTGCTCATTCACCAAAAAGAAACTGTATACGATAGCGGGCCATCAGCGTGGCGGCGAAACGGCTACGATATGTTCCATGATTTTGAGGAACGGGTTCTCATCAGGTCCTAACCTTCGATGCCAAGATAGGAAGCTCAAAGTGTAGCGACAAGACCAGGAGAGCATTCGTTTATTCAAATGTGACCGCAAACGCTATGCCACAGCCAAAGCCGCCAACGAAAAACACGGCTTCTCACACCCCGCAGAAGGAAAAACGACCCTGCTCGCAGCTTTATGCGTCGCATATATCGAACTTCGCCCACGATCGATGGTGCGCATTAATTGCTGACACCTGCGCTGTTGCCGGTGGGACCCCCGCGGCATGTACCCAGACAAAGTCGCTCCGCGTTTTTCTACTTCCACACTCACGTGATTAGTGTACGATGTTGGATGATTAGATTAGTATACGATGTTCGCCGGGTGCTGATTCATCTGCTGCTTTTTCAGAGACTGCCCCTTACACAAACTAAAGTGGACCTGGCAGGGAGATAGTCGCGGACTTCAACGGGGTGTGATAACCAGTATTAATACAACTGTTTACTCTTGCTTCTTGAAAGAGAAATTACAGCTCTTTCTCTACAAGAGCAAGACTGGTGACGACTATCACGTGCTGTGTGTGTGTGTGTGTGACAATGATATGTGTTGATAAGTATGATGACTATTGTTACCCCCTATGAGCGACGCTACATTCCTTCCCGGCCAGCGGAAGCCCGCCTCGAGCTTGAAAAGAAGTCTCGGAAACGTGGAGATGGCTGTCGTCGACGGGCGGGGTTGCACCGCTGTTCCGCTATCATTGCTGGCGGTTCGGTTGACACAGTCAGGCCGTCTTCGGCAACACCTTCCCTGTATATTTTAACTTCTCTCGGAGGCCCTCTGATTGCCCGAGGTTGTAGATGATTGATGTGGACGATTTGCATCTGCTATCGTCTCTGAGCACTTTCACAATTGTCGAGCTCATTGTTTCCGCTACCAATCACCCTTCTTGCCACTGTGGTTGTAACTTGCTGCGTCTCGAAAACCAAAACAAAACATGTTCCAGGACAACCTCCGATCGGCAAGCGGCCCGGCAGTCACAGTCAAGCTTTTGCTTTCCCGACGCAGCGGTCACATGTTTATGGGCGAAGGCCCATAACCTTAGCATAGTCCCGTGTGTACTCACGGACGACTTGTTGCCACGGGTTTAGTAACGCACGTACTACTGGAAGGGTATTTGGGTCTCTACTGAACATTTGCGTGAAACGCGTTCGGCCAGTTGACATTTGCCTACAGGTGCGATAGGCGTACAGCAGGTGTGGAAGTCGTGTTCGCTGCGCACCTACGCTCGAAACATCTCCAGCAGCGACCTGTCGGCTTTTTCTACGAATCCGACGCGTTGTGGGTGGTATGGCCTTGTGCGTGTCTTCTTCACTTCAAATAATCGCAACACCTGATGCAATAGGTTGCTTTCAAACAGTTCAGCCATCCTATGATCCTGCGAGGGTCAGCGCAGACGTTGGAGGTTGACGAAAGCGTCTTCTCCAAGCGGAAGTATAACCGCTGCGGACTGTTTCCCACTCACTGGATTGTCCGTGCGGTATGCCGTGAAACAGGGCACTGCTCCCTGGCCCCAATTGCCAATCGCAGCAGGCACACCCTCATGGGCTTATAAGGAGGCACGTCCATCAGAGTGCCACTGTTATGACGGACGAATGGCAGGGATATGCGTCCCTGTCCAACTTGGGTTACACGCATTTGCGTGTTAACCACTCTCGCCATTTCGTCAACCCACTGACAGGGGCGCATACCCAAACAATTGAGTCGCTTAGGGCTGACCTTAAGCGGCAGCACAAAAGACGGTGCGGCACCTCCAGGTCGACAATGACGTCGCACCTGGAGAAGTACATGCGGCGGCGAAGGCTTGGACCTGACGAGGATCCATTCCTCAAAATAATGGAACATATCGCAGCCGTTTCGCCGCCACGCTGATGGCCCCCTATCGTATACAGTTTCTTTTTGGTGAATGAGCACATTATCGCTCATGAATAAACTTCGTGACATGCTGATTCGTTTGCTGCACTGCTATGGTTAACTGGCGCTGATTGCCATCTACCTAATCTAACCGTAGATGCTAATCGCATAGATAAGCCAATAAACGCAAACCTGAAACTTAAGCGCAACTGAGAAATCTGGACTTCTTAGCCGCGAACGTCAACCCAATACGAGTCTACTGATGCTGGGTCAGCAACCAACGTATACGCTTAGTACAGAAGAACGGGGCTGAAGGACATAACGTCTCAAAGATAAACCATGGAAGTAATCCTAAATCAATGTTTATTTGCAGAATTCACAAGATGTGAGGTCTGCTCGTCCCAATATATAGAGGACTAAAGCAAAAGGAACAGACCTCCCTCTTTCATTAATAGATAAAAAGCTCGTCCGACATCGTAGATTGGAGGAGGATTGTCTTTAATGTCTGCCATGTCATCGTGACGGACAACGCAACAGTTCGGGCAGTTGGGTTGTTGTTGCAAAAGGTGAATAGCAGCCTGGAGATTAGGTGACCTCTGATGAGCTGTACCCTTTGTTGCGGTAAAAGCGAAACCTCTTGCAGTTGCCCAAGAATAGTTTGGGCGCGATGCAGCATGTCTTGCCGGTTTCCACATGGGCTAAACCATCCGCCCGGATACTTCAGGTTCCAGAATGTTGTAATTGCGGTTAAAGCGTTGGGCGTTCAGACATGACTGTTTATGACAGCTAAGACACGTGCACGTCCTAAATTTCGATGATCACCCCAAAAAACAGTCTGCTGAATCAACGCTAGCGAGGAGTACACGCACTCAGCACAAGACAGCGGTGCTGACGTCGCTTCGTTTAGCGAACCGTGACGTCACGGAATTGCCGTCTCAATACCTGGTTTTCCTAACATGACGCCATGCTACAGTAGGAAGGGGGCGCGTAGCTGGTACACGTCAATTCGCCGTGAGCGTTTCTCCGTGGTGGTACTGTCTCGGCTGTCAGATGTGTCGCCACAACCGATTACCTCTCCTTTCGGGGCCAATCTCCCTAACTGACGGTTCGTCTACCATCTACACGTCTTTCCTCCAACTTTCGGGTCTCTGTTCCATGCTTTCCAATGGCGTCGCTTGCAATGTCGACGGCTTAAATCTAACGTATAAGCTATCTTACCCCATCACGCTGCTTCTTTCCCAGTCTTTTTCCCAACTTAACGGCTCATCTCCGATGTGCCTGTCCTTTCTCCCACTTTCGTGTCTCTGCTCCATGTTTCCACATGGAACCACGGCTTAGCTCCAACGTATAGGCTATCTTCTTCGACCACGCTGCTTCTTTCCCAAATGTCGCTTCTTTCTGTCCATCAAGCGGCTCATCTCCATGTACTTGTCCTTGCTCCCTCTTTCGGGTCTCTGCTCCATGTTCTCTCACGGCGCCGCGTGCAATTTCCGCGACTTAACTTCAAGTTACAACCTACCTTATCAGACAACGACGCCTATTTCCAGGCACTATGACTTATCTCCAATCCTGACGGCTTAATACTCTTTACTAACCCTTTCTCCAAGACCCACTGTTTCTGCTCCGTATACCTTGACGGAGCCACGTGCAATGTCCAAGGAATAGCTGCAACTTGTACGGCAGCTTATCGAGTAGCAGCACTTGTTTGCACGCTTTGCGGCCTTCACCACTTTTAATAGTCGATTAGATCCACCGAACCTGCGTACTCCGCGCCATTCACATGCCTTGATCTTATCTTTTCACGCATTCTCCCTGCGATAACCGAGCAGACGCCGAATTTAATCAGTCCTATAAGACGGTTTTTCCTACATTAATGGTCTACTAAGGCGCACTACGTGACCTCCATTAAACCGCACATCCAAACAAATGCTGGTCAGAACGAATTATAATTCCTGGTATTCCTATAGTTTTGCTTCCGGAACGAATTGTAGCTGGTCATATGATATACAACATGTATCATCAGAAGAATGGTAGACAGGGCTTTAAACATATGTGACCCAAAGTTCCTTCGATCGGAACTCGCGTACATACAACGCACTCTGATGTTCAACGGATACCCAAGCAGACTAATTAGATCAGTCATTAAAGAGGCATTCAATCATTCCACCCCATCTACGCCGGACACAGACGACAGAAGACCTACAATCATCTTACCGCATCATGCTGGTGTTGATGAAAAAATAAAACTTTTATGGAAGCAATTGGGCCTCCGGGTCTTCTTTCAATGTTCACCCAGCTTAAGCGCACTGCTGAGCACTGACAACTCCATATCCCACCTGAGCAAAGAACCGCGATAACTTACAGGTTACCATGCGGTTGCAACGCCTCCTGCGTAGGAGAAACGGGCAGTACTTTATTTCACAGGTTTCAACAACACATGGTCTGTGTGACCCGGTATAATAACGCGAAAGATCGTTTCAACGTGAGAGCAACCAGATACCGGCGGATCGATACCCCTTGTTACTATCTCTGCAAATAGTAGAAGCATTTTCGTCATACGTCGCGTCTCCAGCTACACATCTATGACGTTAACCGAGGAATACCTGTACATTCGAGTACAGAGAGAGAGAGAGAGAGACTACGGTAATCGCGTTGAAGTTCTGCAGTGGATGTTCCAAGAGCATCAAGTATTCTCTTTAATCGTACGAAATTCGTCTACGTAACCCGTGCTCGAAAGTTTCCAATTCTTTCCGTGACAAAACCGCATATAGTCACTTTATTACACAAATCATGAACCACAAAAAGTTCGAGGTCGCTACACACACGCTACGGAATAAACAATGCAGACGATTGAACACATCTTCAACGAAACCGACATAGTGCAATGGGCATACGAGAGCCGTCTCTGCCCTGAAATCAATACCATAGGATGTTGCATACGGATCATCTCGATGCTCACCTGGCCGGAGGATGCCAGCGCCCCGGTCAACGCCGCAGTCGACCTACGATGGGCCGGTGATAGACATCGACCGGACTAACAACTTCGCTGGGGCTGCGCATCGCAGAATTCGGTCGGAATTCTGTGTGCAACGTGGTTCCATGGTCTTATGCCACCCCCATTGATGTTTTCGAGCCCGGCGATCCTGAAAGACAGAACTTTGTTTATGGACAACGTGCTTTGCTTTCTTACCTCTAACGACGGCCAGAGTGCTTCGGATGGGTCAGTGGAAGCAATCGCTCTTGGCGACGACGAATTTGTCCTGCTGGAAGTTTCGAAGTTGCGAATGGAACTGTGCTAATCGTGTTCTAACACTTACCTCACTGACCCATCCTAAAGTTATGCGCTATCCCCCGGAGGTATTCTAGCATCGTTCGTCTGTCATACCGGCGTACGATGGCCAGAATATTATTGTCCGCCTTTTGATATTTCTGCCGCTTGTGCGGCGGCTGCTCTCCCCTGACGTACTGTTCGTATTCCATGTCGCGACCGGCCTGGACTTTCCGGAAGCCATCTATGAACCTCCAAAGCGTAGTATGGACCGCCCCGATTTCCGACCGAATTCTGCGATGCGCGGCCTCAGCGAAGTTGTTAGTCCGGTCGATGCCTGCCAATGCCCTATCGTAGGTGGACCATGTGCTTGGAGGAAATAGAGGCTCTCGGCGGCTATGATGGCGGGTCCAGGCGCCCACGTAGTTCTCCTCGAACCAGTATAGGGTCGGCAGAAGCTCACGTGGGAGCCTTGTACCCAGAACATCAATAGCCTCGTCCAGGTCAGCTGTAGAAACAAACGCAAGGGAGGCGATCATGCGGGCGGACAATCCAAATTCTGGCTCCCTACGGCACCTGGTGAGAAGACTTTGGTGGTTCAACTGCTTATATAAGTTTCTCACCAGGTGGAAGAAACAGCCGAATATCCGAGCGGAAGGGAATGTGGCCACAGCGGCGTTGATTGCCGCCATCTCGAAGTCCATGGAGATGGACTCCGGAGAAAGCTGTGGCCACATGTCCCTTATCGCTCGGAACATTCGGCTGTATGTCGGTTCCTGCTTGTTTGGGAGCAGGGCGTACAACAGAGGGAACACGAAGCCCTCCCTCTCCGCCAACAGCACGTACAGCTGCTCAAAGATGTCAGGAGCAATGCTGAACGTGCCGTCGGCGTAGACGGCCTTCATGTGCATGCTGGATGCACCCTGTGACTGCCGC
Source organism: Trichuris muris (assembly GCA_000612645.2). NCBI lineage: Eukaryota > Metazoa > Nematoda > Enoplea > Trichinellida > Trichuridae > Trichuris > Trichuris muris. The sequence continues at coordinate 26,248,381 of CBXJ02000086.1, read as the reverse complement.
CCGAAGATCAAGATACGATCTTCATCTCCCAAACCAGAGTCGTAAAGCAGGAACCGTTCTTCACCGTAGGTCTTGTACGCCTCTGGAATGACAAACGAAGCGCGGCTGACCGGAAGGGATGGAGGCGCTTCGATGGCGGCTCGTCTTCGCTGGATAGTCCTCCGAATAAACCGTGTCGGCGGCAATTTACCCTGGGCAGCCGTTGAAGCGCCCTCGAATGCTTCATTCATGATGGCGGCGGGCGTTTCAACGGTCTCTTTGGCTCTCCTTCTTATTTCCGTCATTACGGCACTGGCTTCCACTTCACCGGCGTCAAAACCATGGGTGTGGGCAATGACTCTTTTAATGACTTGGTCTGTTACGGCATCCGTATGGATCCTGGCCTTGCATCCATCCGAGTCGCGTTTGTCGCACCTCCGAAACTTTTTCGTTGACCTGCAGTCAAAAGTGTCAAACTAGTATGTGTGACCTTCATCACTGAACTTCTCTCTGTTTCGTTTGGAGAGAATCCATGACGTCTGCGCTGGCTGGTCCGTATGTTGAGCATCGGGCGCCTGCATAACTTGTACTTCTTCAGAGAGCAATACGTCGGTGTTGCGGATACGCCGCAAGGCTATCTGCGCTATCTATGCACCGAAAAGCTAATTCGAAACGTACGCTGACATATTAGGGTAAATAGCGCAGATAGTCAGAACCGATTTACATAATCGACGCGTATCGAGAAACTATTTATAGTCAGTTAGTTTTCCGTGACACACACGGCTGAATTCTTTTTGCTTTGCCACTCTGTACATACGTGTGTTGACAGTAAAACGTCACATCTTTATGTTGCTGTTACCCAGGAATCCGTCGCTCAGACTCAACGACACAGCAACAGTCGGTATGATTTAGCAGAAAGAAAGCTGAACAGCGATCGCGTAGGTTCGTCGTCGACTATTTATACCTTCCACCCTGTCTCAGATGGACAAAAGAAACGGAAATATCTGGACGCTTATCGTTCGCTGTCATCTCGTAGGCAAATGAGCTATGCGGAACAGGGCTGCCGCCACTTGGGCTTACGACCCCGACAGCCCTGAAAAAGGCGACAGCTGAAGGGCATCTGCAGGCGGCCCCTCAGAAGTACGGAGCGGTCGATCTTGACAGGCGCCATCTTGACGGTGCGATTCAACTTAGCAAAAGAGTTTGCATGGAGGCTACGAAAGTGCATTCTTAAATTACCTATTCAAGAATGCACTTTCGTAGCCTCCATGCAAATTCTTTTGCTCAGTTGAATCGCACCGTCAAGATGGCGCCTGTCAAGATCGACCGCTCCGTACTTCTGAGGGGCCGCCTGCAGATGCCCTTCAGCTGTCGCCTTTTTCAGGGCTGTCGGGGTCGTAAGCCCAAGTGGCGGCAGCCCTGTTCCGCATAGCTCATTTGCCTACGAGATGACAGCGAACGATAAGCGTCCAGATATTTCCGTTTCTTTTGTCCATCTGAGACAGGGTGGAAGGTATAAATAGTCGACGACGAACCTACGCGATCGCTGTTCAGCTTTCTTTCTGCTAAATCATACCGACTGTTGCTGTGTCGTTGAGTCTGAGCGACGGATTCCTGGGTAACAGCAACATAAAGATGTGACGTTTTACTGTCAACACACGTATGTACAGAGTGGCAAAGCAAAAAGAATTCAGCCGTGTGTGTCACGGAAAACTAACTGACTATAAATAGTTTCTCGATACGCGTCGATTATGTAAATCGGTTCTGACTATCTGCGCTATTTACCCTAATATGTCAGCGTACGTTTCGAATTAGCTTTTCGGTGCATAGATAGCGCAGATAGCCTTGCGGCGTATCCGCAACACCGACGTATTGCTCTCTGAAGAAGTACAAGTTATGCAGGCGCCCGATGCTCAACATACGGACCAGCCAGCGCAGACGTCATGGATTCTCTCCAAACGAAACAGAGAGAAGTTCAGTGATGAAGGTCACACATACTAGTTTGACACTTTTGACTGCAGGTCAACGAAAAAGTTTCGGAGGTGCGACAAACGCGACTCGGATGGATGCAAGGCCAGGATCCATACGGATGCCGTAACAGACCAAGTCATTAAAAGAGTCATTGCCCACACCCATGGTTTTGACGCCGGTGAAGTGGAAGCCAGTGCCGTAATGACGGAAATAAGAAGGAGAGCCAAAGAGACCGTTGAAACGCCCGCCGCCATCATGAATGAAGCATTCGAGGGCGCTTCAACGGCTGCCCAGGGTAAATTGCCGCCGACACGGTTTATTCGGAGGACTATCCAGCGAAGACGAGCCGCCATCGAAGCGCCTCCATCCCTTCCGGTCAGCCGCGCTTCGTTTGTCATTCCAGAGGCGTACAAGACCTACGGTGAAGAACGGTTCCTGCTTTACGACTCTGGTTTGGGAGATGAAGATCGTATCTTGATCTTCGGGCGGCAGTCACAGGGTGCATCCAGCATGCACATGAAGGCCGTCTACGCCGACGGCACGTTCAGCATTGCTCCTGACATCTTTGAGCAGCTGTACGTGCTGTTGGCGGAGAGGGAGGGCTTCGTGTTCCCTCTGTTGTACGCCCTGCTCCCAAACAAGCAGGAACCGACATACAGCCGAATGTTCCGAGCGATAAGGGACATGTGGCCACAGCTTTCTCCGGAGTCCATCTCCATGGACTTCGAGATGGCGGCAATCAACGCCGCTGTGGCCACATTCCCTTCCGCTCGGATATTCGGCTGTTTCTTCCACCTGGTGAGAAACTTATATAAGCAGTTGAACCACCAAAGTCTTCTCACCAGGTGCCGTAGGGAGCCAGAATTTGGATTGTCCGCCCGCATGATCGCCTCCCTTGCGTTTGTTTCTACAGCTGACCTGGACGAGGCTATTGATGTTCTGGGTACAAGGCTCCCACGTGAGCTTCTGCCGACCCTATACTGGTTCGAGGAGAACTACGTGGGCGCCTGGACCCGCCATCATAGCCGCCGAGAGCCTCTATTTCCTCCAAGCACATGGTCCACCTACGATAGGGCATTGGCAGGCATCGACCGGACTAACAACTTCGCTGAGGCCGCGCATCGCAGAATTCGGTCGGAAATCGGGGCGGTCCATACTACGCTTTGGAGGTTCATAGATGGCTTCCGGAAAGTCCAGGCCGGTCGCGACATGGAATACGAACAGTACGTCAGGGGAGAGCAGCCGCCGCACAAGCGGCAGAAATATCAAAAGGCGGACAATAATATTCTGGCCATCGTACGCCGGTATGACAGACGAACGATGCTAGAATACCTCCGGGGGATAGCGCATAACTTTAGGATGGGTCAGTGAGGTAAGTGTTAGAACACGATTAGCACAGTTCCATTCGCAACTTCGAAACTTCCAGCAGGACAAATTCGTCGTCGCCAAGAGCGATTGCTTCCACTGACCCATCCGAAGCACTCTGGCCGTCGTTAGAGGTAAGAAAGCAAAGCACGTTGTCCATAAACAAAGTTCTGTCTTTCAGGATCGCCGGGCTCGAAAACATCAATGGGGGTGGCATAAGACCATGGAACCACGTTGCACACAGAATTCCGACCGAATTCTGCGATGCGCAGCCCCAGCGAAGTTGTTAGTCCGGTCGATGTCTATCACCGGCCCATCGTAGGTCGACTGCGGCGTTGACCGGGGCGCTGGCATCCTCCGGCCAGGTAAGCATCGAGATGATCCGTATGCAATATCCTATGGTATTGATTTCAGGGCAGAGACGGCTCTCGTATGCCCATTGCACTATGTCGGTTTCGTTGAAGAAGTGTTCAATCGTCTGCATTGTTTATTCCGTAGCGTGTGTGTAGCGACGTCGAAGTTTTTGTGGTTCGTGATTTGTGTAATAAAGAGTCTATATGTGGTTTTGTCACGGAAAGAACTGGAAACTTTCGAGCACGGGTTACGTAGACGAATTTCGTGCGATTAAAGAGAATACTTGATGTTCTTGGAACATCCACTGGAGAACTTCAACGCGATTACCGTAGTCTCTCTCTGTACTCGAATGTACAGGTAGTCCTCGGTTAACGTGATAGATGTGTAGCTGGTGACGCGACGTATGACGAAATCGCTTCTACCATTTGCAGAGATAGTAACAAGGGGGTTTCGGTCCGCCGGTATCTGGTTGCTCTCACGTTGAAACGATCTTTCGCGTTATTATACCGGGTTACACAGACCACGTGTTGTTGAAACCTGTGAAATAAAGTACTGCCCGTTTCTCCTACGCAGGAGGCGTTGCAACCGCATGGTAACCCGTAAGTGATCGCGGTTCTTTGCTCAGGTGGGATATGGAGTTTGTCAGTGCTCTGCAGTGCGCTTCAGCTGGGTGAACTTTGAAAGAAGACCCGGAAGCCCAATTGCTTCCATAAAAAGTTTTATTTTTTCATCAACACCAGCATGATGCGGCAAGATGATTGTTGGTCTTCTGTCGTCTGTGTCCGGCGTAGATGGGGTGGAAGGATTGAATGCCTCTTTAACGACTGATCTAATTAGTCTGCTTGGGTATCCGTTGACCATCAGCGTGCGTTCTATGTACGCGAGTTCCGATCGAAGGAACTTTGGGTCACATATGTTTAAAGCCCTGTCTACCATTCGTCTGATGATACATGTTGTACATCATATAACCAGCTACAATTCGTTCCGGAAGCAAAACTATAGGAATACCAGTAATTATAAATCGTTCTGACCAGCATTTGTTTGGATGTGCGGTTTAACGGAGGTCACGTAGTGCGACTCAGTAGAGCATTAATGTAGGAAAAACCGTCTTATAGGACTGATTAAATTCGGCTTCTGCTGGGTTATCGCAGGGAGAATGCGTGAAAAGATAAGATCAAGGCATGTGAATGGCGCGGAGTACGCAGGTTCGGTGGATCTAATCGACTATTAAACGTGGTGAAGGCCGCGAAGCCTGCATACAAGTGCTGCTGCTCGATAAGCTGCCGTACAAGTTGCAGCTATTCCTTGGACATTGCACGTGGCTCCGTCAAGGTATACGGAGCAGAAACATTGGGTCTTGGAGAAAGGGTTAGAAAAGAGTGTTAAGCCATCAGGATTGGAGATAAGTCATAGTGCCTGGAAATAGGTGTCGTTGTCTGATAAGGTAGGTTGTAACTTGAAGTTAAGTCGCGGAAATTGCACGCGGCGCCGTGATAGAACATGGAGCAGAGACCCGAAAGAGGAAGCAAGGACAAGTACACGGAGATGAGCCGCTTGACGGGCAGAGAGAAGCGACATTTGGGAAACAAGCAGCGTGGTCGAAGAAGATAGCCTATACGTTGAAATTAAGCTGCGGAAATGGGCCGCGGTTCAAAGTGGAAATATGGAGCAGATACCCGAAAGTGGGAGAAAGGACAGGCACATCGGAGATGAGCCGTTAAGTTGGGAGAAAGACTGGGAAAGAAGCAGCGTGATCGGGTAAGATAGCTTATACGTTAGATTTAAGCCGTTGAAATTGCAAGCGACGCCATTGGAAAGCATGGAGCAGAGACCCGAAAGTTGGAGGAAAGACGTGTGGATGGGAGACGAACCGTCAATTAGGGAGATTGGCCCCGGAAGGAGCGGTAATCGGTTGTGGCGACACGCCTGACAGCCGAGACAGTGCCACCACGGCGAAACGCTCACGGCGAATTGACGTGTACCGGCGCGCAGCATACCAGACCCACTGGCTCCTTTAAAAAGAACACACAGTATTACAAAGTTTAAAGAAAATCCTACGCATAATGGTACACCACACGGAATTATTATTTCGACGCTGATGACGAAAGCGTGAGTCGTTTTCGACAGCTCCGTCATTAAGTTGTCTTTTCACGGATTTCTCCCGCTTTTGCTTCTTGCATGTTGGAAGATCTATAAGTAAACTGACACGGTCTCCGTACCAGCGGATGGATGGGAGTGGTTATAAGAAGACACGGTCAGAAAACTACGTACAACCTTTGTCTCGGATATTTCGGAACGCTCGAGTTCCGTCTTCAGCGAGCAAGAGCAACTTTTTACTTCGCTGTCGGGTTAAATACGAGTCAGAGATCTACCCGACAACGAAGTAGAAGGTTGCTCTTGCTCGCTGAAGACGGAACTCGAGCGTTCCGAAATATCCGAGACAAAAGTTGCACGTAGGTTTCTGACCGTGTCTTCTTATAACAACTTCCATCCATCCGATGGTAGGGAGACCGTGTCAGTTTACTTATAGATCTTCGAACGTGCAAGAAGCAAAAGCGGGAGAAATCCGTGAAAAGACAACTTAATGAAGATCTACGCCCCCGTTAAAAGACATCCAGTCTATCGAAGCTCCGTCATTAAAAGTTAGTTAGTCACGGGTTACTCAGCCGTGTTTTATCAATAAAGGCATGAGATATTATCCGGTGTTCAGAGACCCTATGTTTTCTCTGATACCTTTGTAGTAGTCATACCAGATTAATACGAGTGACACCGTTTAATTAATCACAGCACAATCTCGGAGCTTTCGGGGTTGCTCACACCCCGTCATCAGCGATAATCATCGCTGATGACGGGGTGTGAGCAACCCCGAAAGCTCCGAGATTGTGCTGTGATTAATTAAACGGTGTCACTCGTATTAATCTGGTATGACATGTATAACTACACCGTTACGAAACATCCTGTATTTACCTTTGTAGTAGAGAACTATCACCGGTTTTTTTCGAGTACGTGAGTTTTGGCGGGCTAATCCTATAGGAGAACCATTAGATTCGACAGCTGCTTTTATGTGCCTCAACTCATGTTCACACCAACTCTGCATCACAAATTCCGGTAGCGCGATCCACCATCCCGTTAATGATACCTGTCATAACTGAACGGTGTAGGTGGGAAGAAAAATGCGGATATCAGTCGGAACGATTTCTTTCCCTGCAAGCTGTGGTTTTGAATCCCTCAGCGCTCTTGATGAGTAGCGCGTCTAGAAAAGGCAGCTTGTTACTATTTTCCTTTTCGATGATCAGCGAAATGCATTGTAGGAACAGGCCGTTTTGGTGTTCAAGGAAAAATTCCTCCTCCCTTGCTTTCGTGATATAGACGATGTGATCTCGCACCGCTTGAAAAACCGTGGGGTTATCGAGGGGCGTGCAGTGCTGAAAGCGTTCTCCTCAAAATGCTCCATGAGAATTTCTGCCAGAACGGGAGAAAATGGAATGCCCATTGGAGCACCGTTTGTTTGGGAAAGAGAACCTGTCTTGGCACCTGAAATAATTTCCCTCCTACATGCAAAAGCAAACCTGTTTTATCATATGGAACGGATTTAGTCTCGTTCTTTTCGTGAGGGTGATGTCTGCAACGAGGAGATCTTCCAACAGTGTGTGTGTGTGTCACAGGAATGCTCGTGAAGATATGCTTGACATCATAACTCACCATGATGTCTGTTGGAGCTACGACTCGTTGTCTGATGTCGTTGCAGATGTCCTTACTGTTCTTGACAAAGGACCGCCTGTTACCGGTTAGGGGCCTAATTATGGTGTTGAGGTGTAAGCATAGTTTGGATGTGACGCTATTGACACGTGATACCGTCGACCTCAACTGAACTCCTTCTTTGTGGATCTTAGGAAGGCCATAGAATTCCGGGCATCTTGTGTTGCTGTATAGCAAATGTGCTGCTGAATCTTGCAGAACTTTTTGTCCCCAATTTCCATGGTGAAGTTGGTCAGAAGGGTTGAGTTATCAGTTGGTCGAACATGAGTTGAGGAACATAAAAGCAGCTCTCCAATCTAATGGTTATCCTATTAAACTGATTTCTTCTACAGCCTACCGTAGGATTAACCTGCCAAAACTCTCCTACTCGAAAAACAAAAACCGATGATACTTCTTCGCTACTACAAAGGCATCAGAGAGCAGATTAAACGCCTTGGGAGAACATTAAACTCTCGGGTATTTTTCAAGAGTTCCGCATCACTCTGGAACTTTCTCAGACGTGATAAGATCAACATCCCACATGACGAGAAGTCCGGTGTCATTTACTAGATCTCCTGTGGTTGCAACGCATCCTACATAGCAGAAACGGACAACACAGGGACAGGAACATCGATCAGACGTGACCCGCTAGAAGAATGCAATGGAGAGGCTCAACGGGACGCAACGGAAACGACGCGGAGGACTACAGCGAAAGGATCCCAAAAAAATCATGGACACGATCAAAGGCTCAGCGGTCATCGAACATTCCCCTCAATGTACGGACGACCTACAGGCACAGATCATTTGCCGCGACAGCCTGTTCCATGTTAGAAAGATCAAGGATCCTTCTTCATCCGACACAATCCCTGCTCCATCAACAGTGACAGAGGGTTCGAGGTTAGCGAAATGTGGACCGATCTAACTAATCAGACTGGGGTCTGCAAAATATCCACTTGACCCCTCTACAACAACATTTATATTAGCCGTTCACACGTACCACCTCCTTCTGAATCGCACTGATGACGGAACACGTTCGTTCCGAAAGCTCCGTCGAATAAAGCTGATTGAACAAGAATGCCGTATCATTTCACCTTATTCATAATACAGTAAAGTTTACTTTCTCGCTTGGCAAAACGGCGACATACTCTCGGAGCAAACGCTCTACAATGAAGTGGCCCAGCAGTTTATTACTAACTTACTATCAATAAACAATTGGCAAAAGTGGTCACAGTGATCGGTAATACGTTTCGTGGGTGCACCTTGCAAAATGGCAGCTAAACCTGGCAATCACTTCAAGCAATCTGCTCAGTTCGATTAAAGAACTAAACATTTAAAGAAGAAAATCATGAAAATTCAAAGAATAACATGTGAAAACTAGCTCAGATCAAAGTTCTTGAAATGGCGTGCTTTTGCGATGGGTTGATGAAGTATCAAGCTCTTTTGTCACGGTTTCTGCGACTCGTTGGTAATTTGCTCAGTGTGTTTAGATTACGCAACAAAGGCAGGAAACAATCAAGGACACGACTGTTTACTTACAAGAGGCGAAGAACGATGCACCTATGGAGCTCTCAGGATTTTCGCTGATGTAGGAGCAATCTTGATGGAAGGCGAAACAGACTGATGAAATCATTTATTGACAGACAACGCCAAACCCTGAGCGCTCTGAAGAAAATGGTCAAAAGTTGAAAATGCTGCCCGAAGTAGAACCTCACCCAACCGAATAAAATCCTTGAGCTTAAAGGTGTCCCGGCTTCAGATTGGACAACAAGAGTTACAAGTCACGCCATGCAGCGTTATCCAATCTATTCTTGATCAAGGAGACCACCCTGCTAGGTCTGCGTTCAGCAAAGTTGACAGAAAGGTAGCGCAAAAAGTTTTCGCATTTTTCTCAATGCCAGAACTTTGTTCGGCAAGTCATTCTGAATCCAAAAATCGTTTTGGAACTGACTGGTTTGATGACGTGCAAATCTACTCCCTAGAACATCTGGCTCGACCTGAAAGGGACTTCAAATGGATCCAAAAATCCTATCCTGAATGCTCAACTTAGACCATATAACCTTTCTTCTATGCCCCTGTGAATCTGCATGAGATGACTCATGAAAACTAAAATACCGTGATTAATGCCCCTTCGGTTGTTCTCAAATTTGGGAATTGAAAAATACAGTGACCGCCTACATTATGCCAACCTCTCCGCTCTCTCTTTCTCCTTTATAAGCTTTTGTTTAACAAATTCAATTTCTGACCAACATCTGCTAGACAGAAAATGTCCGCCTTAGCGCGAATAAGCTTTATCCATTCTCCCTCTCAGACAGAAAGGTAATCAACTAGCTTCAGTAGAGCACAACAAAACATTGAAGACAGTACACTCTAATCGGTGTTATGACCACTGTATGCATGAGCATTGTGTCGAAGGCTTCATTATTATTTCATTACAACAGCCGGGCAACAAGATATTGACGTGCGCGGCTTTTAACAAAATTTACAACCAGAATTACAGCCGAATACAGCAATGAATGGTGTAGACGGGACGTATACTGCTTTAAACTGGGTGATGAATCTTCTACGCCGCCCTAATGGAAGCAGCACCATCTGTTGCGTAAGTGCTGCTATTTTCCAACGGAATGTCATTCTCGTTAAGGTAATATGCTCCGACCGACGGTCGCAACGAACATCTGGCGCGGCGTGCACGCATGCGCACGTGGGACAAAGAATGTGTCAGCTGCGCCGGATTGTGGACCCACGCCAAATAGTATCCGAAAGGATGCGTCAGCTGCATCGGATTATGCGCATCCTCCGACACGTATATATACGGAGGCATTGCCTCGGCATGAGAATTGAGGCATTCCTCCTGTGTGCGCGATTGGCTGTAGATATCATCGAATAAAGTTGTTTGCCGCTTCGAGTTGGTCATGCCGCGCGCAGAAGCTACAGGTAAAGTGGAATCTTCAAACTTTGCCGGTCGCTTAGTTTTAACCATCCTGAGAGACAGCATCTCTACCATTGTTAAGATTCCAGAATAAGCCATGCGAAGAGACTCATTCTCCTGCAAAGCAATCTTATCCAACTGGAAAGAAAATTTCCTGGACCGCACCAATGCGACACTTCTTCACTAAAGAACTCATGCGCTAAACTGATCTTTAATACGTTAACGATGCAGCAGCTACAGTACTCGGTATTAGAAAATTATCAAGTTAGAATTCTGTATTGCGATAAAATCCGATGTGGAAGCATAAATACGTACGGAGACTATTGAAGTAATTAAACAACCTTGGGTGCATTAGATCTTGAGCCTCTCCTTAAACCATTTGCCTCTGTCCATTTTTTCTCCCACGATTTTCTTCCACGCCTGTACGATAGTCCTGCATCTGGCTGTGTGTACAGCCAGGTGACAGTGCCTTTTTGTAGGTAGCACGCTTCCAGCACGAGACAGCCAACAATGGTTGGGTTGTCTTAACCGCCTATAAGTCTTCTTGCGTAATAAAACTGCGCATCCTCATCTTCTACACCTTCTTGTTGTTACCACTTACAAGAGGAGCAAACAACTGACCAGTGATGCAACTCATCTTTCATTTTCTCTTTTGGGGGAGACGAGGACTTTCGGCGATACAGAACTGAGATGATTATTACCTGACGACCACCCTGGCCCTGGTCCTTTCCCCAACCGTTTTCCAAGTACCGTACGACAAAGTACGACAAGCTCAGGGGGGTGGCGAGTCTGCAGCCTGCCATAGGTCGTCTCCCCAAAATTTAGCTGTGCTCTCCGAGGGCGCTACCGCCCCCATGGCCTCCAACGCTCCCCAGCGCACTGCTGGCTTACATTGCGTCCTAGAATCCCTCCTTGACCCTGGCTGGTGACACCGCTGCCTTTGAGAAACATTGCTCTACATCATCTACGCTCGTTACTGCTTGCATTTTCCCTAACATCTACGTTCGGATAGCTTTTGAACGGTAACTATCGAAGGGACGCTGCTGAAGACAATTATGATCAAACCTGTCCAAAACCCCTACTTAAAAGTAAGCATCCAAGAAACCAAGTTCTTCAGCTCCAGGACAACGTACAAGTTTATCAGTCATTTAATGCAAGCTTTTGTATCTCGCTATATGATTCTCATGTGTTAATATAGTTCATGCCTGTTGTTTACGACGTCGGTCATTCGACAGTATACTTGGAAGCACTAGTTTGAACTGTTCGCTCCGTTGGTTGTCTTCCCTGCACAAATGGCTGACGGCGCCCCAAAACTTCGCATTAGTAAGCTAAGTGAATATGCTACGACGCCCACGCGCGGTTCAAGCCTTGCAGCTGGTTTCGACCTTTACAGCGCTTACGAATATGAAATTCTCCCTGGACGTAAGTTTCTGTTCCTATAAGTGCTCTTCTTTATGACGTATTGACCTTAGACAACTGCGTGTGCATGACTGACATTCAAGTAGCTTTACCCAAGGGTTGCTACGGCCGTGTAGCGCCGCGCTCGGGCCTTGCGGTTAAGCATGGCATCGACGTAGGAGCTGGCGTGATCGATGGCGATTACAGGGGAAACGTCGGCGTTGTATTGTTCAACCTTGGAAAAGACAAATTTTGCGTGAAAAGGGGTGATCGCATAGCTCAGCTTATCTGCGAAAAAATAGTGTATCCAGATTTAATAGTGGAGCAGTCTCTGGATGCCACCGACCGCGGTGCAAACGGTTTCGGTTCAACTGGTGTATGATTGACAAATTTCTTGCGTGGCGTCGTCTAAGGACGTATGTATTCCCCAGCTTTCCTTAGCGTAAGTTGCTTGCTGTGAAGGACTGCTAATCTGCATTGGCATTGGTTGTTTACTTTGCTATAGCCGACATTCCACGTTACGGTTCCTTTCTTTTTTGGAAGTGCAGAGTAAATCGAATGCTTACCGAGTTTCCATTTTGAGATACGTGTTGCTCTTTCCTTTGTGTTCTCTTTTCTGCGTCATTGCAATTTCCGAAAATAATGAGGAGTGGATTAATCTTCACTGACGTTTGCATCGACATCTTTCTATTCTTTGTTCAACGAAGATTAATCTTCTCTGCTTGTCATTTTCTGAATTGTAATGGTGCAGTAAAGCTTTTTTACTTAATCGTTTGTCTATACTTCTGGGAAACGTATTTCCTGTAGTTTCTACTTCATGCTACCTTTTATGTGCCAATATTTGTTAACACTTTCACACCGTAAGGTTAAGCCATTACTGCTTATTGTGGTGTTTACTGTATTGGATACTGGACGCTTTGTAACGGCTTTCATCTTTGTTTCGGTCGTATTCCGGCATGCCCTTTCTTGGTGGTACCTGTCGTAAATCTGCAAATGCCCTACCAGCGGGTGGATGTCTTGCTTTGCGACATCCATTCGCTGATAGGGCATTTGCATCTTTATTACAGGTAGCATCAAAATGGGCAAGCCGGAATACAACCCAGTTTATTGTATGAAGGATTGATGCATCTTAAAGTGTTTTGCAAGGTCAACGTCACTGAAAACGATTAAGAAACCATCGTTACAGTACCTACTCTTTCTTCATTGTGCAAATGGCTTTGCTGAATTCCAAACTAAAGTGTATTCCATGGAGGATCGTATATAAGATCGGGTGCTTGACAATGAAAGCAGTTTTTATGGATCATCCTTTGGAATCCTGTTTTGCATGTGCTCAAATGAAAAGTCGTTCTCGTCGAGCAACGCTTTGTATTTGCTTTGTAGTAAATAGAACAAGTTTATATTGGAATGAAAATTGGTAGCGTTGAATAGTTACTTAGCCCTGATTGTGTGTCGCTCCTTATAATGCTGAAGGAACGTAAACTATGGCGAATTGTTCATCGGATTTCCAATGACATACGGGGCCAGTCGTTCCTGATCAATAGGTAATAACAATGGGGCTGTTGAAGGCATTGATATTTCTGTTTATCGATCTTCCGTCGTTTGTTGCTTTCACCGACAGTCACCAAGGAAATAAGGAGCGTTAAGCAACTTTTGGGACTTCTTTCTCTGCAGCACGTACGCGTTATGTCTTTGATGCTTTTATTTTATGGGCTAACAGTTAAACCGGAAAATATGAGAGCAATAAGAGCGAAGTGCTCGTTTATTTGAAAGCAGGTAGCCGCGACGAAATCTTTTTTGTGCATGATTCCTGGAACAGCGTCGTTTGCCAGCTTGGTTCGACTTGAACTATTTGCAGGTAACGTAAGAGGAAGTCGAATGTTGTGATTTAGTTTGAATTACGCAAGCAAACAAAAACGAATAGCATTGCCTGTGTGCCTGTTGATCAACGCATTCGTTTCATAGAGCGGAAAGGATGTTTGTGGAAATAGTACGGCGGTTTGCGACTTATTAAACGGCGAACAGCCTTTTCTATTCGGATCATCGCCTAAAGGCAGTTGGCAGCAGGAATGGTTGGCCTCTTCAAGTATGCCAAAGATATTAATAGCTGTCAGACGTATTTGTTTGTTCGTGCTTGCTCGGAAAGGTCCTCGCATATTCCAATATTTCTTGAGCAAAGGTGAGAGGAAATGGGGGCTATGCTATGCCAACGTTGAGAAATGGGCCGCAGTGGATGTTCCACGTTTGCTCGAATCGAACGCCCTCTGGAATTTTCTACATATCGCAGTGCGCTGGTTCCTTCTCATATGAATAAGTCAGCTTTTGTTTAGTCATTGTATTGGCAAATGACCGTCCATTAAGCTTGACCTTTAATTGCGAGAGCTGAGCTTGCGTACCCGCAAGCTTAGCTCAACCGGGTAGATTGTCCAAAGACTTAATTGCTGGCATTTCTTGCATTCACATGTTTCTCCTTTTACCTACCTAGCAGCCAGCTGTTCCACTCATTCGCTTCTGCTACCAGTTGGCAAGTACTCGTTGCCTGCTGCAGCAGCGCTTTCCGCTGGTAGGATTAACTTGTTCTGCATCGCCTAGTTGCGCTAAGCGAAGCGCGCCGAGACGATGCATTGAAACTTGAAAGCTGACTATTCAGAAATCATTAGATGCTGCTTCTTTTTCTGGTAAGCTTGTTCTGAGTGTTAATATTTTACAACTGAACTTTGTGACCCCAAGTATAGCGGATGACCAACTCAGTCTACCAGTATCTAACCAGCACAACCGATTACTGTGCCCTTATTGCCGTACGCAGTACTCCGTAAATGGATACGTACAATAGGTGCCCTTCTTCATTCCTAATATTGGTCAGCGTTTCTTCTCCTTATGCACCGTATTTTCTGCTAAGCTAGATAGGAAAATTCGTGAACTTGCGTAATCGTTGATACGTTTTTGCAGTTGCTCAGTTGCGTATACCTTCGAGCTGAGCATCGCACTCGCTGCTATTTATAGTTGCAAATGTAGTCACGGGCTGCTCGTATGTTTTGTAAGTAACGATGGGGCAGAAAATAAGTAATGAAATCGAATTTCTCGGTGGCATGATTTCTGCCAAAGAGCGCGAACTTAGTTTATTACGTATAGTGGCAGGATCATTTCTAACTACAATAGGATTGGCTTAGGCTGATTTTCCGTTTAGCTGCCTATTGGGTGAGCATTAGAAAATCCACCTTATGAACAACAAGTCCGGCCATGGTGCACCTAATTTTGAAGAACTGCATTATTGAACAAAGGCAATTCATTGCCCCTTGGACAGCGTTGCTAAGTGGGCGTCAGCGAATGAGTGTCTTACTAAAGGTCCAAACAAAAGTCATGTCATTCGCGCATTATTTCTCAGAAGCGGGTTTATCCTCGCTGGCGTCCTGGCAGCAAACTTCAGCATACCAGCAGCTTATTCGCGTTCAGTGGAAGGCAGCTGTTCTTTGTGCCTTGGAGTCCGACGTTAACTCTTCAGCAGTTTCAGTGTTCGGCCAAAACGTAGAAGTGCGTGTTAGGCAAACAGCATCAGACGAAACTCGGAGTTCAACGACTGCTCATGTTGCCACACGTTCGTCAGGCCACCAATTACTGCTACAGTTTCGAGCCGCAGGGATGGTGTCAAAGCCGATGCAAACGATGCTTTCGTCTCAAGGAGCACCATCCATTGGAACAATCCTTCTCAGCTCAGACATCTAGTGCAATCGGCTATCGTGGATCTATGGATTCGGTTCTGCCAACTCGAGAGGGTGGAATCCGACGATTCGGAAGCACAGATTCATCAGCTCACAACCTGTACAGGACGCCGTACGGGAAGAGAAGTCGTTTTGGCCGAGAATCTCATTTAATGGATCACGCGAAGAGGCATAGCCTAACTGAAGCGGCATCTAGTGTTTCTGTTTATACGAACGACGTCGCAGTAGCTGCTAGTAAAAAAGACAATTTGCCTATTGGTTCGTATCGTTCCGCTCCAGCACTCAACGTTGACGACGGTGGTTCAGGATTGGAGGGAAACAGGTAAATTTTCCGTCTCTTATCCTACTTGGCAACGTCAATGTGCTTTGCGCCTAGTTTCTCATCGCTTGTATATATATATATATATATATATATATATATATATATATATATGTTGTGCTTTTCACGGATTTTGTCCCGTTGCTTTCTGTACATGATGGATCTATAAGTAAACTGACACGGTCTCCCTACCAACGGATGGATGAGAGTAGTTATAGGAAGTGCACGGTCAGAACACAACGTACGGTTTCTCGAATATTTCGGAACGCTCGAGTTCCGTCTTCAGCGAGCAAGAGTCGCTGTCTCTTGTTCGCTGAAGACGGAACTCGAGCGTTCCGAAGTATTCGAGAAACCGTACGTTGTGCTCTGACCGTGCTCTTCCTATAACTACTCTCATCCATCCGTTGGTAGGGAGACCGTGTCAGTTTACTTATAGATCCATCACGTACAGAGAGCAACGGGACAAAATCCGTGAAAAGCACAACATCATGAAGATCTATGCTCCCGTTAGAAGACATCCTGTCTTCCGATATATATACATATATCATTTATTTCAGAACATGGCTTTTTCTCCATTAATAGCAAATCAGCTCTTCAAGGAGCTTCAGAGCTTTAGCCTTGTCCGTTTTTATCCCTTGGGATAAAAGACCGTGTTCTGGAATAAATAAATAAGATTACGTACCGTTGGACAAAGCCTTTTATTTTATCCAAAACAGTGGCAAAGCTTTCGGACCATACTCTCGGTCAGTCTTCAGTGCCAACAAATATCTACTCGACTGTCCCATCAGCCAAAGGTTCAGCAAGCCCCTCAGCTCAACCATCAGGGCTGGCGACATCAACTATCAGGTCGGTCCATGACCCTTCAAGCGACTATCGCACACCCAGTCAGTCGAGCAGAGGAGTATGCCTCATAACCGACCGACGGAGATAGCGACACAACGCAAAAACCTCCAGTGATTAGAATATTTATTTTTAAATATATAAATAAATAAAAGAAAGTTTGAATATCTATTTTTAGTTATATATATATATATATATATATATATACACGTAATGGCGTTCCTTAATCCTTTAAAACTTGTTGGCGGTGCACATTTATGATAGGTCAATTTGACTGCTTACCTAAAACTTGATAAACAGCAATTGTAAGGTAATAATAAGGTATAGTTCCGCAGGGCCGCCCGTCCGTAAAAAAACGTCGAGTACGACAAGCGGTTACCATTTCGCAAGACAGTTTCGCCTAGAGGACTAGCAATTACTTTCTACTTGACTTTTCACTGGTTTTAAATGTTACGTCATTCTGAGGCCGAAGACTGGAGAAGAGATGTAGTTCACAAAAACGCTTTAGTTTAGACATCGAACTTTGGCGTTGTGACCGAAGAACTAGCTATTTTATAAGAGCACTTGGAGTTTCGTGTTGACAGAGAAGATACGGCGAGTTACCCCCTCTTAAACAAGTTCCATTACCTGCGCTGTTGCTTCGGTGCTAGCCAGCCAATTCAGAGGTATAACGTTCGACTTTGCAATATAAGAATTTTAGGAATCAATAGCCATTGCATCTTTTCAACCAACGCTTGACAAATCACCTGCTAATTTGCAAAGAAGTTTCCATTCGTTAAAAAACTTAGTCGAATTTGCATATGCCACCTTTTGTCTTGCTCGAGAAGCGAATTTCTATACATTCCCGGGATAGCGCTTTGTGTAGGGCATTACAGGCCTTTGTAACTATGCGATGTGTAATCTTGTCCATCCCTCTGTTAAACAAGAAAAGGCGTTTATTAACAATGTATTGTACAAGCGTAGCTTTAGAACAAACTGGTTCTATCGTCAGCGTGCAGTGTTGACAATTACGCAATTACGCTGAAAACAGAACAGGTTGGTTCAGAAAGCTGAGATCGTACAATACAGTGCTAATAATAAAGCTTTTTAAATTAGCAGCAAGGTGAATGGGACTACAGACCATATCGTAAAAATTACTGTTATAAATTCTATCTTTGCTGAAAGAAAAGTTACGGAATACCATTAATAATTCACCTAATATTGAAAATGGGATGTCTTGTAACGGGCCTTCTATGCGTCATGATGGAATGTACGGCTTGATTTCGTTGGAAGTTGAAAACATGTCTGAAAGTATACAAAAAACAACACCCTACCAGCGAATGGATGGGCATTTATTAGGGAAATCTTTCCTTTTTTCCCCATTTATTAGAGAAACCATTAACATTCGCTGAAGACGGAACAAGATAGTTCCGAAAGCTACGAAGGTTATACAGTAGGCCCTCCGTATACGCGGGACTCAACGCCGTTTGACTGAGAAGGCAATGACGCCATTTATGAGCTGTGACTGACGAATCACTGTCAAGTACAGTTGCTTTCAAAGTTGTTGTATAATATACAATGTTTATGAAAGGCTATAGTGCTGTCGCGCAACTTGGCATGCACTTTTCTATTTGTGCAGCTTGCGTTGTTTCTTGATAAATTTTTGCTGGGTTTGCCTGAAGCGATTTTGCCTGCAAAGGAATTAATCAAAAAGACTTCTTACTATGGAATGGACAAGGCGAGATTTTAGTTAACTGAGCAGACAAAATAGCTCGCACTTCTCATATTGCACACTCTAAGCAGACGTGCTGCTAAGGCATGGAGCTCCGTGGTCATTTAGTTTTCTTGACGAAGGTTGAACCTAACAGTATCCAAGCAGCGGTGTTCGAACTGCTCGTATTGTTCAATATAAGTAAACCTGATCAAAAACAGCTACACCCTGTAGAGCTTTCCAATTCAATCGTAAACACGGAGCCTAAGGGAATCATCTGTTCCCATCATCAGTGTGTACAGTTTCCGTAAAGCTGCTACGATAACGATAAAAGTACTACACATTCGAATTGGCCCAGTATCATAGTAACTTTGCTGTTTTTTAATTCGCTGCACTACGTAACAGCTACTTGCTTAGCATTTAAATAGCGCTGGGCATTGGAACTTTAACGAACAGAGTCTGCATGAAGTCTGCAGGAAGGAGTACGCACATTGCCTACGTATTCTCTCATCTTCTGTGCAGTGGACTTGATTACACGCGGAATTTGATTATACGCGGTATGTCCTGGAACCAATTGCCGCGTATACAGAGAGCCTATTGTAGTGTTCTGAAAGATTTCCCTAATAACTGCCCATCCATTCGCTGGTAGGGCGTTGTTTTTTGGGATACTTTCAGACACGTTTTCGACTTCACGTAATACTAATAATATGCGTAACTGGCATGCTGGACTTCAGTTTGCCTTGCCTTGTGCTCGTTGGGATGTCTTTGGCGCCTGAAAATGTAGCAAAACAACGCCATACCGGTGGATGGACGAGCAGTTAGTAGGAAAATGCAGAACACAGTGAAATCTTCGTAGCCTTCGGAACCACCTTGTTTCGTCTTCAGCAAATGGAAATGTTAAAGACGGAACAAGGTGGTTCCGAAAGCTACGAAGGTTTCACAGACTTCACTAAACACATCTAAACGGGCAAAAGCATTGCATAAGTCCAATATACCAGTGGAAGACCCATTACAAAACATCCGATTTTCAACAGTACGCGTAACTGTATTTTGGGGACGTTTTTATTAAAACGGGTTTACCCAAGGGTTTCCACAGTAATTCTCCTTCCTTGCACTTCGCCAACTGTATTTGTCTTTCTTTTCGCTTGTAACGTTTGCACTATGTCGCCAACTAGGTGTAGGGCGCAGCCTACTGCGAGGGCTCACTTCTTTTTTACACATTTCAGTGCACTGTTGAGGCATTGTCACAGGTATGGGGTGAACAGCCATGTTAAGCAAAAATGGCTTAGCGTGTCCAATAGGATGGTTAATCAATTTCCCCGTGAAATTTGAAAAGTTGCGTCTTCTAAAGTCGTTGTTTTTGTAAAAATTCAAAATTTTTCACTTTATAGAGAAAGCACAGTTAACAAGAAGTATATGAAAATTACGGATCGAAACGCCTCCGCTAGACGACATTGACTTGAACATACTTTTCGAGGCTATCTATCGGATACATTAAATTATTAACTAGCGCATGCCCGTCGTCTCGCGTTTAACACAGTTTGTTCTTGAAAAACCTTGCGTTAAATATCATACTGTTACGTAAAGCATGGGGAAATGGAGATTTGAAGCTGAACATGTTATGGTTCGCGCGGTGGCGGGAAAGGTTATCGATTTGAATGCAACTCTGCTCATGTTTAACGCGAGTCCATTAGTGATAAACGAAATGAGAGAACAATTGACTCACAGGCGTTAAATGGAAAATTTTAACTAATAATTATATGCCACAAGGAATAGAACACGCTTCATTGTAAATAGTGGAGTTTCTTTTGAGTTTCACTCTTTTTCTGATATCCTTTCAGTTGAATGATCTGATGTCATGTTAGAAGCCACGAGCTAAATCGCCATAAGGCGAAATCCAGTATGGCGTTACAGCGAGGCTTATGCTCGCATACACGAGGTAAATCGCGAACAGACGAGGGACGGCTGTATGCATACACTTATATATCCAATAGGCCGCAGGTAAACCAGTCATTGTCGAGTTCTGCATCGGCTGAAGACGGGAGGTGAGCTGACTCGAAAACTCCGGTAATGCATTCGTAATATCGATGCTTAGTAGTTAGAACAGGTCATTTCAGACTACGATGTTACCACCAACCGAATATTGAAGCTGTATCGATCGCGACATTTTATGTACGCTCCAAGTTTGGCGGATAAAGTAAAGATAACCCTTGGTATTTAAATTGTGCCATGTGTAGGTGTTATGAAGGAATGAGCAATCGGAGAACAAATAACATGTATTAATAAAAATGTGGGCCCTGTATCTCTAAATCACAGCTCTGATTGTATGATTTTAGTTATAAGCAATGGGCATTACGTATCCCTTCGCTTTAACGATTTTACTTTTATGGCCCCTATCACGTAATATTCAATTTTTAAGCAAATTAACTTCTGGAAAGTTGGAACCACCTAACTGGCTACTGCTACCTTAATTCTCTGAGCATTATCATGGATTTTTCAGTTCATAATAAATCTTTTATTCGTTTTAATACGCTACGCGTCGACATTCAACATCTGACGAGAACCGTCATCATTGCGTGTGTATTCAACTAACCCAGTCACACATTGGATCTGCAAACTTTTTCGCTCAGCTAATCAGCCTAGTGACGTGATCTTTCACGCCTATCCTTGATCCGTTCAGTTTCTGACGCCCATCCTGTCAGTCATGCGGAGGTGTGAGCATCTCCTCCGACTGACCGTGAGGGTGACAAAATGAGGAATGACCAGCGACAATTTTCCCGTGCCGATGGGTGCGTCCTTCCTTAAACTGAGCGTGCATTAAAATGCTCTTTTTACTTATTGTCTTTCTTCATCCTCTTTTTGCGATGTTATATTATGCCATATTATTGTCGCCCATTGTACTACGTACATCACTTGTTCATTTTAAAGGTTATTTTTCACAGCGGGGCTTTTACTTCGGATTTGAATTCTCCTATTTTTTCATACATTTTCCAGTGAGAAATGGTAAACATCCACAAAAAATATAAAAATTGTGTAATATTCCTATTATGAAGAGCGAAAGACTTCAAATGCGTGAATACTCATTTACGTTAAGGCTAGCTGTAATGTTTCCGTGTACTTGTTCTTATTCATTAGCACTGCTTTCTCAATAGGAAAAAATTGTTTCCGACTGTGCAACTTATTTTATTATGTCAGAATTTTACACCTGTACGTCGACTTGACTTGAAGTGTTCTGGAGTCCTGATGTCTCCAGTCAGGATCTCAGCCAGTGGGACTGCTATCTTCCGCAATGCAAGTCATGTGTAATGATAATTTATTTCATAAATTTAGGCGCTATCACGTTCTTTTCTAACACGAATTTTGCAGTCCATTGGTGGATTGATTCAGTGTCTAAATTACAAAACAAAGATCCGCATCAATTATGAATAGGGTAATTTATCAACAAAGCCGAAGAACATTGTACGTACGGAACTTGCCGGACGTTCCAGTTCCGTCGTCAGCAACTGTAAGAGATGTCTCGTATAAGAAACCCAACCTTCAACGAATATAGGCACCAATCGGATTGGAACTTTATTGGTATCCTGTCGTTCACTTCTAGGTTTAACTAAATGATATAAATTGTAGTTATAGTTCTACACCTGAAGAAGAACTTTAACTATGTATATATTTTTTAAATTACGCTTTAGTGATGAACGAGATGAATGAGCAATTGTAGAACACAAATAATATGTACTAATAGAAGTGTAGATGCTCTCTCCCTAAACAACAGTTCTGGTTCATCGAATTTAGTCATAAGTTATACGTATCATGTTTTCCATCACAAACTATTGCACTTTTAAGACACCTGTTTTTATTCTTGATCTTTACGGTATTGATCCCGTTTACTTCTTATTCGACCAAGGCGAGTAAAAAGTAAACAGGATAATACCGTAAACATCAAGAAGAAAATGAGAATAAATCTTGTTACAAACGCTGTATTTGCATATTTAATACTGCAGTGACGTAATATTTCATGTTTAAGCAAAAGAACGTCTGGAAAGATGGAACAAGACGTAGACATTACTAGAACAATGTCATACGAATCTGTTGCGAGCACTTTGTGCGATGCAAGCAGTATGATAACAGCACCTACCAGGAGATCTGACGGTTCTGACCAAAGCAGTACGCCTACGGAGAGTTTGGATGATACGCGTCTATACTTGCGCTCCATGAAAGCTCAGCTGGAAATCATGGAATGTAAATGCGCAAAGCTAGAGGAGGAGAACGCTAACTTAAGGCGAACTTCTCAAGCTCGCTCCACTGAAACCGAGCAAAGGAACCGTGGCTGTGACAATGGAGAAGGAAATACGCAAGAACTGCTGGAACGTATTTCCCTACTTGAAGGCCTTTATCAAGATTACAGAGACGAAAATGCCTCATTAAAATGTGACCTTAGGAGCTTGCAGGAGTCGTCGTCAAAGCAGATTGAATGCGAGCTGAAAATTGTCAAAGGAAAATATTCCGCCGCTGAAGCTTTATGCGAGGAATTAATGACCGAAAATGAAAAGCTCAAGCAGGAAGTGTTCAGCTTGCAACAGGAAATCGACGAGATGCAAGACCAGTATCGCGAGGAAGAAACCGAAGAATTTAGGGAACTGCAACGTGAATTAGAGCAGACAGCGAAGAACTGCCGCATTTTGCAATTTAAGCTACGTAAAGCCGAAAGACGAAACGACCAGACAGAGGCGGACCGGCAGCAACTGGAAGAAAGACTACAAGAACTTTTGGCCAAAACGGGTCTAGCTATGGAAAGTGCGGAGTTAAAGGAACAGCTGTTTCCATCGCTTGAGTCTGGGAAAAGGCGAGACCTAGAAGCCGAGTTACGCATCGCGAAAGAAGTTTCCGTTCGACTTCACGGCGAGCTCGAGTTGCTTGAGGAAAAGCGCTGCAAATACGAAGACGAAAACTTTTACCTAAAAGAGCGAATACGTGAACTGGAAAATCGAGAGAAACTTTTGGAACAGATGCATTTCCGTCAGGAGCAAGTATGTTTACCTCCTTTCTACATTCGTATTCTTGAATGTCACTTTAAAATGCCTGGATTACCCGAAAGCGTAAGGCAATGATAAACCTGCAATATTTCCGACGAAGCCCTAACTAGTAGGTAATTTTATGATTCCATTGGCAAGCACAGGCACAGCAGAACGTACGGACGAATCAGAGCTTTCAGAACAGCTTTGTCACATCATCAGCTATGCCCTTCGCTTTTCTCCTTTGCTGGAGAGGGACCATGGTTCTACCGGAAACTCCAATACTTTCGAACGTTCAACTGTGTCTAATTCTACTAATAAACTCGCAAAATCACCCACCAAGTAAGGTATTGCTTGAGGAACAGGCTCATTGCGTTACACCAAGAAGTAATCCAGCCATTTTCAGAAGACATCGTATTCATAAACCAATAATAAGAAACCAATACATTGCCTGACCTGGTAAAAGTTAAATTTTGTAACAGGCTTTCAGATGTCCGTGCATTTCTTGAGACTGTATAATCGTTGGCGCAACGCAGTATATCTGTAATATCACAAAGTGAAGCCATAACCGCTGGACCGTTGTTCGTCTATTAGCAAAACCAATCTGAACGTATGACGGATTGCGAACTTTCAGAGTTGCATGGTTGCGTCTTTCGCACTTCAAAGGCCATTTCACCTTCGACGGAGATAGAGCTATGCTTTTTCCAAAAGCTTATATCCCTTTGTACTTATAGACTAACTGCTTTTGCTAATACCCCAGACAACCGTCCATTGATTATGGCTCCGTATTAATCTGGTGAATATTGTACAGGTACTCCTCGTTTAACGTCGTGCATGCGTTCTTGAAGACGCGACTTATAACGAAACCACTTTTGCCATTACAGAAATAGTACACGTAGGAGTCACGTTCCGCCAGTATATTTGTGGTCAAGAAAAAATTGCCTTCAATTAAAAAACTTTTGAACTGTGACGCATTAAACTTTTAATTTCAAGCATTGAAACAAGTACTTGCTTTAAAAACGTTTAAAGTGCTCCTGCAAGAATTGAAGGATTGTTTAATCAAGTTGTGGTGAATTTGTTCCCTGACTTGCTGAGACTTTCAAAAAACTGTTCAACCTTTGCTGCCGCGCACATTTTTTCTTCTGTAACTTTTATATCCGCTTATTATTATTATTATTATTATTATTATTATTATTATTATTATTATTATTATTATTATTATTGAAAATGCTCAATCTATGAACGGGCGCGTTAGTTCTCATGGCTCTATTGTACTTACGGAATGTTGTCAACCCGTTTTTCACCGCTTATTATTATTATTGATGTTTTATTATTATTATTATTATTATTATTAAGTGTATTCACGGCTTGTATACGTTCCTGTGTATTCTGAAATTAACGGAAACAACGCCCTACCAGCAGATGGATGGGCAGTTATTAGGAAAAGTTCAGAACACTGTAGAAACCTTTCGAACCTTTCGGAACAATCTTGTGCCGTCGTCAGCGATTTATTGGTTGTGTCCGACACAACCAATAAATCGCTGACAAGCGTAGCTTCCGGGACGAACTGATTCCGTTGTCGGCTTCCGGAAAATGCAGGTGCAGACGATTGGCGTCAACCGCCATAATCAATTAAACGTGCAGTTGGTCAACTTTTGCCGTTCAAGACAGGGGAGTTGACACTCAGAACGCTTAGGGAATTAACGAGTAAAATATAAAAGTACCTTAAAGTCATTCAAGTATTGCAGTGTTACTTTGTTTAAGTATACCGTTTAATAGAATTCCAAATTGGGCTTTTCGTAACGAAGTAATTAAACACGATGAGATAGTACGACTTGCACTGTTTTTGATTTCACTCTGCTCCCGAAGCTTTCGGGACTAATATTGTCCCGTTTTGAGGGGACAATAATGCAGCACTTTCAAAATCGCGCGCTTCAGTGGTGAAAGTACTTGCTGACCATGAAAGTATAGCAGCACACAAACAAGTGAGCTAGATATATTGTACGTATTATATTACTGCCGCTGAAGACAGGGCCACAGTAGTCCCGAAAGCTTTGGAACCTGAACAAAATCAAAACCAGTGCAAATCGTACTACCACATCCATAATTACCCCGCTACAGGGTATCCATGATTTAGTAGCTTCTTATGCAAATCAAGTGAATAAGTTCGCAATTTAAGAGACGTCTTTCCGGAGGAACCGGGACGAAGGTTTCGAACGAACAAGCTTTTGGAACCGGTAACAATGGATCGTCGTTTCTCGAAATTGTTGACGGTGGAACGAATCAGCTTGTTCGCGATTTGCATGATTCAATGGAGCGTGAAACGGATTTGAAAGAGCAACTGAGATTCGCTGAAGATGACTTGAACAGCCTAAGACGAAAGGTTTCCGACTTGGAAACAGAAAATGAAGTAATGATGCGACAACTGGCAAAACTTTCCTGCCCGACGGATGGTCGAACTAACAGAACTGGCGGGAATACCAGCAGCAGACCACCAATGACACGAAGCTATAGCGAAGGGCACGCACAAATTGAGCTGGAATTGGCCGAGCACGAAGCGGAAGTACTAAAAACAAAACTGTACCGTTCGGAACAGGAGAACGCCCGGCTTGTCGCTTACATTGCCAAGCTAGAGAAAGAGTCTGCGAAGCTGAAATCAACAACGGCTAATAAACCTTTTGGTGGAGACGAATTCTACTCAGTGGTGCCGGATACCTATTACAGGCAGAAGACCAAACTGCTGGAGCAAGAAATAGAGGAAATGAAAGCAAAGTTTGACAATCTAAACGTCGAGGCTGACCAGAAGGTGCCACTTTCCGTGGATACTGCTATGTTGAAGGGTAAACTGCCAGGCGAAAAGCAAGGCGGCTCGTCTAACTCAGGAACAGTTGACATGAGTCGTAAGATGCGCCTCATAGAGGAAGAACTGGAGGTTATGAGAGAGCGGAACACGCTGCTCGAAAACGAAAACGAAAGACTCATTAGAGAAAACAGACGTTTTTCTTTAGCCACGAATTCTCGTTCCTCTGATCTAAGCGACGATCTCGTCACCAATGCGGGAAAACTACGTTGTCAGGCGTCCAGCAGATTCGCTCAAATGGACACAAATGCCCATCGCTTCACTGAACGTATAGCGGACCTCGAGAAGGAGAACGCACTTCTTAGGAAAGATCTGGCCCGGAGGAAACGTCTGGAGAGCATAAGAAAGGAGGAAAGCCAGCTGATGAACGAAAGCATACGCACTATACATGTGAACACAGCTTCACAAAACGAGCTGCGCGACCGAGTTACCGAATTGTTGAAGGAGAACGGTGCGCCATGCATTGCCTTCCTTTTTAGCAAGCACTTTCCAATGTTGATTTTTTAGTTGTTCTCACGTACGAGCTGCAAGTCGAGCGGAGAAAAAATCGAGAATTCGAAAGTCAGTTGGACGATTACAGGGAAGCCATATGCCAATGCAACGCTCGCCCTATCGGTACAAGCGAGAAAGAACACGAAGTTACCCGTCCTCATTCTCAGTTGGTAATTAAAATGCACACTCAAAGCGTGGCTATTGCATTAGTATTCGTCAGCAGTCATTTCTAAATTTTGTCACTAACTTCTCTCTGCACTTTTAACATATTTGTGTTAATAACATTAATTCCTAGGATCGTTTACGTTTTTACCGTAAACGAGTCTGATAACATCCCAGTGTCCCGTCTTTAATATAATATTAGTTCCTCATTGTGACGACTTATTACGAACTTCAAGACCGATTTCAAAAATGTTCTTTCATTCTTCTGGAGCTTTCGGGGAACTTCTATCCCCTTCTTCGGCGAATTAGTAGAGAGCACAAAGTAGTCGCCAGATAATTATGAAGGGAGCAGCGATAAGCATGTTTTCAAGTTCTTAAGTGGCTTAAAACCAAAGGCCATTCGCCTTTAAACAATTCCTTCTACTGTTTCGAAAATTTGCCTTTGGTTTTAAGCCACTCTTCTTTAGACTCGGGAACATACCTGTCGCTGTCCCCTTCATTTGTCTTGTCACAACTTAATTATCTGGTGATTATTCTGTTTTTTCCTAAACGGCTGAAGAAGGGGATAGAAGTTCCCTGAAAGCATTTTAAAAACTTTTTTGAAAAACGGTGCTGAAGTTAGTAATAAATCGCAGTGTTGTAAACTGCACCGTTAAGAAAAGACATCCAGTTTTCAACCTAACGTTAGTTCCTGTTGAATTAAACTGCGAGCATTCAGGGGTACGCCTAAAGCGAAGCACCCATTGTCAAGAACTTGAGTAAATGCAGCTACGTCTTGTGCGCCAGGACTTCCCGTTTTCGCAATCAGTCCAATATTCTAATTTGTAGTTTACATCTAGCAGGCTCAAGATATTTGCATAACGTGCAGGTCATCGTTTCAGATATCTTTCGCCGCAGAGCTCAACAATGACTTTAACGTCATTTGCAAGGATATCCGTAGGTTGTTCTCCAATTTACGCAACGTTCAGCTGCCTATGGTGGAAGTGGCCGAGGTAGAAAGACGCTTGGACAAGGAAACAGAAAACTTTCTACACAAGTTACACGCTTTGAGCAACTACAATGCACACGTTGACATCGGTGGACAGTGCGGAAGTGCGATTCACGAAAAGTGGCAGCTAGTAGGAGTCACAAAACAACAAATACATGTGGGTTCTAACCTCTCGTTTAGGCCAACGACGAACGACATGCGGCACAGCAGAAATGCGAAGCCGCTAATGTCCGCCTTCTTCAGACGGAAGATCGTTGGAACAAGGAATTGGAGAAACTAAAAGAAAGCTACGAAAGTCAGCTAAAGGATCTGAAATACAGTCTTGAGGAGGCAGAAAAGGCGAAGGAAGAAAGCCGGTCGACTGCTAGGGAGTTTGAAGCCATGTTGAGTGAAAAGTCGTCAAGGGCGCATGAGCTGGAACGCAAGCTAAAGCAGCTAAGCAACGAGTCCAACCAGCGCTACAAAGAATTGCAGGACAGGACGGAATCAGACAGAAAGCGCATCAAAGACTTGGAATTAAAGTATCAAAGTTCGGAGAACCTTCTTGAGGCTGAACGCAAGAAGTGGTTGTCCCAACAGAAGGCATTGGAAGCAGAATTGGCTGAACACAAACGGCGCCTAGAAGAAACTCAGGCTGAACTGAACCGCCAGAAAGATCAAGCTGAACGTAAGCAAACCGCGTGGGGACGGCACAAGATGGAATTGGAGAATACGGTAAAACTGCTACAAGCCGAGTTGAGCGACTTCGACCGGAAAGCAGCTAAAAAAGCTGCAGACCTTGCCAGTGCTGAAAGCCAAAGATTGCATGCGCAGCTCGAACAGCTTAAGCGGCAGGCAGAAAGTGAAAAGGAAAATATCCTGCAGGAACGAAATGACGCTGAAAGAAAGTTGGCAGATTACAAGAGAGAAGCAGTGGCCAATGCGGAACAGTATGAACGTACTAAAGAGGAACTGTCTCTAGTGAAGTCACGGGTAATCCCATTCTAACTTTTTGCTCAGCTATACGCTTGCCCTTTCAGGTGAGCGAGCAACGCCAACAACTGCAGGACACTAGAAAGCAACGTGACGACTACAGGGAAGAACTTGGACGACTGCAGCAAAACTGGAGCAAAGAGAAGTCCGACCTAGTACACAAGCTTCGCCAAGAGGAAAAGGTGCAGCAAGCAGAGCAACAAGCTCTGCGGCTCAAATATGAAGGCCGCATCAAAATCATGGAAGATACTGCGAAGCGAACCCAGTCGCAGGCAAGCCTATGTCTCCTCTGATTCGCTCGTTGTTAACCCTTTTGTCTGATCACAGCTTTCAATAGCCAGGCACGAACGGGATATGGCAAAAGAAGGATTGCAAGCTATGGAAAGGAAGCAAGCGGAACTAAAGACGAAACACGACGAAGAGATACAAGAGCTTAAGAAACAATTGGAAAGTTTACTAAAAGAGGCACGCACTTGAAAAGCATTTGCCTTGCATGCCTTACACAGATCGTTGTAGAACGAGTCTGTGGAAAACATAAAAGCGCAGTTGGCCAGCAAACGGATGGAGCTTGAGCAGCTCGCTCAGACGGTGGGAAACGAAAGAGACTTGTGGAATATAGAAAAGAAGCACCTTCAATCAAAGATGAGAGTAGCAAGCGCTTTCACTGTTCAATATTCGCGTTGCCTATTGCTTTGCTTTTCGTTCAGCAACCTTCGGCCGCCGTTAATGGAACCCAGAGTAGCCCGGAACCCTCCGAAAAGGAGAAGCTGCTGACGGAAGCAATAGAAATGGCCGCCAAAATTCGAATTCAAATGGATGAGCTTAAGAAAAAGCACGACAAGGAAATTCAAAATCTCAAGAATCATTACAAGGACCAAAGGCACAGCTGGGCGAAGGAACGGGAAAGGCTTTCGAAAAGGCTGAAAGAGGTAAGTTGGCAATTTGGCGCGCTGAAAAACTGTTTGGTCAAACTTTGCAGGCGGAAGACAGCGTACGCATTTTGAACATCGATTACCAAAACTTACTGAGCAAGGAGGAGGAGCTGCGATGCGAAAAGAACAGCTTGCAAACGGAATGCGACGCACTGGTCACTTACACGCAAGACTTCGAGATACGGATGTTGGCAAATAAGTACAAATTGGATCGCGTAGCCGAACAGCTGAAATACATGAACGTGAAGCTGGACAGCATTGAGTCAACAGACGACGCAACTATGGAAGTGAGGGAGGCGGTTCATGTCGTAAGTTCTCCAAGCCTTGCTTTCCTTATGACAGCAAGGGTACTACTATAATACTACTGCTTGTTCAATTGTAGGTTTGTTCACAGATAAGGAGCGTACGGGACGACCTGTCAAAAACAAGAGAGTTAGACAAGGTAGTCAAAAATTTGCAGCTGAACAGCGACCGCTATGAAAAAATGATTGCCGGGTCCTCCGTTGAATCAGAAGTGAGCGGATCCCCATGGTCTGCTACGCATGGTTCACTGATCGCAGCAAAGAATGAAGGCCGAACTTCGAAGTCCATTTTCCCACGAACGGCGAGTAGCGAATCAAATTACAGCAGTACAACGCTTAATCGACTCCGCTCGCCGTCGCCGAGTCCAAGAAAAATAACTACATACCCAGAGGCACCTCCTTCGATTATCCTAAGTATGAAAGGTGCACGGGCGAGTAGGCTTCCCTCACCTGAAAACTTTCAGATGTCCAAAAATTGGTCGAATATGACAAGGAGGGTAAACGCCACTGGGTTCGCCGGAGCATGTGTCGCAGTATATCACTGGATCCAACGCCCACGCTAAAAAATCCCCTTATCTTTGAAGACAGCAAAAGACAAATGCCTCCAGTTTCGTGTCCACCAAGCGATCATAGGTCACACGCACGTAGTTCAAGTACAGGTAAGGTGGTGCGGCTTTGCTCCTTGGTTTACCAATGGTCGGTTTGCAGATGCGAAACTTCCGTACCAGGTAAGCAGCAAAACTCGTGATCCATCACCGGTGACGGATAGCTCCGACGCGCCTTCCGGCGAAAAGTCGAAGACCAAACGTCAAAGCAATTTCTTCGCTTCGCTTGGCAGAGGTCAAGTGCGCGAACGGCGTCAGATGTTCGAAAAGAATCGTACAGTTTCCGTTGAATCTTCCGAGATTGGCCAAACGATAGGATCCCTTGGAATGCAGGTTTAAGTTATCCCATCAAGTTTTACCGCGTAACCGAAAACTTTAAGCCTTGCCTTGCTGCTATGGGTGCCTCCAAGGATGTTGAGAAGATTTTACACCGCAGGCCTGAAGCGGAGAAACGGTCGCCTCGTTCCAACAGCGCCAGCAGATTTTTGCACAAGATTAGAGGTCGGAGCACGAGCCGAGAAACAAAGAAAGGTGTGAAGGAGCAGTTTTCTTCCGATGCGAGTGAAATCGAATCGGGTGCAGACCAAGAAGAGGAGAGACCAGAGAAAACGTATGGCTGCTTCAATGCCAGCGCACTTCGTCGGTCAAAACTGAAGAGTACTTCTGCCGACAATCGGTAACATAAACTTTAAGCTTATATGCGGGTGCAATGTCCCGAAAGGTCAACGCCGTGTGAAATGTGCAGCAGCGTTTTTTGCTTGTCCGTATTCAAGTTCCACGTGGAACCGGAGCCGAGCAGACATTTCTGTTGCCTCTAACTGAGCGGTCGTGCATGCTTCGGGCAAATCTTAGCAAGTTTAATAGAGCAATGCCCAGAGAACTTTGCTACGGCTTACCCGCGATCTCCCGTCACACACAATTGCCTAAGTGCACTTAACGGTTCGTCTGTAAAACGTGCAGTAAAACGCGCCAATATACAGTAACGTGTGTGCAATTTTAATTGAGTTCAAATGGCAGAGTTTCCATCCTCCTTCACGTGATCCCGCGTTTCACGTATAACCTTGCGCACTTCATTCGTTTCTTTTTTCATAAAGGCTATTAGGGATTCTGAACTCTCGATCAACTATTAAATACCGTAGAATTAGGCAAGCCATTGAGAAAGAAACAGTACCTTCTGAAAGGAAACTTCTGCAGCGGAAGTGGAAGACTCTAAGCCGCGAAGGGCTTCTTTCTTTTTTTCTATGTCATGCATAAGAGCAATTCTTCTCTCGTTCAACATTTGCAGTTGCTGGTCCAAGGTGGCCAGTTCAACTTCCGAGTCGTTAATTTGACTTTTAAGCTCTTGCTGCATGTCTTTCAGCTTATCTAAATCTGAAGAAACCGTCCAAGTGAATAGCAACTGATGCATACATAACTTACTTTCCATTCTCTCTGAAACAGTTTGGACCTGTTGCTAGTACTCTTATTCTCTTACCACCAACTCTTATTCTTAAAGAATAAATCTCTTACCAGGATTCCAGTAGTGTTACTCAAATTATGTTGAAAATAAGGTTTATGGTAACGGGCAGTTGTACGTTCATGTCCTTTGAAAACCGTTGCATTACCCCCTAAGGCAAAGCAATTCAATGTGTCCGGAAGGGCTTCAAACAGGACCTTAACCGATTGGCTGTTTTTATCAGCGAAAACACGGTTGAACGTACGGCAGGATTGGAGCTTTTGGAATAGCTTTGCTCAATTATCAGCGACAGAAACGGACTTTCACATTTCTCCCTTTCGTGGAGATAAGTTGTTGTCTTTGAGCGTTTTACTTAATGTTCAAAGTAGATCGAAATGAGTCATTAACAAATGAACGCTTTTCCAGTCAGTAGACCAATGCTTTTGTTAGTGAAAAAGGACACAACTCTAAACGAACCATTTTCGGAGCGTCCAGAAATGACTTATCCAGTCATCTGCAAATTTCGGTTTGTTGTTATTAAAAAATGCAGCCACCTATGGGTTAGGATTCTACTCAAGGCTATTACGACTTCATTCTATTCCACTGCATAAACCGGTAATCCTACCGTCCCAAAACTATGCAAATGACCTAACAAGTTAACGATGGCAATGATCAGCACGGACGAAAGCTACTGTTCGTAGAAGCAAACTCTACGAATCAAATTATGCCGACGTTAGCCCTATGCATCCTCTTCTACTGTTCAAAATTGTCTCCAACGTACTCCGTAAATAGCTTGTTGCGGCGTAACTGGACCATCAGAAGTACCGATATTGGAAAGATGCATAAACGTCATGGAACTGGAGATTAAACCTACCGCCTAACATTTCTTTCAGTGTTCATAAGATTTGAAGAGGAAATACTTTGTCGCAAAAGCTGTCGAAAGATCGAGGAGTCTCTCATCACAAGACTTAATAACGCTTCGTTAAGCACAAATCAAAGTGTTCTTTGCCATGTCCAACTAGGTTTTGCACAACAGCTTAAGCTCGCCACTAGCCTACTTAACATGCCACCTGTACGAAATGTTCCTTTCCACATCAATGTTCACGACGAAACAAAGTTCTCTTGAAACGTTCATAACGAGCGATCACATTTCTCATGCTTACGTTTCATTAGTAACGGAGAGTCTGATCATTTACAAAACATGGTTTTGCTTCCATGATTACAGACTTACTGAAGAATACTAGTGAAAACTAACAGTACACAAAGAATGATGAAGCGGTCTTCTGTCGCATAACTCAGCGAATCTCGTCCTTGATTACCATCACACATCCGTTCGACCGTCTTATTAATCTAATTAAGAATATTCCACCCAAAATCAAGAATGAGCTTTTCCAGAGAATAAAGCCATGCCTACACGTTGCTAAGCAACGTACATTCAACCACGAGGATCTCGTGAGACGCAGAAATGCAGGCTTTCAGATTAATGCTACGTACTGATAAAACTGCTCTCGCAAACTGCACAAAGTAACTTACACCGCTCAATCACATCGCTATTGCGATAAAGCTTCTCATCCATTTCAATTTTGAAGAAGAGCAGGAGGCAAATAACGAATACAGTAGACAAACAAGAAATGTAGGCAGTTGGTAGGACGCATCGAACCCTTGTATTGGTCCCTTGGCTTCAAAATTCACTGGAACGGCAGGCAGCAGGCGGTATAGCAGATCACGAGGTCAAAAGAAGTCGACACGACCAAATAACGTACACTAGCGTAAATTGAATACTAAATGTGAATATTATCTATTTACTGCTCGTCGATTTATGATAGTCAGGTTGGCATGTAACATTCTCACTGAACACGCGTCAGTTGTACCACATCAGGGCAGGATAAGTGTTCCAAGAGTGTCCCAAGCCAACAGTTACACCTGGGAGCAAATCTGACACACGGTGGTTACCAAATAGCATGAACAAACATGATCCGAACAAACAACCTGTCATACTGTCGGCGGGCAGACGATGACAAAGCACTTCAAACAAACACCTACTTTGTGCCATAGCACTTTTCGTCGCAGGTGCTACTTCTAGCCGCGGCACTTCTCGCCACGGTACAGTACTTGATACGAGTTTAGTTGGTAGATAACACCTGATTGCTCCTTCTGGCAATATGCATCTTCTGGTTTCTGGTATGCGTTCGTAGGCTGAGCGAACTTTCGTAGCTTACTTGAAAGTTGAGCGAACGGCCTAACTTCTTGCATTCTCTCCAACGTCAATATATTAGCTTATGGTGACTGCAAGAATTGAGTACGTGTTGGTTAAACAAGTGATCGTTTTCGTCGAGTTTTGCCCGTTTTGATGATTTAGGAGAGGAATTTGTGGGTCTTGTCTGTTATAAGCCCAACCTACAGTACACGTGACCTAATTACGTAATCGATTGTTCTCGTTACGCAATGGGATCGGCGCGCGAGCGCCGGCGATGGTGGCGTCATGGCAGCTGAATTGTTCTCTCAACAAGGTTACGATTGCCGCGTAGCGAAGTATCAGTGCGGCAGAACGCGTTAACTGTGATTGCGCTTACCCCGTTAGCGATCATGTGCGAGCACTGCGCGCTGGGTAATTTTCGATGGCAGCCGTTTTCGAGTATACATCGTTTTTACGTCGTGTAAGATTTTCACACAAGCTTAATGGTGCACGTGTGCGCTCGGTACTTTTTGATAGCTGCAGTTTTCGCCGATACCTAAGCCTAGACGTAAACACAACCGTATATTTTCATACCAACTACGTGTGCGCTCGGTATTTCTTGACAGCAGTCGCTTTCGTCGATACCTAAGCCTAGACCCAAACAACCGTATATTTTCATACCCACTACCTGTGCGCTCGGTATTTCTTGACAGAAGTCGCTTTCGCCGATACCTAAGCCTAGACCTAAACACAACCGTATATTTTCATACCCACTACCTGTGCCCTCGGTATTTCTTGACAGCAGTCGCTTTCGCCGATACCTAAGCCTAGACCTAAACACAACCGTATATTTTCATACCCACTACCTGTGCGCTCGGTATTTCTTGATAGCAATCGCTTTCGCCGATATCTAAGCCTAGACCCAAACACAACCGTATATTTTCATACCCACTACCTGTGCGCTCGGCATTTCTTGATAGCAGTCGCTTTCGCCGATACCTAAGCCTAGACCCAAACACAACAGTATATCTTCATACCCACTACCTGTGCGCTCGGTATTTCTTGATAGCAGTCGCTTTCGCCGATACCTAAGCCTAGACCCAAACAACCGTATATTTTCATACCCACTACCTGTGCGCTCGGTATTTCTTGATAGCAATCGCTTTCGCCGATATCTAAGCCTAGACCCAAACACAACCGTATATTTTCATACCCACTACCTGTGCGCTCGGCATTTCTTGATAGCAGTCGCTTTCGCCGATACCTAAGCCTAGACCCAAACACAACAGTATATCTTCATACCCACTACCTGTGCGCTCGGTATTTCTTGATAGCAGTCGCTTTCGCTGATACCTAAGCCTAGACCTAAACACAACCGTATGTTCTCATTCCCACTACCTGCGCGCTCGGTACCTCTTGATCGCCTAAGATTTCCCCACAAACTTAATGCTGCACGTAACGTAGTACACAGTATTGACATCGACTTACCGAACCTTCACATCGTGGACGTCTTCACCGGTGTAAGCTTGGCCGAACGTGTGACCGTTAGGCGCGGGCGAAGTGTTCGGCCACTCACTGTATAACCAGGCATGCCGAATGGCGCACGTATGCAATTGCGGTCCTTTTAAAGAAGAAAGACGTCGGTCAAGAGGTATTACAGCTCCTCGGTGTCTCCAGCAAGCTCAATGGTTAGTACCTGGGCGAGGTCAGCGGGGATTAGTTCCAACGGACCCGTTGTCCAGGCACCGTTCTCCTAGCATTTATTCATTCGAATGATCGAATTAAGGCGCTTCGCTTGGTTCCATGAATACACATTCTACGTTACGAAATTCTCCCGATTGCGGTCCTTTTCAAGAAGCCAGGTGTTTGCACGCGGTATAGCGTCTACTCACAGGAACCACCGAATTAAGCCGCTTAGCTTGGCTGCACCTGGTGCAAAGGTATTAGCGCCAACAGTTCCACATTACGGTAGCGGTTCGCTGCATTGTTCTTTCGGCAAACCTAATTAAGACTCGCCTGCACCTGGTGCAAAGGTATTAGCGTCAACATTCCCACATTACGGTAGCGGTTCGCAGCTTTGTTCCTTCGGCAAACCTAATTAAGACGCTTAACTACGCTGCGCGCAAACAGCTCTTGACCTACGTACTAACGCCTCAGTTTCTTTAAAGTATCCAACATCCGTAGAACGACGTATTCGTGATGTTGCCAGCTTCAAGTAATATTCTCGCGTGCCAAAACATCGTACCCGATGAACAGGGTGCAGTGCGCTTCCTGCAAGACAGGGGCATTCTGCACCGTCAACGACTTTGCTCTTGCGGCCAGCAGATGTCCCTGTCTGTAGGAGCGTCTGCGCCCAAAACACGGTGGGGGTGCACGAAGAAAAACTGCAGCAAGATCTTAGCAGTCCGTTCAGACACTTGGTGCCAAGGTAAATCTAAATAACAGTGCTGAAATTAGCGTTTCATTCCCTGCGTTCCAGGCTCCAAGTTGCCCTTGCACAAATCGTGCAGTTTCTGTACGCATGGAGCAAAGGATACACAACGTGTCGCTTTTGCGTACAGGAACTGCACATCAGCCGGTGCGCGGCCACAGAATGGACGCACGAGCAGCAGCGGCACTATAACGTTAATTCAAACTACAACTGCAGACCGCATTATATGTGCAAAGAACGAATAGACAGCGCGTTAATTCAAACTACAACTGCAGCCCGCATTATATGTGCAAAGAAATAACAGACAGCGCGCTCATCCACTTTGTCGGTGACATCTATAAGCGCAATGCCTCGTAAAAACCGTAACGCGCTAAGCTGCTGTACCAGAAATCCAGCGTGCTATAGTCAACACGTTGAAGATATTACCGCCAACGACGGTGGAGCAGCAGATACACGTTCGCGCGCAATTTCGTCACGCGTTAGATAGCACAC
Source organism: Trichuris muris (assembly GCA_000612645.2). Taxonomy (NCBI): domain Eukaryota; kingdom Metazoa; phylum Nematoda; class Enoplea; order Trichinellida; family Trichuridae; genus Trichuris; species Trichuris muris. The sequence goes on along the minus strand of CBXJ02000086.1, from coordinate 26,211,229 downwards.
AAACACCTCTTGCTCGAATCCGCATTGGTCGCTGAAGTAGCCAATTGCAGTGCGGTAAATTGCTCGCCGGCGCGTAGCGCCGGCGCGCAGCTGCCGTTTCCGAACAATGGATGACGCAAGCGAGGTATTGTTCTAAATGATGAGCAAGTGGTTGGGCTTATAACAGACAAGCCCCCCTGCTCTGTACTTACGGAATGTTTTCAACCCGTTAACACCAGAAAAGAAAACCATTATTGGCGGAGCTTTCGGGAATCAAAGGAATCCTTTTGCGCTGAGGACGGAAAAATGCGATTCCCGAAAGCTCCGCCAATAAAGGTTTTCTTTTTTTGGTGTTACCGGGTTGAAAACATTCCGTACGTACCGAGTAGTTATGAGAACTCACGCGCCCGTTCATAGATACACCAATCTTAAGATAGCGATTTTCTTTTAACATTTTTATGATTTCGTTCCAGTAGTACAAAATTCGTTGTTGCAGATTCCATAAACCCTGTCTACCATTCCTGCTGCAATAAATATTTTTGCTGAGGGAAGGTGATGCTTTTTCTATGACTTTGTTCTAGACTGCTTGATTAGACGTTGATGTTGATCCGTGTCTGCACTCATAATGAACAAATTGTCTAACCGAATGGCTATTCTCACAGCTTTGGCACGTCGTTCGTTTGGTTGCATTAGTTTCCGCATTGTCGTGTTTTTGGAGCCCTGAAGTAGCCCGGAGAAATTCTCGTATGCGGTACGCCTATTTGTTGGCAGTTAAGAGCGCAAAGAGAAAACAGCACGGCACCCAAAGCAATAACTGACATTATTTACAGCGCATGGCATGTAATGGGATTTCCCCGCTAACGCCGTACATGTTTGACATAATCTGCCTTACTTCCATAGCGCACATTGATAAATCTTCCAATCATTCTACAGTTTGCAACCTTTGTTAGTCGCTATTCCAGGCACCGTACGGTACCAACTAGCCCTCTAACCATTTAGTACGAAGCCACGAAAATTCACCTACCCGTTACGAAGAATCCAATTTTGTAAAGCACTTTATACAACGTTGCGTTCCGCTACCATGACGAGTGAGTGATTGTATACAGCAACGATTTAGCTACTTGGTGTTTTCATTCAAACTGAATGCTGAAAATGTTTGAATCCATTGCTGAGACATTGACGACGGTACAGCTAGATTCCGAACGTTGTTTGCACGTCACACTAAGTATTGCTTGTTTCCCTGTGTATTGCTAGCGCAGCACTTGGCAGCGCGGCATTTCGTAGTGCAGGTGCATGCGTGATTGAGTTTGAATAACTGAAGTTGAGCCATTCAATATTACTAGGTAGAAAGATATTAAAACTTTGTCAATATTTTCCGCGAATCCATACTTAACGTGTTACTGCTTTCTACAAGTGTAAGCTGTCACTTCAAAGGTATAGTTATAGGCAGATAAGGATTGAGTATGAAATGTTTCATAACGGGTTGCTGTTTTTAGTTTAGAAGATACCTCTTGGCACTGCAGTGGAACCCGTTTATTGAACCGGAAAAGGTACACTGTAAATCAACGATGAAATATAACGTACCTTTAACGAGAGACTTTCGTAGCTTCCAGAGCCTCCTGCTCCGTCGTCAGCGAAATGCATAAATAGGGTAACACGAAAATCGGGAGGGGATCCCCCTTCCCGATTTTCGCGTTACCCTATTTATGCATTTCGCTGACGACGGAGCAGGAGGCTCCGCAAGCTACGGAAGTCTCTCGTTAAAGTTACATTATAGTTCATCGCTGATTTACAGTGTACCCTTTTTGGTTCAATAAACGGGTTCCACTGCCGTGCCAAGAGGTATATTCTAAGGCAGATAAAGATATAAGAAACACTAATGATGTTCGTTAAAATTTACCATGAAGACCAGTTTACAAATAAGAATACCAGGGTTAATGATAACCCGAAATACGAATTGAGATTATTAATAGTGTATTTGGTTGTCACTTATCCGGCGTACGGTAATCCGGTATGCTCAGTAATTCAGAAAATTTTCAGCGAGCAAAAGCATGGGCTTTGGTGTTTAAGAAACAGTGAACGTTTGTGACATGTACGCTATGCTGATTAAGGAAAGGTCGGAATGCATGAAGTAGCTAACCATACTGCATATGTTAAAAGCCGCTAGAAATCATCCAGTCAAAAAGGATCGGCGTTTGAAAATGTGATCGCATCAAGTTCTGCTCAATTCAGATATGCCCCCAATGTCGTCAGCAATTAATGACATATAAGCCACCTTTCAAGATAAGAATGACTATCCTAACTGCCCTTACTTGCTGATGTGCAACTTGACCAAGTTCCCTGCTTCGTCTTCGCTCTGCAAATAGTTGTCATGTGTTTTGTCGCCTTGGTCAAGAAAACTGCTGCACCTGCGTACGCATTGGTCATTAAAGTTCAGTCTTAGTTTAGTGCTCCTACTACCTTTATCGACCAACCTTTGCTAACTTACAAGGTATTATTACAGAAGCAAGACGAAACAGTTAGCTATTAATGAAATTATAAGTTCTAGTCAAAGGGCGATGATCCGGCACCACCCAAATTCTCTTGATGCCGGGTTAGTGGTACTCAGTTATTAACTCTAAATTTCGAAACTGTTTGCCTCCCTGGCGGAGAGCTTATGCAGATAAATGTCTGAACGTTTGTTGGTTTAGAAGATGGATCATTCCAATGTTTCAATAGGAGTGCAAATGCCTTACGACATATTAACAGCATATGTAAGCTGATGAGCGGCTATTTTCGATCAGCGCAGTGCAGCGTTGTTTGCGTGACACAGGTTGGTAGACTTTAACATTAATGTTTGTAAATTAGTATACCGCGTGAATTGTTTAGCATGCCTCAGGAAAAACTGGACTTAGACTGGCCCAATTTAACTTGCTCTTAGGTGGCCGCAACAACAATAAATTATTTCCTGACCAGATCTAGAATTAAGTGTCAAATGGAGCAGGCAAGTTTTGTCTAAACTGGTCCCCAGAAGGCACTTGTAAAGACTTACTTTCGTTGGGCAAATCTTCGAAAGCAAAAGTATGGGCATGATACTCATTGTTGCTGTCGTAATCTATTTGCACTCGGCAGAAGCTTACCAGCGCAAAGCTTGTATGCTGAATGGCAGTGGTGGACCACGTAATCCAGGTATACTGTTGAGAATTACTAACAATGGAATTGACAATTTGAAGCGTGTAATGAGTCCTATATTAACTGGCGAGATTACACGGTTCCGAATGCCTTACGTGGCTGGCGGCTCAACTTTTGGGGCCAGTTATGATGTACAAGACTTGCAAGTTGTTCAGTACACGCCGCCAAGGGAACTTTACTTGACACTAGTCCCCAATTCGCTCACTCAGCTACAGCTTCGAGGCAGTGGGCTCTTCGTCGAACTGTCTGCGTTTCTCAGCTCAAGTTCCTTCCTCCTTCGTTCTGAAACGCTTTTCTTTGATCTGCAAGATCTGGCATTTGTCATAGGATTTGCAATTCGCGCTGGTGCTGGGAACAGAGCAGCAGTTGTAATAACGGAATGCGGCTTTAGCTATGGAAGCATTGACGTTAGCAGAGGTTCCCTATCTGGGTCACGTATTGTTAGCTCCATCGTAAACGGTATAGTGGAACGCAAACTGAGATCTTTCTTTGACGGAAAGGTATGCGACATTTTGCAAAATGAAGGGTCCGCAAAACTGACGGAATGGATTGCTCGTGTGCCTGGTGAAGTCAATTTATTTGAACGGCAAAGGCGACACTACAGGGAAAAAAGGGCTCCCATGCGATTCACAACTCTGTCTCGGGACAAGCTAGCGGAACAGCTGCTGTCTTTGGCGTCAAAGCTTTCTTTGGATCTGCATATTGTTGGAAATCCACAAGTTCTTAGCGCAGGAACGTCTGCCTTCTTGGAAATTCCGTTGAGTGGACAAGTACGAATACGTGACGTGCCTTCAGTCCCCTTTTACCCGAAACCAATGCCGCCCGTACGTACAAACCAATATCACCACTTTTATCTCATAATTTCTGAATTCACGTTGAATTCTATGTTGTACCAAATGTATGCCAATGACCTGATGAATACCGTAATTGAAGGGTCTCGTTCTTCCTCGGAAATGAAAGAGTTTTTGCAGACGAGTTGTGGCGGAGGCCGGTGCATTGGCACCCTTTTTCCATCAGCATTTAGCGGTGTGAAGCAGCAGTATCTCCAGATGCGCGTTTTTCCGCACACGTGCCCGATGGTGAAAATTCAGGGTTCGAAAGGCATTTTAATTGAACTGGCTCTAATTGTGCAGTTCTACTCTCAGCCGCCGAAGCGGAAAATGTTGTACTCGCTCAATTTGCACGGTAGCGGTAGACTGATAATTCAGTCGAAATTGGACCGCATAACTGGAAAATACACTTCATTGGATATGCAATTTCAGCATAAGGATAAGACAAACAGTGACGTTTGGGATCTTTTATCCGATGTGGCCAGCGCAGCAATCGAAGCGAAGGTTAATGAAATATTTGAACGTGGTTTCCGTATTCCCTCGCTGGGCATTGGAAGATTGAAAAACCTGAAGATCCAAACGGATAACAATGTCATATGGATTGGGGTAAATCTGATATTTGACACCGCTGTAATTCAAAGAGCGGTTAGCAACTTAGTGCAAAACAAGATGGCAGTTTCTAGCCCTTCTGCCTACTATTACTAATCAACTGTCAGATGAGCTGTTTAGACTAGTGACACTGGAATTTGTGCGACATTCATTGTTGACAAGAATAAATAGTTTACATTTTCCTTCACCAGAAGTGCTTTGCTCTTTTTAGCGCTACCATTTCCATTTAACTGATGATTGCCAAAACGCCTGCTGGCGAACAATGATTCATGTTCGCTATTGCTGCAATTGCAAATGCCTTAACGTGCTTGGTGTATCCACAAACGATGTTAGCGTTGCAGTATTCTTCCCACATATGCGTTTGAATTATTATTAATAGCTGGACGCTTTGCTTTCTGTGATTTCAGATTTTTATGTGAAAATCAGACTCTTCGTTGATGAAATTTCTGTTTCATTTTTCGCTGCCACTATATTAAATACGATAAATTTTTCATTTGCAGGCGATAAATTGCGCCAGCGATGATGAAGACATGGCTTAGGATGATAGACGAGTCTACCGAGCTATATTTCATTTATCTTGTTAATAAATTATATATATATATATATATATGCTGGAACAAAGGAATTCTGACGGGTTTAAGTTTCATTATGTCAAATTACGGCAAACACCCGTTGACAAAGATTTTATCCTTTGCGAAGCTTTCGGGATTGTTCTTTGTCCCGAAAGCTGGGGAGGACGGGACAAAGAACAGTTCCGAAAGCTTCGCAAGGACTGCTAGACCGCAATTGTTCATATATATATATATATATATATATATATATATATATATATGTGAAGACTGGATGTCTTGGGAAATCGGTGACAACCATCAATATGACTGGACACTGGAAATCCGTGACAACCATCAATATATATATATATATATATATATATATATATATATATCATGATGATCTGATGATCTATGGCTTGATCCGGTTGGAAGTCGAGAGCATGTCTGATAGTATTCCGAAAACAACGCCCTACCAGCGAATGGATGGGCAATTATTAAGAAACACGTTTCAAAGCAACCTTTCGTAGCTTTCGGAACTCACTTGGTCCCATCTTCAGCGCAATACTGGAAACCACCTGACACGTGATAGCAGGTTATCTGCAGTTTATCTCTGTTACTCATCCGCGAAATAAAATAAACGAAATGTTCAAGCTGTTGTGGTTCTGTTCTATCTGTTAATAAAATAAATGGGAAGTTCAAACTATCTGGCTATGTCCAGTGCACCGTGTGGCACATTTTTATAATAGAAATGCTTTTATGATTGTGTTGACATGGACTTTTCCCCTTCGATAACGCTTTATTCAACTTGAAAAAAGCGCAGCTTTCGGCTCGGTCTTGATCCATCATCAGCGCATGAAAAGAAAAGAAAAAGAAAAATGGCAATAAAGAGAAAGGCAGTCGTGTGAGCACATGCCGCGGATTGATCTTCGAGGAAGCACTCCTCCGCTTAACCGTCGAGGAAGCACTCCTCCGCTTTCGGTCAACCTTGACCGGGCCGTGTAGAACACTACACCGTTGTAAGGGCAAAGGGGGCAACGTCTCTAAGAACCTCTCACGGCAGAGGTGCACCCACAGACTGAGGGAAAAGTAGTTGCAAATCCGGTGGCGATATCGGTCATGTTTGCTCTAACAGCCTCGAGGCCGTAGTGCGGAAGGTTCAAAGGCCAGGTATAATAATAAAGCACACAACGAAATCTCGACAACGAGGTTTACAAAAGAAAAGAAAAGCAAAGTTGTGACGAAAAAAAACAAAAGAAAAGCAGAAAAGGACTTCCTATTTGTCTTCAGACGCGTGTGCTTCGTCCACAATTGGTACGTATGTCTTGTGCTGCCGTGTACGCACTGATTTCATCATAAATTGTTTCTTGTAACCACAGCCTCGAGGCTGTTAGAGCAAACATGACCGATATCGCCACACTACTTTTCCCTCAGTCTGTGGATGCACCTCTGCCTTGAGAGGTTCACAGAGACGTTGCCCCCTTTGCCTTTCCAACGGTGTAGTGTTGGAACGAATGAATGCTTCGAACAAAATGTTTTGCGGATTTCCCCCGTTGAGCAAAAGCCCTTTATTTCCAAAAAGGCACAAAATGCATAGCTTTCGGCTTGTAACTCTCATGTAGCCGTCATCAGTGTAGCACTAGTCAGCATAATCATAGCACTACTCATGTAGCCGTCATCAGTGCAATATAAAATATGTCGACTGCCCAGCCAGCCGACAGTTCAGCAAGCTCCCCTGCTAGAACATCCGGTCTGGCGATATCAACTATCAGGTAGTACTACCCTTGTACCCATCAAGTTTCTGTCGTCCGCCCAGTTAGTCCTGCAGAGAGCGAGCATACCCCGACCGACCGGGACAGTGTCATGACACCAAATGAACAAACGACAGTAACCGTTGCGCCCGTCGGTGTCTTCTGCTTTAAAACGGCCGGGCTTTAAAGTCACGCTCCAGGTTTTCCCGATCTTTCATCCTTTTTGTCCCCATCCGATGTTTCTGCCTTCTTCTGTCGTTGTTATTATATTTTGCCTCGTGTCCCGTGTAGCACTTTTTTATAGAGATTCTTCTTCCTTTTTCCATACGGGGGTAGTTAATCAAATAACAAAGTTTTCACTCGGTATACACCCCGTTCTTGTAAAAAACTTTTACTTGCTAGCTTTCGGGTACTGCTCCTGTACCCGTCATCAGGCAACCACAAATTATGTCCACTACCCATAAAAGAAAGCTAGCAAGTAAAAGTGTTTTACAAGAACGGGGTGTATACCGTGTGAAAACTTTGTTATTTGGTTGCCGTACTGTTTGAATAAACGTTTGCACTCCCTATCTTGTCGTTACAACCATACACTCGGGAAAATCAAGAAACGCTATACATAAGACGTAAGAGTTGTTTAAACAAAGACAGAGTAATGCTTGCAAGCGATATATAGACGATTTTAAACCAAAGAACAAAATGCTGTAAGCTAGAAAACTGTGAACGGGTCCACAACAGGAACATTAGGATACATCAAAATGCTGAAGATGGAGCGGGATAGGTCTAAAAGCTTCGTCTAAATTATCCGATTGGTTAGAATAAAAAGTGAACTGGATATATACGCCGTGAACGTCAAGAAGGAAACTATCTTCTAAGTTACTATCTTCTAATTTCTTATGACACGGTTGAATCCCGCTCTTTTGTAGTAATCTTTTATCTTTTATCTTTTTGTTTATTTTTATTTTGATTCCTATTAATCTTTTATCTTTTTGTTTATTTTTATTTTGATTCCTATCCTAAAAAAATAAACGGGGAATTTGCCGTGTTTCCAACAAAGAAAAAACACTATGAGGTTCTACCCCGTACCTGGAAATCCTATTTTCAATTACTCCCAAGCGTTCTGTTACGTTTGGGCAGTTGCTAAACGCAATTGCTTGGGATCAATGTTGTAAAGCATATCCAGTCTTCGCTAATATTTAGTCAGGTGCTGCAGTCTTAACGTATAAGACGTTTTGTTGAACCTCGGATATCTTGTAAGAGTTGCACTGTGATCGCGATATTCTTCAGATAGCATGTCCGCTGGGGAAATACAGTGGACCTGTAATCACTTCGAGCAACCTCAGCCAATCAAAGGCTAGGTAAATTTATGACAAATACGCAATTAAGCGTGTGGTCCAGACTTGCCTGGTTCCGTCGTCGGTGGTTGAAGGAGGTTAAGAACTGAGTTTCAGGTAGTTAATTTTCTTCGTGTAGTTGGCTCGTTTACTATGTAGGCAGTTCAAACGAGTGACAATTTTAACCACAAGAAAGCCTTACCCTCAACGAATTGCACTAATTAAAATTAAGACCATTTTAAAGTGACTGCATGACAGATGAGGAATTGCTAACGCGCTCAACTATTAAAGTTGAAATCGCCTTTTAGCGAGGACTAAGATTCCATTCAGCATGGTCAAAACTGGGCAAATGTAAAAACCAAATGCTCTATTTTTCAACAATTGGGTCAGAAGTTGCGCAATGAGCTTTAAGAAGGAAAGCAAGAGGATGAAATTAGAGAGAGCGAGTTGCAGATCTAGTTTGGTCTGCAGAATGCTGGGGTGGCCGTCACTGATAGACCCAGACATTCGTGCACCAAGTGTGGAGAATTATCAGGATGACAGAAGCGTGCACCAACCACAGCACGGCTTACCAATAGCTAACTGGATTAATAAAATCTGCCTGATTGGAGTCAAGAATTTATTCCGGCAATTCGTTTGGCTTTCAACAGCGAAGGCTGCTGATGGAGAAGGGTCGACTTGCGCGTTCATCAAGAACCCTTCCCTTAATCGGTACACTAACATCCCTCTGTATGACTGCACACGCGTAATTCTGAAGGATGGCCTCGGAACAGACTACATTCATGCCAGTTACGTGGACGGGTACAAGCAAAAAAGTGCCTACATATTGACGCAGGCAACGCTTCGCCTTTAATTCTGGTTTTAGTCGCGAAATACTATTTTTAGGGACCTACGAAAAACACAATAGCTGACCTTTGGCGGATGGTTTGGCAAGAGAAGGTGGTTAATATCGTTATTCTTACAGGATTTTTTGAAAAGCACAGACCAAAATGCACGCTGTACTTTCCGACAAGCAACAAGAAAATTTTAAATCTTGGAATCTTCCTTATTTCGCTTGTGGACATGGAAATTCAGAATGACAACCTGCTCGTTCTGGTGAAGATAACGTGCTCATTGACAAACGAAGAGCACCACACGTTAATTGCCATGTACACAAAATGGCCTGACGCTTTGGTAGGAAATCACACTTCTCATTTGATCCAACTATAAACATTAATAAGACAAGTTGTACAATCTCATTGAATTTATTCCGCTAAGAGGAATGAGCTAGATTATTTCATTTATGTTAAGAAATGAAGCGTTGAAGCCTGAGCATGTTCGTTCTAGCGCGATCGTTTCGAGGCATCTGTCGATTCGATGTGGGTTCGTCTCAGTGTCTGCTAATTTTCGAGGGGTTGCACCCATTTGGGGAGCCTACGTTTCGATTGTGTAGCTTCGCAGCTGGATAGAGGATTGGAACGGACTGACACTGAAAGGACTACTGCACTGAAACCATGGCGGGAGAACGACATTCACTCAGCGATGTCTATTATGCGTTGAGCGTCCAAAATTCAAAAAGCTTGTGAGAATGTATTTTATAATAGTATCTTAGATATCAGAATTTTCTTAGGCAGCGCTTACTGCTTAAGAAAATTTTGATATTCCTGTAATCATTTGGCTAACGGCCTTGTGCCCTATGTGCGGATGACCAATTTATCGAGAAAAGCATATGTAATGCTGCAGATGCAGATATTCAGAGCTGTTAAAGATATTTTACTACGTCGTCATTGCTGGTAAAACCTTTGCCATGCGTTGAACACGGAACAGGAGAGTTCTGAAAGTTACCCATATCTATACCTTCAGTGCATTTCCTGATAAGCTTCTCTTCCACGCGTGGAATGCATACAGGCTCAGTGATTAGACCAAATGAACAAACAATGCTTAAAAAAATCTGGCGAAATTCGGACATTCCGTTACAGGAAGCTATGTTTAAACTTATCTTATAAATAATAATAATATCAATGTAAACAGGATGGCAAAATTACAAAAGTGAAAATGAAATTCATTTAAGTTTCAGCCCTTTTTCATTTCCACGTCTGAACATCTGTACCTCAAACCTGTATACATTAAGGTTTCAGTCGAAAAAAGAATTACCGGAATCTACACATCTGTCAACGGTCCCCATACTTCCATAGGAATCGAATTCTGCAATTCTAGGAGCTACGAGGTTTTTGAACGTCGTTTTTTTACTCCTTCCTTAGCGAAGACACTTTAAGAGCATGAGCAAGATTCCTGAAAAAGCGAAAGTCCTTTAGGGAGAGGTCTGGAGAAGGTACACGGTGTGGGAGAACTTTTCCTTAGGCTTCCGCAGAGTTATTCCTGTGACATGCGGTTTGGCAATCCAGTTAAAGCCTTTTATTTGGTTAATCATGAATGCAAACCGTGTTGTTGTTGGTTCTTATTCTCAATGCTTAAAAATAGTACGTCGCTGCAATGGGAATTCTGCCAAACTTCAAGGTTTAGTGAATGATTGCCTTTGCCAACCACAACCAAACAATAAGCATAATGTTTTTGATTACCTTTACTTTTGATAACCATTTTGGGGGTGACTGCTCTAAGCATTACAGGGAGTGCTTCGGGTTGTCGAGTGGAATCTATTCGTTATCACAGAGCGAGAAAGATGTGCCTTCCTTATGCAGCCAAAAGGGCTAAGAGTACACAAAGCAACCGTGAATTCTTTTAGTTTTCGTTTAGTTGATACAGGAAAATTTCTTTAGTCCTTTCGACGTTCCCATTTAATGCAAATACAAAATCGCCATTGTACAGTCAACACTAAGTTCCATACTACTTCCCATATTGCTTCTGCAGGAATCAACTTCATCAATGGCCCACAAAAATTAATCTCATGAAGCCCCTCATCTCCATCACCATACATTTCGAACAAACATTGCAGTGGCTATATTTTCCATTGTCTTCGCCAAATAGCATGTTGATATTTCATGGAATTTCCGCAGTTCTTTTGTCCACTGTTGTTCTTCGCAAATATCTCAAATTTGACTTTCCTATCCACAGCTTATCAGTCAAATGGTCCACGAAATTTTGAGAACAAATTAAATAACATGAATAGATAGTGAAAATTCCCAGATTTGCAATACTATCACTTTTCGGGCATCAGAAAATAAAAATTGGCTTACAAGTGCAAGAAATTGCAGGTACAAAAGCAGCAAGCATTCAGTCCAGCCCTGTAATACCACACGGAAGGTAAAATTTCGTTGTTGTTCTGTAACTGTTATGCTCCTTAAGGCTGCAAACAAGGTCATCACCACCCAACATTGACGGCGAATAAGCTCTGGTCGTTTTGGGAAGGATAAGTGTTCATATATCAATAGCATTTGTTGTAAACCAAATACGGCAATAACCCGTTGGTTTACAATAACCCATTTATTGCTGTATTTGGTTTACAACATGAAACTCTACCCCGTCAAAAGAAACTCCATTTTCAAATATCAATAGCATTTATTAATATTATGTTTAGTGGCATTTTGCTAGCAAGTATTTAACCTGAACAATCTTCGATAGAATTATATTCAGCATATTTCATCCGCTGTAAAGAATTGTACCTTCAAGAACAAGAGCTTACCGTCTTTTCATACGTTTAGTTAGCTTGTAGTTAACAATAAATTCCTTGCCACCCAGTTGACAAGAGATTTATTGTAAAAACGAGACAGCACCAAGCGTACTTATATTAGAGCTGTTGGAATCGACGTCTGTAGTGAGCATATGTTGTACTCGCTGGCTACGTCATACGCTGACTACAGAACAAGTCCATTGCCAATGATTGCACTACGCATTTCAGCCTACAGGTCATAACATCTTATTGCAGTGTTAATTACTCTGCCACCGGCGTTGACACAAGTACTTCAGCAGGCATCGACTTATCCGCTACAAGGGTGCTTCTAGTCTTAATCACCTTTGAAGACTTAATTTGCTGCTGCCGTTATATTACTTCCCGTTTCCCATCATCCTCTGTTCATAACATTCAACGTAAATTTTCAATTGCTTTCGTTACGTTGTTTAAAGCTGTAAGCTTGAACAATGCAACTTTATTGTAACGTGTAACTCGGCGGCGTCCAAACGCTCCCCATCATTAAAATATTCGTTCACATTCATAACATTAGTCACCATTCGAATGTCGGCAGTGCATTCTGTCAACATATTCCACTGCAAAATGACCAATAAGAAAACAACATGGCAGGTAGCACTCGTTAGTGCTTACGAAAGGTTAATGTTGCCAAATAGGAAAACAAGACATCTGTTGCTCTAAACTTTTCGATTTTCAGAAATTGCTATAGATTGCTCTAAAGGTTACGCTGTTGGCATATTTGGGATTTTTGATGCTAAAATCACTAAACCATCATATAACAAATGAGCTTCTAAACATTACGCGTTTGCTGTTAAAATCGCAATGCTAATTTAGATCCCAGCAAATACGAAGGACTTGATCAGTTTCGTCTACATGATCAAGGACGCAAGAGCATCTATGGTAAAACGTATACTGCCTAACTGGGTGGGGCATCCCAAAGGCCCGCCAATGGTGGTACACTGTTCGGCTGGCATTGGACGTTCAGCGACTTTCGCCATTTTGGACATTTGCTTAGATATGCTATTACATGTCCAACGGGTCAACGTGGCGGAGGTCACTCGCAAAGTGCGTGCGCAGCGCGCTGGGGCAGTGCAAACACCATGGCAATATCTCTTTCTCCATTACGCTGTTCTTGTTCATGCAAAAGATCTTGGATATACCACTGCTAAAGAAAAGGCACCCCTACACGCTGGCTGAACATTTTGAAATATGCTCTGTAAATTCTCGATTTCTCAATATTTACTGTGCATTTCAACCATTATTTGCATATATGAATGTCGCTTAGCGATCCTGAAGATAGCAACGCAGAAACTCACAACGCAAATGCACATTTGCAGTTCTACAGCTTGTCCAGATAGTTGCTCAAATCAGGAATTCCCTCTTTCAGGCCTTTCCGCTTTCTTGTGTCGCTGATGATCTACAAGCAAAATGCAATGCTCGATTAGACAAAATTCAAAAAATACAGGCAACAACCTGAGCTGGTCGAGAGCCGTTTTCGAATGGATCCCCAGGCAGAACTTGCCAATGGTCGAATACGCATTGTGGAAATGCTTGACCTCCGGTATTTGACCGCAGATCCGCAGTGAATCCAAATGATTCGTTAACAGGTAAATAAGCTTTGACAATAAACATAGGCGTTCCAGCTACCTGATTTTCCTCAAAAACGTGGCCTCTTCTTCGATTTAAGACACCATAAATTCCACCGACAGCTGTTTCCGGACACTGAATTTCAACTAAATATACTGGCTCCAAAAGACGAGGGCACGCTGTCAGCGCAGCAGCGTACAGGACACGACGGGCTGTTGGAATAATCTGTCCGCCACCGCGATGAATCGCATCCGCATGCAATGTCACGTCGTGTATGTCGAATCGTACCCCGCGCATATTCTCTTCGCACAGAACACCCTCTTTGGTCGCCCATTGGAAACCAGCGACAACGGAATCTTTAATTTCGTTCAGATACTGGACACCCTTTGTGCAATCTACCAAGATGTTTGGACCACTGCCATCTGGACCAAAACACCAAATCTTTCTCGCTTCATTCACATCGTATCCGTATCGCTCGGCCAACAAACGGCCTCGTGTCTTTACATCATCTCTTGGATTTACTTCACCTTTATCTATATCTTCCGCCAATCCATCAGGCATAGGTTGAGCCTTCATATAAATACGATTGTGCTTATTGGGAGATTTGCTAAGGCACATCTGGTTAGACTCCTCGCAAACAGTTTCCCTACAAAAGGAATTATTATTTCAAACACAACTTTACCATAAACCCGCGAACCTATAAGAGACAACCGGATCAGACTTCTTCAAAGGAATACACGCATGGTCTTCTTCTAAATCCTTCAGACAAATTTCCAAATGCAGTTCGCCTGCGCCAGCAACGATGTGCTCCCCGGACTCTTCAAACATGCACTTAAAAATTAACGCAATTGAAACAGCATATCAGCTTCAGTATGCACGTGATCTACTTGGACCATGGGATCCGATTTGGCAAGACGTTTCAACCCTTCAACTAACTTTGGCAAATCAGCAGGGTTCTGTGGTTCGACTGCTACCCTAACCACTGGACTAACGCTGAATTTCATCACCTGCAGAGCAGAATGATGTATGGAATAAGAGTAGCGCATGAACTAGAACTCACTCTCATGTTATGAGCCTCTTTGAAAGTCGAGATGGTGCCACTTTTAACCAGAAATTGATCAACGCCTACCAAGCCGCAAATATTACCACTTGGAACGTCTTCAATCGGTTCCACGTACCGACCCATCATCAACACAGTTCTATTATACAAAATTTCATTAAGAAAAAAGGTAATTTCAATTCAAACCTTTGAATTGACTTTTCGTACAAATCCTCCTTCTTGCCAGGCACATAATTGGGACCCTGAATCCTGGCCTTCATTCCTGTCATCACCTTACCAGAAAATACTCGCCCGAAGGCATAAAATCTGCCCTTGTCACTTGTTGGCACCATTTTGCTTATGTACATCATCAAAGGACCATTGACGTCACAATTTTTCATCGCAATTGCCGCTTCGTCATCCTGTGGACCTTCGTACAACAATTCTGTACGATACTTTTGGGCCGTTACAGGGCTAGGTAAATGGATGCATATCATTTGAAGCATCGTGTCACCAGCTGGCAACCAACGACGCATAATCGCTTTCAGTAACTGCTTTCCTTCAAGATCTCGTTCGTCGGCAGGTAATTTAACGTTGATTTTCTCCAGCAGTGGCGCAATTTCATCCTTCTTCATCCCCATTACTGTCTTGAATACTTTGAAGATAGGGTCAAGTACGAATTGACAAAATCCACGTCTTCCACCGTCGTTAGGAGAGTTAGTCCACTTCTTCGTCTGCGGATTAAAGAAACGATCACCCCACAAATTTTTCATTAACTTCTCTGATTGAATGCCAAACTTCTCTGCGTACATTTCCGCAAATTGCTTCAAAGTAAACGCCCAGCCGTGCAGACCGGACCCAAACCCTACACTGCCTATTGCTGGGTCAACCTGAAAGCAAAAAAACAGTGAAAAGTTATTCTTCAGAATAACACGGGCGAAGTTTAATACGGCTATGGTGACTGTGGTTGGCAATTTTGAATTTTCAACAGAGCATCGGCAACACAGTGCCCCACTCGCGTGCTACACTGAAATTTCGCCAAACGAAAACAACGGATTATCCTGGGCTAAGGTGCTGACATCTATTGACTACACGCCCATTCGTTTCGCTCCAAGATCCATCAAACGAAGCAATGCATACCAGTGACGATTAAAATCCTACAATCCACTTTTCACAGTTCTAAAAATTTTATCCTGCTGGACAATTGTACGCCATTCTTAATTTCCTTATTTAAATTTGCATAACCGGAGCTTTCAGGGTTTGTCTTAAATCGTCTTCAGCGACAACATTGTGAACGTTCCTAAGTTAGGGAGGATGCCGTGAACGAGACATAACGTTCGGTCGTTCACAATTTCCTGATACCTAAGACGGGGCTAGACAAACTCTGAAAGCAACGATACGTATTAAGAAACTAAGAACGATGTACAGTTGTTCGAGAAGTGATAATGATCAACCACACCATTTAGGAAGCATTTTACTTCAGAGGTTTAAAAATATCGGTAACTGTAGCTTCTATTTATAATAGGCATATGTAACCTTACGGACCTCTATTAATGAATAATAGCAGCGTTTCCTTGAAAATGAACAGACTATTTATGACATACTTATTATGTTTATGTCCGAGATGGAAATAGTAGGCCCCTCGTAACGGCGTTACCTTAAACATGTTATTCTTGAACGACTACGCAGCGTCTTTTATTTATTTACTTATTTATACAGTTTCGATTCCTGGGTTCCTCATTTCCCATCTCCAGTGCAATAAATGTACGGTCATGATGACAAATACATAAATTTGTGACACCTCGTACGGTCGCACGTTCACTGTCGCCGAAGAGTGGCCATGGGGAGCTCCGAAACATGGAGGATAAATGGGTACATAAATTAAAAAATGGTGCTAAGTCGTTCAAGAATACCATACGTTCGAGATTTCGTAAACAGAGCTCTTCTTTGTAGACGAGTACCGGTTCGTTGCTTAAGGATATCTGAAGACCGCTAAAATCGGAAACCGATTAAATGCTGTTATAAAAATGTCGTCCTCAAAATATGCAAGTTTGACTGAAGGAAAAAGAAGAAATTAAGCACTGACTGATTTCGTAACTTTATGATTCCGTTAATTTAATTTTGTCCGTCGGCTCATGAACTTATTTTTACTTGGCTTAACAAAATCAAAAAATACCATGATATTTCCCATCGGACCAGTTTCCTCTCCGTAGGTCGCAATGATCACGTTCGTGTTTTCAACAATTCTTAAGAAAGTTTGAAATAGTTCTTCCTGATCCAGCTGGAGTTCCAAAAGAGCACGATCCATTTTGTTCATGAAGAGAACTGGCTTGATTCTTTCGCCAATAGCCTGCCGTAAAACCGTCTCTGTTTGTACGCAAACACCACTTACGCAGTCAACAACAACTAAGGCACCATCAGTAACTCGAAGGGCAGCAGTTACTTCACTACTGAAATCTACGTGACCAGGTGAATCAATCAAGTTGATCAAAAATCCAGGATATGGTGCCTTGGATCCCGACCTTTCTTCATAGTCTAGTTGGTTCTCTCCCCGAACGTATTGAAGATCTTTTTCGGAAAGTTCAAAGTACATGGAAACGGCGGTCGACTTAATAGTAATGCAGCGTTCTTGTTCGTCTTTCCTGGTATCTGTGAATCGCATTTCCCCTAAAAAACGAATTAACCATGATCAAATTACGTGAACACTTGAGCTATGAAAACTGTGCTTATACTAATGGGTCGAAGTTTCATGCTGCAGCGAAAATAATACGTCGTAGCGCCCCTGCACGATACGGCAAAACAGAGGTTCAGAGGAAAGGTTTTCATTTTGAAGCGGAGAGACGTAGCTTCCATGATTCACCGTATTCCGTTTCAGTGAATTTGTGGGTGCTACAATCTACGCTGAACATAGGATACGAGATTCCAAAAGTTCCGTTTTTCTGCTTCATAATTAAACTCGCATTTTGCAATGGCTGCTTTTCGCATTCCGCAACAGAGCTTAAACTTTGTTTATAGCACATGCATGCAACAAAGTAAAGTTATTGCTCCAAAATACAAATCACAAAACTAAGTTATGGTTTAATACGTAGAAAACAAACCGAAAAGTGGCAGGGTCGAATTGTTCCTGCATACTAATGAATGGCATGCAACTGATGCAAACAAAAGATAAACTGTTTGAAATGAGACACTGTATGACAAAATGCTACATCACAATGAAAGGCGTGTACGCAATAAGTAAATAAAATGAAATGAGTCATCTTCACATCTAGTTTTGCTATTAAGATAAATGGATTAGGATAAATTCACACTATTAGGATAAATTCACACAAAGTTCCTGACACATACCTGCCTTCTGTGCGGCAATGATACCAGCTTTAGACACCAAACTGTCAGTCAGTGTTGACTTCCCGTGATCCACATGTGCGATGACAGACATATTTCGCACGTTTTTCTTGCGGTCCATAAGGGACCGAATTTCGTCCACAGTGAAATGAACCATCGTTCCAGAGTACTTCGGAGCTTTCTTGAAGACACAATCCAACCAGTGTTTCTCTCAAAAGGACGCAACCTTCAGCCAACCTTCCGAAAAGCAGCAAACAGACTCGTTGTACAGATACAGTACACAACTACAGTAAATTTTTCTGAATGCAGGGCGTTCACCGATTGCGATCCCTTTGGTAATACAATTATGTTTTAATCCTTTTCCTCCCTTAAACATTCAGTATTTATGTAGTATTACTAATGAAATAATAAACAACAATTTCTCCATTTAACGGGGTGTAGTGCACATTGCGACCAATATTTAACACGGATTATCCCCCACTCGTGAATGTGATACTCGCACGATAGGTTGTGTTTGAAAATTTGCGCTGAAGACGGGACCAAGAGAGGTCCCGAAAGCTACGCTATTTGAAGTAAAGCATTGATGAACGGGTATTCTGCCGTTTTCTCACAATAAGGGTTATCCCCCTTTTATTTCCAAAAGGCATAACATTTCCAAGTAGTGACTAGGGTATACTGAATATATCCAATAAGTGCTCTGGTTTCAGGTTTGGCTTTTGATGACTGGAGTTACTTCAAGTGCAGATTTCGCAGGCCTGTGAAGATTGCTTCATTGCTTGAACTTGCTTCTTTTTAACGTACGGTTCTGCGGCGCATGAAGATCAAGATCCGCAAGCACTATTGATAGTTGCACTATTTCTTAGATATCTTGCATTGCAGTCAAGTTGCCTTTATACTGCGCACTGTATTGTTGCTCCCGCATGCCTCCACTTCAAGTTTTGCCATCCACGTATGCAGTAAGTGGTCGTTCCCTATGTGCCCCGTCTCCTCTCAAACGGTAGCAGAGCATGGATCAGAGGGTGTGACTTTATCGTTAACTGGGAACAAGCTTGACCAGCTCATTGTGCCTGTTCCTCCAGCCTTCTTCGCAAAGTTTACTTCGCACCGTTATGATCATCGCATGACTGGCAGGCCTTCGCAAACGGCTGGAAATGATAGCTGACGAAGCAACAAAAAGTATGTCGGTGGCTGGAATTTATCAACTACCTATTTGAGTTCTTATTTCCAAATTTATGAAATTTATTGCGAATTTATGAAAATCTTGTTTCCAAAGTAGGAATAACAATGTTGCCATTTGCTGAATACGGAACAAGTTGCTTCCGAAAGTTTCACGGTGCTCCGTATATTCTTAATAACTGCCTGTCCATCCGCCGGCGGCTCATTGTTTCGACGTATTTTCGGACACTGAAGACACTCCAGTGGGCACATGCCGTACTCAAGTTCAACGTGCCACCAAGAAAACCAGTTACAAGATATCCCATTTCCAATTGAAGCGATCTGGACAGGTTTAAATTTTCAACAAATAGATGTAGTATGATAGCATTCCTTGAGCATTTTTCATTGTAATCTCGTTGCTAGCATTCTGCGCATTGTATCGTGGCAACTACTAACCACGCTTTGCAATTTTGGTGCCCTTGTACTCAGTAGATTGCACTGTTTTGTCCCTTCCCATCAGAATACTTTCGAAGTGTCCACTTTTGTCATCAGCGTGAAAGTTGGAAAGTCTATAGTATATTTATGCATTTGTCATTAATTCTTAAGTTCTTCAGCGGACTTTCCTCGTTCAATTTTTGCAAATTTTATTAATGAGAAATCAACGAGTCGCGAAGCTTTCGGATCAGCCTAGTTCCGTCCGGTGTATTTGACGAATGGGTATATAGGAGTGAGTACTACCCTGCTTGGTTGAGATGTCAAGTGCGGATTTTGCAACATCCACCTGATGAAATAGGCCGGTCCACGTTTGACTGACCTGAACTCCTTTGTCTCTGTTAATGTTTTGGTTTGATCGTATGAAGAGGGTTTCTTTTATTTTTCGATAACGGAAAGGGCTCTCGCGGCATAGTATCTTCGGTATGAGGTCGTGTGAACATTGAAAGGAATGTTCGACGATCACCGTGGCATTGATTTCACCTGCCATTGTCTTTCGTGGATCCAGCTTCAGTGGTTGACCGCGTTGCTTCGTTGCTTTCCCGTTCAGTCGATCTTTTGCGTTAGTGTACCGGGTAACACAGGCCATGTGTTCTTGAAACCTGCGAAATAAAGTGTTGCCTGTTTCTCCTATATATGAGGTATTGCAACTACGTTTTAACCTATAAATGATCCCAGTTCTTTGCTCAGATGGGATATGGGCTTTGTCAGCTCTCAGCAATGTGCGTAAGTTGGGAGAACTTTGAAAGAAGACACAGAAGCCCAACTGCTTCCCTAAATACTTTATTTTCCCACCAATCCCAACATGATAGGGTAGGACAAGTATAGGTCTTCTGTCTTCCGTGTCCGTTGTAGACTTTGTCGGAATATCTAATGTGTTGTTGACGACTGATCTAATTAGTCTAGTGGGTGTCTGTTGAACTTCAGCGTACGTTCTATTTACGCGAGTTCTGATCGAAGAGACTTGAGATCACATATGTTCAGAGCCCCGTTTACCATTCCTCTAACGATACCTGTTTTTACTGACAACGGACAGTGTGAATTAAAGTTGAGGTATCGGTCAGAGTTCGTTGTTTTTCGGTAGACTCGTGAAATTAGTTTATCATTCTTTCTTATGACCAGTTGTCCAGGAATGGTAACATTTTATTGGTTTTTCCCCATTGTGAGGCTGATGTTTTTAGGGAAAATGTTATTAAATGTTCAACCAAGGTTTGTTCTTTGCCAACCTCTATGACTGCAGAAATATCATCTACATATCTTTTAAAGAAAATTGGTAGCAAGGCAGCATCTGCGGTTATGAAAGCTACTTCTTCTAGATGCTCCATAAATATTTCAGCAACAATGGGAGAGAATCGGTTCCCAATTGGTGCTCCTTTTGCCTGTGAGAAGAAACTTTCTTGAAATCAGAAATAATTACCTTCCACTATGCCAGGGGTGGGGAACCTCCGGCCCGCGAGACCATTCCGTCCCGCCCGCTGAGGCAAACGCAGGTGGACGCGAAATCCAGTGAACTGTGACTGTTAGAGCTTATTTTTCATTATGCAATAAATTTAGTGGATATGAATCGCAGTATACAGGTACGGCAGAATAACCCGTAGTATGAATGTATCTTTATTGATATCGCGAAGCTTTCGGGTCCTGTCTTGGTCCCATCATCAGCGGAGAATGAAAAGCAACCTTTCTGTAAACTCAAAGGTGGCTAAAGTTTACAGAAAGGTTGCTCTTCATTCTGCGCTGATGACGGGACCAAGACAGGTCCCGAAAGCTTCGCGATATCAATAAAGATACATTCGTACTACGGGTTATTCTGCCGTACCTGTATACAATGAAACCAAAACACGTTAAAAATCCTTTAATGAATCTCAGTAATAGTGTAAATGTTGCGTAACAAGCAGGGAGCGTCAGGCTGCTGTCGACTCTGTCGACAAACAGATGGGGAATACAGGAGCGTGTACAAATCTGATTTGTACCCGCTGATGACGGGATTAGGTAGTGTCCTGAAAGCTCCGTGCTAACTCGTGTTCTTTCAACGGGATCAAAGCCGTGTAGTTAGAATAAAAGATTCCTTGAGCTGTTTGCAAGAACACGCGTTCTTTGCTTCGCATGCTCGAGAAGCCAACTTGCATGACTGCTTCATGCTGTTCATTCGTGGATTGGGTCGGCTTTGTTGGATTTAATGCCGTAACAGTCTTAGGAGGTACATGGAGAAGTTCATGATGGAATTTGTCACAACCCGCTTCCTTGCACATACTTCTCCTCTTGCAGTCTCGCGCTAAGTGGCTAATATTCCAACAGCAATAGCAGGCCACGTGATCGTTTACCGTTTTCCACCGTTCTTTGGGGCTGCTTTTTATGAAACGAGAACATTCTAGAAGATTATGGTCTCTCTTACAAGAACGACAAGCACGTCTACTCCCGACGGTAGCGTGTAACGCAGCGGCTGAAGCATTCCTTTCACCTTTCTTCGAAGCACCGTGTTGCCTCTCGCAAGGGAGCATCAACTTGCGCCCACGGACACCAGCCCTATCGGCGACGGGCACATTAATCATGCCGCGACCTAATCGCTCGTGCGGGAACCGGTTTGCAGCGTTAGCTGCCATCGCCCTACTTAATAAATTCAGTATTGCTGTTCTATCCAAGAAAACGGTTTGTTGGAGCTTCGTTGCCTTATGCATCAGTGCGCGCCTTTGTAACGACGGCGCGAGCGTCAATCCCGCCTTAACTCGTTACGCCTTAACCTCAAGCATTGAGAGGTTCAGCACGGTCACTTCCCGAGCTGCAGTTGCAACATTGGTGCATCGGCCGGGAAAGTCTCCTGTTACCGTGTCCTCTCTCTCTCTGCTGTCCAGGCCGTCGTGGACCGCTTACCGGCAACTGTGATCACCTCGTGGCAGGCAACCGCTCTACGTTTCCCCGTACGAATTCGAGCATGGCCGCAAGCGAACCGACCGATCCCGCTGCCGTCGACTTGAGCCTGGACGACCGACGCAAGGAGAGGAAAAGGTTGAAGGCCCGACATACCGCCATTGTTAAGCAAATTGATGCTCATATACGAGGCAGACTGAGCCGTTCCGAACTCGTCTCCTTAGTCGCCGAGATGAACGGCCTCACCGATCTATGCGTACGATGCAATGAAGGCATCCGATCACTGACGATAACTGACGATAACGTCGCAGCGGCGACGAAATGGACCGAGGACGTGTTACTTGTAGCTGCCGCGTGTCGTGAACGAGCCGACCATTATCTCCTGCAAAGGGCGGATGACGTCAGTTCAGTGGTCTCCAGTCGAAGCTCCGTCGCAGCTGCGTATCAAGTTCGGCGAAGCGCTCTGAAGACCGAATTGGAACGCGTTAAGCTACAACATGAGCAAGCCGAGCGTCAAAGGCAGCTCCAACTCGCCCACGAACGGGAACGCTTCAAGGAAGAGCAAGAACAGCTTATGCTTAAGAGAGAGATAGAGGCGTTGGATGAAGAAGAACTGTCACTGTGTGCAGACGAGGATTTGCATACCCGCCCCGCTGGTCCGTTCTCGTACTCCGATAAGGTTGAGCCTTGGCTAAGTGCCAGCGGCGCACCCAAGAATGATAACGGCTTCCCTTCAAGCGACGTCCTCGGGACCACCCAGCGCGCACAAAACCGGTTTCCTTCTGACCAACGTCGACCGTCAGCAACTTCCATCGTTCACGACGGAGCCAGTGCTGTGCAAGCAGTCGACGTGATTCAACCGCGTACTGGCGGACCGTTGCCTATTCCGTTCGTTCTCGACAAAGATAACATGAATTTGTCATCGACCCCCGCGGTTCCGCCGACACAGTCGCTGCATTTGTGCCATTCGTTGCTGGCAAGTCGGCTGCCCAAAATGGAAATTCCCAAGTTCTCCGGTAGAGCCAGAGACTGGCCTATGTTCATCACTTCGTTTCGTCAATCCGTGCACGACGTTTTGGACTCTGACGCTGATCGCTTGAACATATTGCGCGAACTGTTGAGCGACGGGGTGAAAGGATCAGTTTCTAAATACCTGTACCACCCGAAGTGTTACCAAGAATTACTCTGCGTGCTCGAGCGCCGATACGGAAATCCCCAGAAGATTGTTCACGCGTGCTTGAAATCCATAGAAGCCCTACCAACTTGGAAGGACTTCGATTTACCTGGTCTACGCCGATTCTCCAACGAGCTGCAAGGCATTGTTGCCACGCTATCTCTGGGTGATCATTGCGCGGAACTTGAATCCGCAGGGAATCTCATGGCAGTCGTGAAGAGAATGCCAGAACGTCTCAGAGATGATTGGGGACGGCATGTAGTTGAACACTACAGTCGACAGCGACCGAGTTTGTGCGACCTCTCTGATTGGCTCGAAACACGTACAGAAGCCGCTGAAATGGTCAGCGACGAATCCGACGACGAAGCCAGAGCCAAGCCCGTACACGCTGGACGGCGGTTTCGGCGCCCTAGCGTCTATACCGCCGTGGTTCGTCATACCGAACAGCCTCCGGTTCGCGACGGGCCGGCTGTCGGTGCCCCTTCCGGTCACCCATGTGTCGTCTGTCGTGGGAATCATCGACTTGCCCGTTGCAAGACGTTTCAGGAAATGCCGATCGAGAAACGCGCTGACGTTATAAAGGCAAACAACTGCTGCTACCGTTGTTTGGAGAACGATCACGTTAGTCGAAACTGCAGTTCGAGACAGCGATGCCGTAAGAATGGCTGTAACGCCTTACATCATCCGTTATTCCATGGAGCGCCACGTCTGTATCCGGCGCGACCATGCAGCGCATCGCGCACTACCGAACAGCCACCGGAACCTTTCGCAGGAGCAGTTAAGCAAAGGCCACGCGCAGCTAAATGGGCTTGCATGCTCCCCATTGTTCCCTTGCTGGTTGCTGGGAGGGATGGACGCATGATCCGCACGATGGCGCTTCTCGACAAGGGAAGTGAGGTCAGCATGATTAGGCTTGATCTCGCGGATAAGCTTCACCTTACCGGGCCGACTGAGTCATGCCGTTTCGCCACTTTCCATGCGAATGATCCGACGCTCAGTGTCCGACGCGTCTCCTTCACCGTCCGTTCTCAGGATGGATTATTCGAGCTCAATATCGAAGACGCCTACGCAGTTCCGAAATTGCATCTGAATCGCAAGGCTGTAGATATCAAGGATATCGTGAGTCGTTTCGAATATCTACGAGAGATCGAGCGCGAATTGCCACTGACGGGTGGAGAAGTCGCGGTTCTCATCGGTATAGATAACCCGTCCGCACATGAAATTATTCAGTACAGGACCGATCCCGACCGGCCGCGCTCGCCGCAGGCCACATTAACGCCGTTCGGCTGGTGCCTGGTTGGCCCATTCGCACCTTACAGCGGGTTGCACAGTAGAAAGTGCTTTGGTATAACTCTTGCTGATACTTCGGACGGTTCAAGCTTAAGCGAAATGATGGAACGTTTCTTCGACGTTGACATATTCGGCATGAAGCCGAAGGACCTCGATATAACAAGTCCAGACGAACGACGCGCCTTAAGGATCCTAGAGGCGACGACCCGTTTTACCGGGGAGCGCTACGAGGCTGGACTGCTGTGGAAAACGGACGATCCACGACTCCCTGACAACCGCTTGGCCGCTTTGAAACGGTTCTATGCCCTAGAACGTCGGTTGATGAGCGATCCGTGCCTCGCAGCCAAGTACGTCGCTGTCATAGAGGAGTACTTACGCCACGACCACGCGAAAATTCTGACTACTGAAGAAGCAAATACCAGACCCAGTGGTAGAACCTGGTACTTACCGCATCACCCAGTCCTCAACCCGAATAAGCCAAACAAATTACGCGTCGTCTTCGACGCCGCCGCCAAATCGAAGGGCATCTCGCTCAATACCGAGTTACTTAAGGGCCCCGACTTCCTTGCAAGCCTCGTCGGCATACTGCTGCGCTTCCGTCGTTACCCGCATGCTGTGACCGCTGACATTGTTAAAATGTTCCACCAAGTGAGAGTGCGCCAAGAAGACGCATCGGCCCTACGATTCTTCTGGCGAAACCCTGGAGCTAACGTACCGCCGTCCGAGCTCCAGATGAACGTGCAGATATTCGGCGCTACGTCGTCCCCGTCTACCTGCGCCTATGCGCTGCGACAGGCGGCTAAAGACGCCGGGGACGTCGCCGATATGATCCACTCGCAGATTGTCGACCACTTTTACGTCGACAATTGGTTGGCATCATTTCCGTCTATCAAGGAAGCGGCAGGAACCGCCGAAACGCTGAACGCCGTTCTCTCGCGAGCTGGCTTCCCTCTAGCGCAGTGGCGCTCGACTAACGACAAAGTCTTGTGCGCCATATCCGACAGAATCATGGAACCGGCGGACATGGACTTGGACGCCGTTCCGATCGAGCGTACGCTGGGCTTGAGCTGGAACAGCGTGACCGATGATTTCGTGGCACGCTTTAACGTCCGAAGGGAAGGAAGAACCAAGCGGCAACTGTTGCGGGCTATTGCCAGCATCTTTGATCCGCTTGGATTCTTTTCTCCTCTCACGCTTCAAGCGAAATTGCTACTGCAAGACATCTGGAAGAGTCAGGCCGATTGGGATGACGATCTTCCTGATGCGATCCTGGACCGATGGAAGACGTGGGTCGATTCTCTCGCAGCGGCCGAGATGGTAGCGATTCATCGTTGCCTCGCCCCCTGCTGTATCATACCGGCTCCAAATACTCACAGCGACCTCGCTCGCTTCGTTCCTCGACTGGACGAAATTATGCCCTTAAAGGAGGAGTACGACAAGGTCATGTCTTGCCCCCTGACTTGTTCACCGACTCGGACTTCACGTTCAGCAAACGGTGGAGATATGCCCAGGCCTTAGCGACCCATTTTTGGCGTCGTTGGATGAGGGAGTACGTCCCGTCGCTCATCGCGCGAGGAAAATGGGCAAAAAACGAAAGGAACATATCCGCAGGCGACATTGTCGTCCTGATCGACCCCAATAGCCACCGGGGAAACTGGCCCCTCGGTCGTGTCGTCAGCGTTTACCCCGGCAAGGATGGCATCGTTCGTTCGGCGGACGTGGCATTCGAGTCGACCACTGTTCGCCGACCCGTTAACAAGCTGCTGCTGTTGCTAGAGGCTAATCAGTGTGGACGAGAGATGTCCATAGGGCCGGCGGTGTTGCCTCTCGCAAGGGAGCATCAACTTGCGCCCACGGACACCAGCCCTATCGGCGACGGGCACATTAATCATGCCGCGACCTAATCGCTCGTGCGGGAACCGGTTTGCAGCGTTAGCTGCCATCGCCCTACTTAATAAATTCAGTATTGCTGTTCTATCCAAGAAAACGGTTTGTTGGAGCTTCGTTGCCTTATGCATCAGTGCGCGCCTTTGTAACGACGGCGCGAGCGTCAATCCCGCCTTAACTCGTTACGCCTTAACCTCAAGCATTGAGAGGTTCAGCACGGTCACTTCCCGAGCTGCAGTTGCAACACACCGCTTTTGACAGACGACGAGTGTCCCTTGAATTGCTTCGTAGTCGCTGTCCGTGCTTCTGCAGCTGCTTCTTGGACGTCCATTTCTTCATGCAAGAAACTTAGAAACATCGACGTGTTTGCTTTCTCATCTGCACATGTTCTCGTTCTTTGTTCCCATCGCTTGCGCGACGCGCACGGCAATAGCCGCTTGAACGATGCAAGAAAGATGTCATCAACTGTAAGGCCATTAGTGATACCTTTGCCCATGGATGACAAGGCACGCGGATGTCGATTCAAGTTGTAATAGAACCGACGAATTCCTGCCTGGTCAGGATCGGCTCTCGACATTTGAAGGAGTGCCAACACATGTCCTTCGACGTTGATTTCTTCTCGACCGAAACGTTCTTTCAAGGTCTGAATCACTGCAGGGTAATTGACGTTCGTAACATGAAACCCACAGATCGCTCCAAGACTTCTCCATTCAGGGCCGATTTCAACTATGCAAACTTCGTGACGTCATTAATATCTTCACGTCCGCGTACTCTGGCTTGAAGTTGGTCCCAGAGCGATGGGAATTCCAACACACTGTCTGAGAATTTTGGCAGTTGCCATTCGGGCAAGTTCGGACCGGACAGTACCGGTGGAACAGCGGTTTGGTCTGCGGTTTGGTCTTTATGCTTAGTAGCCTTGACCATTGCCTTCGCCTTTACCACGGCGAGCTCAAGATCCACGCACACTTGTATTTCCTGGTCTCGGAGATCCTGATCGGTTAAACATTACTCGAATTCCGCTTGCACGTTGCAGTACTCCATGAGAAGAGTGTGAACCCACTCAAGCGTTTCCTGAGCGACTGCAGCCTGTCCTTCATTGACAAATCTTTCCACATTTTTCAGTAATCGCTGAATAAGCGATCTTAAACCACTGCGCCTTTTGCGCAGCCCTTCCGCATCGACAGAGATCTTGGAAGTGGCCATTTCCACTAACTGCTCTGGCGGTCCGGCTCGGAGGACCAATTTGTTGCGCACAAATTTGCCACAAAACTTCATCCTTTATTCAAGTAACACTACCGTATATATTTATGCATGTGCAGGTTAGGTTTGCCGGCCGTAACATGAAATGTGCGAACCGTAACACTCCCTTTTGCAAGATTTCCTACCCGTTACGATAATTAGTTTGCCCAAAAGTTATTTGCAATGGCGAAGCTGTGATGCCAATTTTCGTGATTACGCTACGTTCTCGCAAGCGCCGGATGTAACTGTATTTCAAAAACGTAGTAATATTGCACAAGAATATAAATAACGCACGTTTGAATATGCACAAATAGAAATGACGCATGTGTGTCAGTTGATGGTTAAGTTGTTGGCCAGTGCCTGCAGATATCAAGCAGTTGGAATAGTGCTGAATTGTCGAACCTTTCGGAGAATTCGTTCGGCTGCCTGCACATCTTTCGCGCGCCTCCTCGGCAGCTCATCGTCTATGACGAGTTGCTCGTATTGGAGATCACTTTCTGCCTGCAATTTTCGGATCCCGTCTAATAGACCTCTATAGAGTAGGGTGGTCTACTCTAAATTGTGACTGCATTTGCACCGATGGGCCGCTTCAACGAAGTTAATCGTGAGATCACAGTTCATCAACGTCCTTTAATCGGACCACATGTTTGACCGATACGGCGGGACCTGAAAGGTCACTAAGGCTTATCAGCCGTGTACGCCATGAACTTGTCTCACGTATATGACATAATGCCAAATGAATCTGCAGTCCGTTTTCAAAAGAAGAAGTGAACACTCCATCGCGAGAGATACTGCGTTTTCAGGTGCAAAATGACATTGAGGTTGATTGACGCCCGCATGCTTTCCTAGATGGAAGTGCTTTAACAAGCGGCGCAGAAAGCAACTTTCCTTACGTGACGGTAGTAGTTGGCTTGAAGGTCAAGATGATGAACATTTAAGCATAAATACCCAGCAGCATAGCTTCGCCATTGCAAATGACTTTTGGGCAAATTAATTACCGTAACAGGTAGCGAAGCCTTGCAAAGGGAGTAAAGCCACACTGTTGGATAGCGTATCATTGTAATTAGACAGTTTAGCCTCGAAACTAGGCGAACAGCTCGGCGGCTTGGAGCAAAGATGCATAAACGGGAGCAAAACCAACAAATTGGGATCAAAGCTTCAAAAGGCTCAAAACATGGAGCAAAACGTCACTATTTGTTTACAGCATCGTTTATGTGTCACTCAAGCTGCAACAAATCGTGCTGCACCAAATCGTTAGTGTTCGAAAAATTTTATCCTTCACGGTGCTACGTATAGTGTAGCATACATAACCAGGACAGTGATCAATATATCCCCGCGATTGAGATCGTTGTCTCCCATATGGAGTTGAGTCGTCGAAAGTAGGGGGGGTATAGGCTCGCAGATGGGCGTTGTAGCCTCCAAGTTGAGACCATTGCCATTCAAGTTGAAAAAAGTCTTTGCAAATTACCCGTGGAAAGTTGTTACCTGCAGCGAGGGTTAATATGCATTCATCCTCGCTGGATGCAGCTTGACAGGGCGACGGTGATCCGCGAAGGCGATCCGTTCCCATGGAAATGCGTGGCTGTCGAAAAGACGTGCTTCCCTAGTTGCACGGCTTTCACCCAAAATGGCGGTTCAACAGCACATAGAAAAGACGAAGAGGAAGTTGCCGACCATAGATCCTAAGGTTACAATACAACAGGCAATCGTATCGCCTGCAGTCGTCGAACATGTCTTCAGCGTTCGCACAACGTACCTCTAGCAATCCTATCCACTGAGAGGAAGTTCCAGCTACGGTCATTGAAGGAACTGTTTTAAATAAGACAACGTTGCCAACCGTGACCAAAGAATGGAAGGCAGCGCATTTTGGGCGGGTCTCATAAAGCAGTTAAGATACTGCGCATTGCCACTCGATATTGAAGTATGAACATCCGCGAGTTATACGGTACCATATCAACACTGAAGCTGGAGCAAGCGGATTCTGAAATCTTCGTCTTGACATAGGCTTTTTGAATTCACGTTTCCTACTTGTTTCAACTGCGTTTGCCGCCGAAAAGAACGGAGCTGTATGGACCGTTACAGACAAGACGAGTTCTTTTGCATTAAGTTACTCTGAAGTCAATCAAACGCGTTGCCAGACAGTGAACAAGCACTTTGTTAGGTATGCAAGGCGCATTACTGCACGAACTAATTTTTGGAACTTTCAGGACTCAGTCATTCCGTTGTCAACGAGTAGTGTGATATGACAGAACGTGGAGCTTCTTTAAGGGTGCAGTTCCACACGAATTCTTTTTAACGTTTGGACACCGTTGTTTTGAATGCTCTTATTTTCGAATTTTTTCTGCAGAGCTTTCAGGACTGATCAAGTCTGTTTGCAGCGGTAGAGTACGCAAGAGCATGCTGTACGTTTGTGCGTGATCCACCGCTAAAGATAGGACGTCAGCATTGCCGGATGAATTCGAAAATAAAAACTTTCCTAATAACGGTGTCCACGTGTTAGAAAGAAATAACGATAACGTGCAGCGATAATACTCACTGACGGCTGAACGAGTGAGTACTGAAGCTTTTGGAAATTCGTATATTTCGTATTGCGTATTGTTTGTCTAATAAAATGTTCATTTTTGCAGAATAACAAAGCGCTTGCTTCATTACGGATCTACTGAGCATCCTACTGGTATTTTAAGCAGACAGCAGGTGAGCAAAAATGTACGTCTAAGTGGTCATCGTGGTTTTTGTCTTACGAAATAAAAGTTTCTTTTTGGATTACTCTTTCTACGATGATTGAACAAATTAGGTTTGTTCTGAGTGTCTCATACTATATGCGTATGCAAAAGCGGAATCCGTAACGGAAATTATCCATGCTCGTGACTGAGCGTTTGTCTTCTACCCACTTGCCTTTGTTCTTCTCAATGCAAATGAACGTAACGTGAATAAGTTATTTGATTAACACATATATAAAACGGAGCTTTCGGGACGAGCAACTGTTGTCCTCAGCGTTCAGCAGACATGGAAGTATGGTTTCTTGAATTACTGTATTGTATTCGGTTTCTTTGATTCTCTTTGATTGTATTGTTTAACCAAGTTACAAGAGCTATCATTGAAAAAAATATTCGGTCTCTTATCAATATAGCTGGTCGCGTCTTCACGTATTAATCGGTGAGCACCTCGTTTTGCACAGTTACATTTGCTTTTTGCTTGTCGTTTCGCAGGTTTGGGAATCTGTGTTCGGCCGTGATTTGGTGAAGAAAACATTGCGGTGTAATTTTCCTGCCAGTCTCTTTATACTGTTCCCAAATCATTGTTATTAATAATAGAGTAGGGAGGTCGTAGGCAGTGTGATATCCTTCAGACGGCAAGTTTGTGCAGCTTTCGGTTGTCAATGAGCAAGCCACTTCATTAAGCGATCACGGCAATAGTTTTGACGTAGTTACCTTAGGATGTATTTGAGTTCATCGTCAAGAAAGCGATCCCGTAGGTTGGTGGCCCCGTCTGCCATGCCGTTGATCATACCGATGGAAGTCGACTTTTGCTGCTGAGAGTTGAAATGCAGAAACAGGTCTGAATTTGTAGGTTATCTATAAGTTGGAGGTAGTTATCCCTGTTTAAGATTACCTGTGCGAGGTGGATGCATGCAAGAAAAATACTTTTACTTGGAAAAGTAAGCAGAGTGCAGAAGTGCTCTTCTTGAAATAGTTCACCTGGCATTGGCAATCTTAAACAGGGATGAAGCCATAGAACTTCCGCCATGAGCTCTAACCCTGTAACACTCGGTCGTCTTAGTCTATAAACTGTTTTGTCAGAACGTTTTCTCCCCGTACTACCAAGACTGCCAGGAATTGGTAAACTTTGGAAGGTAGACTGCACGTTTAATGCTAGCATGATGTTCTGTACTTTAGTTCTCAAGCAGCTTCAGGTCCTGCAGCTCGTTGTCAAGGAGATGATTGCTGGGAATAGGCTGTCAAACCCTTTAAGGAGCGTTTCTTTTCGTGTCACTTTGTTACCGGAAATATTTCGCCGACTTATCCTTTGAAGAGTTTCGGGTAGCGAATGACTAGGTTCAACTGGATTTCAAGCTATCCTTTCCAGTTCTTCCATGAAGATCTCTGCTAGAAGAGGTGGCAGAAGCTTTCCAGGGGAGCAAAGCTCAAGAATCTACCTTGAGAGTGGACGAAATGTTGTACTTTCGTATAAAATCTTTATCGTGCAAACTGTTAATTTAGCTCTCAACCTACTGTAGCAGGATAGAACGCTGAGTATTAGAACCACGCTGAACTGCTTCGATGTTCCTCAGTAAACTTTTGTCTGCTCAGTGCTCTCGTTTTAATTAATTGCGACCACCGTATCTGTTGATTGGGCATTTATTAATAAGCCACAGAAAGTTTCCTCTGTCAGCGGGACTGAGCAATTTAAAGGAAATGGAAATGACTGCGGTTTGTTTGAATGCACACATTTAGTCACTGAGGCAATACAATGTTTAATTTTTCATATGAACTGTTCTCCTCGTCATTTATATGCCAAGTGCGACTACAAAATGCAACAATCTACTGTAACTATAGATGCCTGCTGTATTCAGAACGGTTGTTTATGTATCAGGACAGCGCTGCACTTTCAAGAATGATCCATGAGGATCATCCACATCGATCTCGAATTTTATGCCACGGAACGCATTGGATGCCTCGTTGGCCGCTTCATGCAAGCCTGGAAAGGTAAGCCCCAGCTTGCTCAGGTGGGTTTTGATTGTTTGCTGTTTCGCGCTGTTCGCTGGACATCCTCCAGCATTGGTATTCGGCATGTCTGACCTATGGTTAGCCCACGGGTTTCTGCACGTCACTTCCGTCAAGTGCAAGTTTGTTGAGCCATTGGTTTCTCCAAAAAGGCTTTCTAAATCTTATGCTTCAATACTAAGCATGGCATACTTACCGTACATTTCCTTGTCACTTTGTATACCCGGTAAAATTGGCCCAGAATCCTTTCCCTTTGGAAGTTGCGCTCTGTCGTTCACCGTCAATGCGCTGAGCTGCTTGGACGATTTTTCAGCAGTTCTGCCAATGGAATTCAGTAGAGGAGCGCAACCTTTCTTTTCATGAGGCATCCATCCTCTTGGTGAAACGCGCACAGTTTGAAGGGCCCAAGGAGAAAGGTTATTCGTTGAGGGCTCTTTCAAAGTGACCGCCATAAAAGACTTAGCGCTGACACGGCTGACCGGTGGCAGTTTCTTGTTTTCCTCAACCGTTTTCACAGCCGTAGTTTTGCATGGCGGCGTCGATTGAGAGCTGCTTAGTTGAATTCGCATTTCTGATCGCATCTTTGCTGGAGATCGCGCAGGGAAAGATGACATGGTGACACCCTTTTGCTTTGACTCGCACTTTTGATTAACCGAATTGGTCAACGGAAAAGAATCGCAAGAAGAGGTGAACGTGTTGGTTGCCTGTTTGTCGGGAAGCTGCGTCAAAGAAACATTGTCCACTGTGCCCTTTGCTGCACTTAGCGGAGAGTGAAAAGTTTTCGTTGTCTTCAATTCGGCGACCACTTGCCTAACGATGGCGGTGTGTGCTTCTTCAGCAGCACGATTAGCTACCTTGTCTTCTTCGTGCTGCTTACTTGCCATTGTCACCTTTGAATTTTCCAGGCAATTTACACGAACTGGCTTCGAAATTACAGGAGCATCTATGTGTCGCAGTTTGATTCCTGCCCGAATCTCGTTCATGAGGGCAGTTCGATCTGCATTGATTGAATGACCATTTTGGTCACTGTCCAAGCCCAATGGTAGTGGCGGTGGCTGCGGGCATGGTAATGGTGGTAAAGCCGTTCTGGTCACATTCTTTAGCGACTCATTTTCTGCCAATATAAGTGGCTTACTCTTGTCCACCGTTTTCACGGATCGTAATTTAATGCCGTCTCGAATCTCCTCTAGCAAGCGACTTGTGTCTGCCATAATGCTGAAACGAAGCGGGGTTATTCAGTTCCACGATGGTGGCACTGACAATGGGCAGCATGCTGTCATTTTGCGAGGTAGTTGTGCTCCTTAGATTTTACTCTGCTGAGTAAAAAAACAACAGCGCACCTCTTGAAACTGACGAGTTCCGTCGTCAGCTTTGGATATTGAAGATGCGCCATGCAAATGACAGTATGCGCTAGTACCAAGAGCTCCGATGTTGTTTTCTCACACCGCGAACTCTGACGCAACGGGCACATGGGCCTCGCAGAATAAGAGCCAACACACAAATTCAAGAACAACACGTTTTGCTCCTAGGTTTATCGTAACAGACTTTTGTGAGTTTGATGTCTTTGAAACTGTTGGTTACACGTTGGTGAAATGCAATGAGCCTGTACTAGCGCTTCGAGCATCCAGTGCACGGTAGGTGGTTATATTAGCGAAACACAGACAGCTGAGCGTACAGAGGGGTCCGAGCTTTCAGAGAACCCTTGCTAATCGTCAGCAGCGCCCTTTCTCCTTCGCCGAGGACGAAACTGGGTTGTTCTGGAAGCGCCGGTTCTTACGTACTTTCAGTCGCGCTTTTTGCTAATAGAACCACCCTAGCACGCGCGGGCTGTGGTTTTCTTTGTTGCTATTACAAGCTAGCATTACATCAACGGATAACCCAACGGTTTCGAAGGGTGTCATATGTAGGTAAGATGACATGATCGCTTTTAACCGTCCGTGCAATATGTCCGCAAATGGGGGCACCGCCAGACGAAGATGGTACATAAGAAGTTCTGAAATCTCCAGGCACGTTGAATAAATAGTCACAAGCAGTGTCAAGTCGTCATTTCAACACGATGTATATAACTACGCTGTTACGAAGCATCCAGTTTTCATGAATGCCATAGGTCAACAGTATTAATAGTAATATCGTTACCAAAAGTTTGGCATTCGTTCGTACTTACTTCTGAGTTCCGCACTCTAGTCCGTAGAAACGGCGCAACAAAGCGTTCAGGGAAAACGCGCCAGTGGAACTTAAGCGTCGACCACTGCTGTTTGGAGGGTTTGCGTAATTTAACAAAATATGCAATTAGTGGCAAAAAGGACAATTGCTTCTCGTTTATCCCATTGAATAAGTTAGGCGAAGCGAATGTTCCCAAAAAGAGGTTACCAGTCGAAGCATCTGAGTCTACTGACATGTATGTTGGTCAAGGACTTGGCGAACGAAGTCTCACTGCTGCGCTGTTAACTTTTTCGTCACAATGGCCAGCAAAACCTACTCATCTCATCTTTCTTGGGCACGTTTTTTTTTGATGTCGCCGATATGCTGTAAGCAAGGCCTCAGCGGTATAAAAGTGATCCAGTTTATGCTCGTCGGCATAGTTCATCTGTGACGCGCTGCTTTTTACGGCAGTGGTCAAACTGTGTGAATAGGGAAGAATGGGGTCTTACCGGCCATTTACTATCCCATCCTCCAACTGACTGTTGATTCATTAAGAATGATGAAGAAAGAATGAAGGGCAAGGCCACTAGTGGCTTTCTTAAAGCTTCAAAGCGAACGCAGCAGCAAGGTCGCCTGTCCATGGATGTGAACTTAAGATAAAACATGGACTTGTTTACTAGCGCTAATCCCTATAAGTATGTTGAAGACTAGGTGCCTCATGACGGGTGGTTTGGTTGCATACAAAATTGTTCACGGCAGTAAAAATCCGTGTATTGAAGAACGCGTGAAAATGGAAAGCAAATTAGAGAAATAAGCAGCGCACGTTCAACGAGCGAAGAAATGTCTTCGGAGCTACGTGCACCGTCGTTAGCAGTGCAAGTATTTCGTTTATTTACTTATTTGCACCGCCGACGACAGAGCAAGTAGCTCCGTAGGAGTTTCATCGCTCGTTGAACGTACGCTGCTTATTTCCTTAATATACCTTGCACTTTCACGTGTTCTTCAATAAACAGGCTTCCATTGCTGTAAACAGCTTAAAATATGAATAAGAAGATCTTAAGTGTAAAACATGCATGGCTCTTACTAAATCCCATGGAGTAAAGGTGTTCATAACACTAAGCAGCAACTCAAATGCATTAAGCTAGAACGTCAAATGCGTCAGCAAAGTCTAAAGTCATTTTTTAAAAATATTTAGCAAATAATCGTTATAACTGACCTCATGCGGGAAGGGGTGCCTTATGACAATGTGCGTAGCTGTTTGCCCATTCTGTACACCCTTGCTCAACGGCCAGACGGGTATGCGTAGACAGCTGCTTGTCAGCGAAAATGGGCGCCTGATTGATTGATCCGGGGCGCCCTTCTTGCCTGTACTTTCATTCAAACAAACGGGAACATTGAAAAGGCATGCTAGGAAAATTGGCTGACTGTTTTGATGATTCATGGGCATGCTGACACTGACGCAGCGCGTTTTCGTCAGTCGGAGAATGCAGTCACCATCAACAAATGCACTACGCTAGAGATTTATTTCGTACGGAACCGACATGACTCTTGCTTAAAGGCAATTCGAAGCTCTTTGCTTACCTGAAGGAAGGAAGGGACATGGAGCGAAATGTTCAGATAGACAATCTGCGGCACCGGCAGCGACTTCGGTAGCCAGAAGATCCGGTTTCAGGCAGCAGTATCGGTTGAAAGGAAACATTGGGTGTTTCTGGGTCAGCAGTCGCGGAGGGAACCGGAGTAGTTGTCGCGGCAAGCGCCTTCTTGCAAGAAAGAAGACAACGGCTTTGTTGTCAAAATGTCAGCTGGCCATAAGTTCAAGGTGCGCAGGTAAGCTTGTTCACCTGCTGCAGGCGATAGGTGCAGTCACAAGCTTGCCATAGGGAATGCTGCTGATTCAAAGACCAGCTAGACATAAGTACTGACCAATCTGTCCTTGCTAGGGGTCTGCAGTTCGTCTCGTTGCTTACCTGCATGTCGAACCAAACAACCGACAGCTCATCGGCGCGTTCTCCCATCTGAACATTGGTCCAAAGGGTAAGCGTCTCTGTTTCGTACTGCTGCACAATTACCCAGCCATGCGGTTGGTTCAGCTCCCATCGATATCCTGATTTATAAGCGGCGCCTCTTCGATGATCCTCCAGTTCGAATAGCGGTTTACATAGCCAAGGCGGAAGGGTGGCGTTGCGCCTTTCCAGCAGCCTTGGACCAGCCATGAGCGGTTCAACAGTTTTCCGTTGGATATCAATTCGTATGCACAACTGACTGACATGATTTATTGTGTACCTGTCGTTGCCAAGAAGCAAGATGGACTGGAGCCAAAGAACATTTAGGCTAAGCGTCGTCAGGCAGATCAGTGTCGATACTACGAGCACAGTAGCGTGGTGTACCACTGAGCAAACAGTGGTAACCCGGCGCAGTGTTCTTTTGTATTGTTCCTGGTCGGTCGTCCTGCATTGTTGATTGATGCATGGGAGACATCCCAACAGAATAGCTACAAAGTACAAGAAGCAGAAAACGCAGCAGTAGCAGCATTCTCTGGCGTGCGTGACGGTTAGGTTGAATAGTCGAGTTGTTGCGGAAGTTGGCTCCGCGCTACCTTCCAAGCTAGGCGCCGAAAATTCGTAGCTGACATTGTCAGCTATCGGACGGGGAAAGTTAGAGTCGAACAGCCTTGAGCAGACGACCGTACCGAGCTCGCTTTCAATATTCTCCCTTGAGCCGTTTAGCCCTAAAGGTACCAAAAAGGTAAATCGTCATTGCGCCGCTCTACGTAGCGCATCGGATGGCATGCGTGGAAAACAATGAGTAATAATGCCTTGCTACAATAGGGAAAAATTATAATGTTTACATCCAGCCTGTGGATGATCATCCCTTGCGGTTAGGAAAGCATGTCCTCACCAATGACTAAAGTTGTATTAGTAGTGCCACTGTGTTCGCTGTTGCCGAGAAATGTTGTTTTCAAGTGACTGGGCGCTGGACAGTGATTAGGCTCCGACTTCGGTTTGGAAGCCACTCTGACGTAGTTCAGATGCTTGAAAGCGTAGAACACCATTACTAGGCGCCAAACGAGACTGATAACAGTGGTCAGCGATGCGAAGACCATTGGCCAAATGGGCTGACGTGGATTGGCAACCATGCATCCACTGAGCAGCCAAAAGTTGACCATGGTCAGCGGCGCGTCTTCCAGCATCAAAATAAGGAAACTAACGCGAAAGCAGTCGAACGACGTAATCCAGTGCTTTAAACGAATGAAGTATTGCCGCCAGCAACCATCACCTGTGGTATGAAGGCATAAAGGTGGCCGGAGAGCATTCTCGCAACACAGATGAATCAACAGGAAGTTGAGCGTGCTCCCAAGCACACAGCTACCAACCATGATTGCTACGCACCATGTCTTCAGTGGAAATGTAACCGTAATCCCGCGGCAAGCGTAGAACGTGTGGACCCAATCGCTGGCAACGTTCAGTAAGTAGACGAGGAAACTTCCCGCGTACAATGTGTGCACCGTTTTCCGGCTAATGCCGCAATATGCAGCCTGTGGATGAGATCCGTACAATTGTTTGTCATACCAGTAGCGAGGATTCCGCCTGTTCTCCTTGTGATGACATCGACGGCTAGATGACGTGGACGACGAGGAGGTAACAGCTCGATGTAGATCTTTTCTCTTGACGTCCCCAGCAGATTGCATGACTTGCTGTGCTTGGGAGGCAGTTCCCAGAAATCGTTGCGTTTCCGGCGGTTCTTTAGTAGATGATGGTCGACATAGCAATCGCATTGGTCGATTCTTCTCGGTATAAGTGTTTACTCTCAGCGGCTCGATGCCGTCGGATGGTTCGGAGCTGTTTGACCCTGGAGCGACTGAATAGGCCGAAATGGACAGGGTTGAACTGGGCGACAGAAAAAGGGATCCAAACGAAGTTGATTCTACCAAGGCACGATGAACCAAGCTTTCTGATTCGGACATGACCTGAGTTAGGAGAACGGATGACCGCAAATGAGATTCACAATGATAGAGAATCGAAGACTACCAGGAAAATCAAAGTCAGTCGTTCGTGATGACACAAGCACGATGGCAGCGAACCTTAGTGGCGGCATAAAAGCTCCTCGTACATACTGAGTGATACTGAATGGCAAAACTAATTGAACGAAAGAAATACTGAAATGGGAGCCAATGGTGCTGGACTAATTAAGGCAAAAGGCATGAAGAACGGGCATTGTTGCGTTAGGGTTTTTGTCGCTCCTTTACTGTTGGCCAAATGAACTACGGCCCCGAAATGCACTTCTCCACTCGCCACAGCCCTTTTAATTCTCGCGCTTTTTCCGTACCATTCCCCAGCTGGCATTTTCGAAGCTCAGCGCGCCTAGCTGTCGTCCAGTTGGACTTCTCGTGCTCTAGTGGTCTTCCCCTTTTCTGGCTCCACGTCTTTTCCAGTTGGAGCGCTTTGCTCCGCCTCTCTTGAGACCAAGATTTCCGACAACAGATGTCAGTTTATCAACGGTCTTCCGTTCAACGAAAATCAGCGGGGATGAATGCGGAAACACAATGAATCGAGGCAATTAGATTTCGTCCACTGATAGATTACTTTGTTTGCCTCAGAATTCGCGTCACGCTATTCTGCCCGGACAGATCGTTACCAAATACGGCAATTTTCAACCAATCGTATGATGAAATCGAATTTCCATTCCGATTTCAGTCACCTCGTGAGGAAGCCGGGCGCTGTCCACATTATTATCTGAAATTGAGAAATGTTTCACTCAGCGTGTGCTTCGGCGGCCATGCCTAGACCAATTCCTGCCTGAAGGGCTCACCGGATATTTTTGCATCCATTCCTGAGCTGGAAAGACATGGCACCGCACTTTGGCCGTGCGCTCGCTTGCCCTTTTGCTAGCAAATATTAATTTGGCATTTTCAATTTGCAGGTGAACGGCATGCAACGATCGAGCAGAAGATGGTAGTTAAAAAGAGAGGCATTGCCTTTCAACCGACGGAAACTGTTGTTCGACTAATTGGCTTCAATGTATTGATTCGCCCTTTAAGTGACATCTAGTTTGGCCTTATTGTGTTCAACGATAGGCGGTTGCCGACAAGCCAAGATTGACCAACATGTAGACATGCGAAGCTGTTAATAAGATGCCGCGAAAAGAGAATGAACCGACCGGTTCAATAAGCGCTGCGCATGTTTGGTCCGACCCTTCCAGTATTGAAACTTACTAATGCGTATCTCCGAAGTAGCTGCGCATTTATAGGAAGAAATGGGTACGCTTGAACTCTCGCACTTCGCAAGAAATTGGGCAGGAGCTTGTTCGCGAGGTCTGCCGAAGGTCGCTTGAAATTGGCACCAGGGGGCAGTTCAACATTATTGATGAGCATTCTCAAAATTTCACTGGCACGTATTTTCGGATAACAGCTTCATTCGCTGTTTTGAAGGTCAAGCGGCCCTGCAAGTAAGCAGTAACATTCGGAAATATATAGCTGGTTGGTGCAGGGGATGCCGGAAACGCGAACTGCCTGTAGCTCTTTTCAGTGCCGGCAGCGAAGGCTCGGCAGATTAAGCGAGAATTTCGTTCTATACGGGTAGCCAAAAAAGTGTGGCGCCTTTGCCCTTTCGCTGAACCTTGCGCGTTGGAAATTTATTATGCTTGAGAATAGCATGCAGTAACCTGAGTGCACTTCTCATTTCGCAATATCAATTCATTTGGACAGGTCAAGTAGAAATTTCTTTGACCACGTCTTCATTCCTTAACATGGTACCCCTAGGACGCTGGTTCAAATTTTCGAACAGGAAGTAACCACTGGATGCCAGGTCTAACAGGCAAGTTGATCGGCTAAGCAAACGATCCTTTGGAGAAGTTCGTTCACGAGACAAGGGTTCAACTCCTACTCTTTGTTTGAAAGACGTATCCGCCAGTGTTTCCATAGTCCGAGTTGAACAAAATACGCGTTTTGCTGAAACGCTCTGCCAGAGTTAGTGAACTCTCGCGATCCAGCAGCAGGAATGTCCGCGCGGACGGGGGGTCGATAGTTTTGGATATTTCTGAAATTCTCCATGGAACATCCCATGCCTAATTTTGCATTTTCTATTAATTGGGACTTCGTGTAGCTCTTGTGTCTTATCGTGAGCGGTCATCGTCTCAATTTTTCGTCATCTGCTCAGTCAGTCATTGGACTTGCAAGATTCTCCACTCGACCCACCTACATGAGTTATCAAGCTGAACCTTGACCTGTCAACCGTCTGTCACTCGTCCAGTATGTCTTACTATGGTGCAACCATCCCCTCTGACCGACGCGGCAATAAGAAAAGCGAATGTGGTTCCCTCGATTTAGCAGACCAATATGAATGTGGGGATGTGTGGTGGAATTCACATACATGTACAGTAGAACCTCTATAAGTTGACCACTCAAGGGCGGTAAGAAATTGGTCAACCTATAGAGGTGGTCAACATATAGAGGTAACTCTCCTATGCTTCACGATGGCGGGTGGGCCAAACAAACCAAAAAAGTGCTGTCAACATATGGAGGTGGTCAACTTTGGAGGTTCCACTGTATAAGCTATTGCCATTTAATTTTCAGAAAAAGTTATCGTCGTCTTGCGTTGTGTGTACTTGTCATCTGCTCTGCGAGATTATGTTCCAAACAAGGCGTTCTATAAGCAAACAGGCAACCACTTGGGAGGTCATTTGATTTTGGAATAACTTCCTCTTTAGTCGATATATACTGAATTGCGCAGCAACGCGTGATTGCATGACTACAGGGGCATCTAGATGTTTACGACGGCTACCCGTTTTGCCTGGTTTCCTACATCAATCCAATTAAAATTCCTTTCTGAATGGCGTAAGGAACTTGGGACGATTTGAAGTCGCTCTGTTGCATGTTCGTCCAGATTAATGGATATTGTATTTGAGCACAGAATTTCGTAATGATGAGTTCCATGAAGTGGCCGGAATCTTCTGGATACCGCAGTACTTGGGATGCAGTCACGCTTTTCGCTAAAGGATAGATAGGGCTTTAGTAGCACAACGATGGAGTTTCATCGAAGTTGCTTACCGGTTTTTCGTTAGTTATAGTCAGTATAAACCTTTAATAATGGAACAAATGCTCTCCCCCCGTATAGGTGATCTGTTTATTTGGAGAGGGCGTGAGGAACATTACAGGAATGCGAAGTTTTCGGGATTACCCGTTCGATCGTCATCGTTGCGTAGCAGGCCTATTACGCGGAAGGTGACGAAGGAACATTAATTCGCTTTTGGTTAGCATTGAAACTGGATTAGGAGTGTTATAGACCTTGCCATTATAAATATGAGAAACATTTCTGTTGAAGATTCAATTCTCATAGGAGGAGGGCAATCACTATGCAACGTTTTACAGTTGAGTGAAAACGCAGCTAGATTTCCGATAGTAAATTCGTGTCATTCGCTTATTTGTGGTCATCCGTTTTTACCAATAAACCTGCCAACCTGCCACAAGTGCGGCGTGCTTACACTTGATTACTGATACCTTGAGCGAAACCCAACGGGAAGCCGACCGTTCAACTCTGTGCAAACACTTTTATCACAAATTCAGTCTTCGTTGGTGCATTAAACCACGGTGGGACCTAACGGTCAAACAAATAATTTGTCTCGTGAAACTTTCGAAATTGTAAAACATTTATAACGATATTAAATTTCATTGTTTCAAAGGACGGCAGAATAACCCGTTCATAAAAGATCCTTTATTTTATAGCGGAGCTTTCCGCTATAAAATAAAGGATCTTTTATGAACGTCCCATCGTCAGCGCAAGTAATCGTCACGAAATTATGTCAAATTTCTTGCTCAAACTTTTCAAGAGGTTTAGTTCCCTTTGGTTTTTGATCAGCTCTGTACGCAGGCACGTAAAAAATAACTTAACAAGCGAACGTTTGACCAGCTTGTCGACACAAACAGGCTGCAACAAGTGGAAATTAACGATACTTATTTGCCGGAGATCCCAGAATGATTGAGAGAGACCCCTCTGACAGGCTGCTCCGAGTGCTCCGGCATGTGTATGTCATTTATTTTCGTTTGTTACTGCCCGTCTTATTAATAAACTAACCAGGCCCTTTCTGCATATATTCTTTCTTACTTGATTACGGACAAAGTGAACGAATAACCAAACGGTATTCGACCGTTCATAAAAGTCTGAACTTTGGGGCTTCTCCGTTATGAAGAACCAGGCCTTCTGTATTATTAAGTTCCTATTGGTATACGAGATAATTTGTGCGCAAGTGAGCCCAACTGAATTTTCTTCATAGTAATCAAAAGTGAAAGGAGCAGGCGTGGCCTGCTGAACTACGACAACGTGGAATCGTCTTGTTATGGAATATCCAAAAAATTTACTTCTCATGTTTACATCGCTGGTGAGCGTTCGACTACAAACCTGATGGGTGGGTTTTACTGGTAGCAGAATAAGGTTCAGCTGAACATTCTAGGTGCACTGATGTTTCCGAACTCATTGAAGGTAAAATAGTGACAGTTAGGTTTTACGCATTGTTGGGCATTCAGTCTGACCCTGTTTGTCTCAATGCTACCCGAAAAGCTTAATTAGCACTGCTATTGGTCAAAGAAGTCAACATTTCCGTAATTATTAGCCATTCGCGCTCACGACAAAGTTAGCGGTTTCCAAAAGCTACGTTTTACATTGCATTGACAACTGACGACAGAAAAAGGTAGTCCCGAATGTTTTGCATATCTGCACTGCTTGCGTTTTTCCTAATAAACTGCTGGTGCATTTGTTGTGTCAGAACAGGTTTACCGACGGGAACCAATGGGGAAAAGGCGCTTGGGAGAATTTTAACGGTACCCTGCAGCGTTATAATTCCATCGGGAACTCCGTTTAGGGAAGCGCATGAATGGAATACAATTGGACGCAACTTCCTGTTATCGAAGAACTAATTTTCAAGAGGCACGAGGTGAAATCAACGAACGAACAATTTTCGCGAGCTATCGTTGTTGGTAGTAAAATTTATGGCAATATGAGATAATATGTAGTTCCTCGTGCTATGATTAGTTCAGATGTGTTATCAAAAGTTTTTTCTTGAATGCTGTATTTTCTTAGAGGATGCGTGTCTTTTTATTGATATTATTGGAAAGTATGACAAATGTTCCGTTCGTTAGCACGAAAGATGACACTGTAAATCAACGAAGAAAACCGTATTTTCTTCGTTGATTCGTAATTTGTAATGTTTCTTCTCGTGCCAGTAAAAACGGGAGCATCTGTCATGCTTTTCAATAACATCAACAAAAGTTTGATTCCATGTATTAATGGGGAAACGATTAGCTACACAGTCAGAAGTATATTTTAACTTATTCTTTTTGCGGAGCGTGGTGGTGAATTAAAGGCTGCCCTTATAACGCTCTTGAATTATTAGCTGACGACGATTCCGTAGTACGCAATCGACGTTTGTTGGTTTGGCCTTCTACCGATATCTCTTCGTCTTGCTTTGCAGCTGAATACGGATCAATACAACGAATGAAGCAACTGCGTCTGTCCTGGTGATCGATGCAAGTTGACTTCTTTCATTCGTTATAAGGCAAGGTCATTAGTCAAATGTTAAACATACAGTCTTGTGCGGTGAAGTTCCGTCGTTGGTTGGATACGCAGCTGTTGCTTTCTTAACTTGCTTCTTTGCTCCTCGATTACAGAAAGGTAAACATACATTAGATGGCAAGTGGTCCAGTCCAACCTGTTGTCCCTCTCTCATTGCCCGCGTCAATATTCTCTTGAACTACTGCAGCGTCGTGCTGAGTTTGTTTAAGACGGGATACGTCATTGAAAGGCTTGTTCACTCAGTGAAACTTTGAATGCGAAGTCATAAATTGCCAAATGCACAACGCTTCTTACATGTCATTGTTTTATACATTTGCAGCAACAGTTTGCTTTACATGTGCTCGTTCATTTTGAGGCAGCGTTGGCATACTTATTGTAAGGACCACGCAATAAGGCACTGCTGGTGTGCAGCACTTTCTGTTTACGCGAAGTACCGCCAGCTGACAGAGAATTTATAGTGTTCAGCTAGGAGCATCAGAATTGGCCATTCGCTACCACGCACTGCTTTCGATTACTCAACGCCGACTAGAGCGAAAAATTCATGGTGAGTCATACTTCTGTGACCACT
Organism: Trichuris muris; assembly: GCA_000612645.2. NCBI lineage: Eukaryota > Metazoa > Nematoda > Enoplea > Trichinellida > Trichuridae > Trichuris > Trichuris muris. The sequence goes on along the minus strand of CBXJ02000086.1, from coordinate 26,166,318 downwards.
TTCCATGTGTTCCAATGACAAATTATTGACCGCTGGTTTCGTATGCTGCCTGAGTTTGTTTCACTAAGCATTCTTATTATTCGAACTCAAAGAATACTTGTTGCAGGAAAGTACGGAAAGTGGAATGTGTTTTGAACGAATGTTACTGCAAGAATAAATATTGAAAGAATAGCAAGGGATAAAAAATACTTACGCACCGTCTTGAATCGATGTCCAACTAGAACGAACGTCTCCATCATCGTCGTTGTTGCTCTTGCGGGTATTCGCCTCTTTCAGTCCATTCTTGTTGGTAAGGAGTTACAATGTGTGCTGATAAACCTCATGGCAACCTATAGTGATGCTGGACTAGGAACACAGTAAGTAACCAAACTTCATTGCTGCATTGTCGATTGGAGTGAGATTGATTTTTGAACAGCAGTCTTCCGATTCACAATTCTTGCAGGCTTAATATCAATTCAACAAAGCCATTGGAGGAACTGTTGAATCGCTCAATTTTAGAAGCCAATTTTACCGTAAATGAAAATATTTCGTCCTTCAACAAGGAAGCCAGCATTCGCTGGCCCTTTTGGCAGATCACATTCATTGCTGGAAGCACCATGGCAACTGGCTTTATCATCGTGGCTCTGATCGGTGCAGGTGTTTATGCCTACTCGCTGCCTCTTGTTGAAGAATGCATTTCAGTGACTTTAACGTATTGCCGAAGAAGAAAACGTCTTCAGCCTAATATGGCTTCCATATATAGCGTGCCTGAAAGATGGGACAGTTTGTCCTTGAACTACATAGACAACCCGAACGATTTGTGGAAAGTAAATGCAGGCAAGGGAGTTCGAATTATGCAGGCGATTTTTGCTTGAGGGTTCAATGGATGACTTAGCCGATGACGCTTATTTGGCATGTTTGGACAAGGAAATGGCTCGACGAATAACATGCATGCACGCTTATCGTAATCCGATGGTCAACAGCTGTGAAATGAAGTTGGATAGGATTGATTGATGCAGTATTATTCATTGGATACATTCTTCCGAAAGAACTGTACTTAATGTGTAAACTAACAGCATTTAATGAATTCTGCGTATGATACTGTATCTGTATCAGTTTAGAAAACGGATATATCATTCTGTTCACCTTGTGCGAATTACCAAGGTCGAGTGCAAGAATCTGTACTTGGCTGACTTTGCGTGACAGTGCTAAACGAAAGCAGTATGAGCTGCCGCATGGAATTATTGCAGTTTCGATTATTTCTAAAAATTAAACAACGCGCCTGAGAACCTATCTGACCACTACAACAGAATGAAATAAGGAATTAGGCCTCGGTGGTTGTCCCATAGTCGTTATTTGTGATATACGGTGCTCCGTTGAAATAAGCAATTGGCATTCCAAACCCTATTATGTATTATATAACGTTTTCCGCCATATGCCTCTTTGTAAATTTGGAAGTGCGCTAAAATGTTTATTCCTAATGCGCGCGTGCGAACGTGCACATGTGTTCATGACGTTTTATAAAAACGCTTAGATTACCTGTATAATCGCAATGCCTTGGCAATGGCTCCAGGCAAAACAGAAGGGTAGTTTGTTGGCCTTTATTAGCTAATACAGCCCGAAAGGGTAGGTAGAGCAGAAGAGTTACCGAGGAAAGAAAGAGAAGCAAAAGTTAAGAAGAAAGAACAACAATAAAAATATAATAATACGAAACAAAAGAAAAAGAAAGAAAGAAAGACGCCAGCAGAATTCACTTGTGACACTTTACACCTTTATTATTCCGCTGAAGAAGGGGATACCTGAAAGGTCCGGAGAAATAAAAGCTTTTGAAACAACGGTGTGAATTCGTAAGAAGCCTCAATGAAGAAAGAAAGAATTGAGAAGAATAAGAAAGGAAAGGAAGATTGCAAACTAGGAAACGAGAAGAAAAGAATGAATATAGTCTTAGAATAGTAAAGAACCAGGGAAAAAGTTCAAAATGGAGGAGGAGGAAAGATAAATGAAGCGAAACAAAAATTGTGAAGTAAAGAAGAAAAGGAAATAGAAAAAGCGATGCAGTATTATAGAACCTAAACAGTATGTTTGCCATTTCTGTCTCTGCGGTGAACTGTGTATATGAATCCATCAGGGGGTCGGAGAAACAGAAACAGTTTGATGGTACAGGGTAAGTCACAGTGCTAACGGCAAGATAGGCCCGGAAATAGTTTCGACAATTACGGGCCCATCTACCTTGTTCTGAAATAAATTAGATCATATCCTGTGATTAGAATTCTTGTGTGACATCCTTTCGCAGTTCAAGTAAGTTAAAAGAAACTTTAAAGTGAAATTTCGTTTTCATGTACATAGTGATGGCTTTCTTGATGTTTTCAAGCTCCCTGTCTCTTAAAGCCTCATTTCACTTCCGTAATTCATTGCTCATCTTGTGTTCTTGTGATCAAATGCTTGTATATTGAACTGAGAGTATTGGTATCGTTACGTTCTCGCTACTAATGCTGACCCAATGTCACTATACCAACACTCGTCTCTGTTTAGGCAAACATTATGTCGAGTAAACATAGCTTCTTTTATCTTCCTTAGTTCGTGGCCTTCTTGACCTGGCTTGATAATTCGAATTTCGTCACCTGGAAGGGTGCACGTGCTTACATGTTCCACTACAGCTGAAGTGCTCATACATTCCTGTATGATAGTGTCTAGGTGCTTGATTTGCAGTCAGCCCTTTCCTTTCAGCACTGCACGACTTGTCACCATTCCTTAAATTTTATTAAAATTACCAAAGCCTTGTCCCGCGTTCAATGGATAACAATATGAGTTTCAAAATAAATCTTTCTTTATTCGTAACGGGGTCCAATTTTCATTAGACAATATTATCACAGATTCCCCGTTCCATTGTAAAAACTTTTATTAGACTCTTTCAAAAAACGGAGCTTTCGGACCTCCACATGGTCCGTCTTCAGCGTTAACTGGTCACCACGCAGTCAGTCTTCGGTTCAGCAAGCTACTCTGCTCAACCAACCAGACGAGCGACATCCGCTATTAGGTCGAACCTTGACCCGTCCAGCATTAGACGCCGATCCGGTCAGTCATGCAGAGGAGCGAGCATCCCCTCCGACCGAACGCGACGGTGACTAAACGAGAAATGACGAAGGCAAGCGTCATACAATATTAATATGTGATAATATTGTCTAACAATATGAGTTTGTTGAAACTCATATTGTAATCCACTGAGGATGGGTCAAGGCTGGCCTTGAAAGCTTGGGTAATTTTAATAATATCCAAGAAAAGATGACAAGTCAGACCATGAAATCATGTTTAACTATACCGTTACAAAACGCCCAGTTTTTAATACACGGCTTTGTTGCTTTTCCGCATTCTGTACCTTTGCAGCGCAGCTGTAGCCATTTTGATGGTGTAGGACATTGTTTCTTCTCCTTTATAGACCGCTGAAAAATTCAGAGAAAAGTCCGTTACCACCAATTCGCTGAAGACGGAATTCGACTAATTCCAAAATCTCTGAATATAGCAAACTCCGTATTCTCCGTTCGCGGATTAAACCGCATATCCCCTACCTTTCTGCGCGTATTTTTGAGACCACAGGTCTACTGAGCAATGGAGTAAACTATTCAAACCCATACCTGAAACAGTGATGAAACTGTTAACATATGCGCCCGTTAAAAAGAATCTGATTTTAGCCTTCCATTTTAACTCATGTCTATCTTCAATAACGGGCAACCCGGAACACGATAGAAACAAACACGAAGCCCGTTACAAAGCATCCAGTGTTCAATGGTGATTATCTTCTTAAATTGCAATGTGAACGCGCGAACGCTTTCCCGTTAACAACTGTTGCAGCGTTGCAGGGGAAGAACCCATCTTTGAGGTAGCGCTGCTCAGACTGCATACCACAAGCTAAACGGTACATCCTTCTTGTGGTTCTTAACCAGGCAGTAAAGTTCAGGACATGTGATATTACTGCTGAAATGAATCTATCGTACTATGTGCAACAACCGGTATTCTGTAGTCACTTCCCTAAAGCTCCGGAATAATTAAGGTAGGTAAGATCGTGCTGGATCTGTAGTCTGTGGTAAGTGCTCCGTACGAGTAACTGGGTAGCATAATATTCACTTCGTTCACACATTTTTGTTTATTAGGTGCCACTGTAACGTTTCGTTTGTCTGCCCTAAGTATAATGTCTATCTTTGCTCGAGAAATTTGGGGGTTTCTAGTTAACATTCGTGGTATTTTTACGTCCATTGTGTTATTAATACATCTTTTACTGGTGAACAGTGGAGGTTTTATAATAGCTGAAAGCCAGACTAATATAAAGGGCCAGTCAGTTCAACGAAATGAAATCCGCAGAGAGCAAAGGTAATGGTGCTGAGGCCGGATGAACACTGGTGTTTTATAATAGCTTGAGAGCTTGTCATGATGGAACGTACGGCTTAATCCCGTTGGTAGTCGAGAATGTGTCTGACTGACTGACTCACTTCCAAATTTGTAGTTGAGGCTGTGCAAAAATAGTAAAAATGCAATTAAGATCGTAAAATGATTGTTGCACGATTTCAAAGGCTCGTTATAGGATTTAGAGGAACAGAAATGTGGAATTCAGAAGGCGAAATGACGATGGATTGCTTAACATTAAACATTTGTGCATCTACGTACCCCCAGAACGCCCCAGTTTTGGTTTGGATATTCAGAGGCGGTTTCATAACCGGTTCACCTCCGCTGGACGTTTACAGTTTACAGTGCGTCAGCTGTGTACAGCGATCAAGTGATAGTAACGAATAATATGCAACCGGATGTTCCCGACGAACTGTCAAACGCCAAATAGAATTTTTGCTTATGGACACCAATGGTTATGCAAGTTCGTCGAATGAAAATGCAGATAACAAAGGATTACCAATGTGGAACGGCCACTGTGGTAGAGCGATTTTGTCTCGCCAACTTACTGATATTCGATGTAAGTGGAACACTCGCGACCACGTTACGGACGGAATGTTAATTTACCAGTGCGTACAGTGCCAAATGCGAAGAAACGAAGGGAGGACCTCAGCAGGATTTCTCATATACATGCATCCACTCCCGTACACCGACAACTGTAATTCCCCAATCCTGTGCGCAGGTAATCGTGTCTCGCACTACACTACCCACCTGTAAAAAAAGTTATGCCTTCATGCCCCTGGCAGGAAAATGCGGAGGCAGTTTACCATCATCCTTCACGAATATTCAGAGAATGTTCGACATAGTGGCTGAACCACACTAGCATTCGTGTAAGTCGCTTCGCATATTCGACTGCGGGCGTACTGGCGGTATGAGAAGATAGGCGGAATTGCTGATGGTTCGCTGAGTCAAAGAAAACCAATTATGGAGAGTAAGCGACGGTAATTCAGTCGCAGTAGCAGTAGATGCATTTGTACGACTCTTGCTGAACGGTCGGTTGAGTGGAAATGCGTGGCCGTCGAAGGGCGTGGCGGCTAAATAGAAGTCCAAGATCGTTAGGAGTGCTTCAGACGATTCGCATGAAATGCGTGGACTACGTTTTACCGTCGAAGGTGTTGAATCCGGTGAGTTAGCGTTGGGAGCTGCTCAAAGATTAAATCGGTGCCGGTCGAAGGTTTTGTGAATTACCGTTTTCGTCCCGACTGGATGCGCGGGAAAAAAGAACGATGCGTCTTGGCTTTAAGGCCATAGTAATGTTTCTGTCAAGACGCTGTTTGAAATGTGCGGTTCATGATTGCACCGTCCAAGTAGCCGAATACACTCCATACGTATTCGATATATTGTTTCAGCGGTCGCGTTATGTTTTCTGGTATGCGGCATTGGCGTCCAAACATCATTGCGCATGGGGACGGACCGTTTGTGGCATGTGCCGTCATGTGATATGTCATAATAACTTTCGCCAGAATGGTATCACAACTAGTATCGTCTCGGCCGACGCTTTTGGATAGCATGTTCCAAATCGTGCACTTCATGCGTTCATGCACTTCAAATCGTGCACTTCATGCGTTCATACCTGGCCATTTGGCTGATGGGTGATAGGGAATCATCCTGGTCTTCATGATGCCTAATTCTTCTTACATTTCCTGAAACATTAGGAATTCGAATTGCAGACCTTGGTCGGTATGGACTGCTTCAGGGACGCTGCAGCCGCAGAAAACATCGCGAACCATAGCTGCTGTTATCATGGCAGCTTCTTCATTGGGCATCAGGATGGACTCCGCGAATTTCAAGGCGCCTGTTACAATAAGGATGTATCACTTGCCTGGCGACGTGGTGAGCAATGCGCCAAGTTCCTCGCAGCAGAAAATGTTGCATTTCCAACAAGTTTTGATATAACGGTTGGCATCGGTTCGGTACCATGGCCGATTAAATTGTGTGCTCACGCGCACCAGTTTCTTTCTTCTCTCAGGAGTGTCGCTGTGGATGCAGAAGGAAACTCCTCCACACATGTGGTACCATCTCCTTCTGGACCGACCAGCTGCCAGTGGGTTGAACCGTCGGTATGATACCATTGACGCCGCAATATACCATCTTTGACGCGGAGCCGGTCCAATTAGCGGTTAAACTCGGGACAGCTTTGATACGATGGCGGAGTATCAAGGTTATGTCACTGGCTCGTTTACTCATTAACAGTGCGGCAATGTATGAATCAACTGTATGGCATCAATGGATTTTAAGGTTATAAGATTTACACGGGCAAAAGTTAATTGTTCGTCCTCGACCAACCACTCGTCTTTGTATCCACACTGTTTGAACATCGTCATCATTGAAGAAGGTCATGCGCGTTGCTATGTAACTTTTATGGGCGATACACAATTTTAAAACGAAAGCATTGAAGAAGTCTTTCCTGTCAGCACGCCCACTGTCCGTCCGAGTCGTTGAACTATTGAAGCCACTGCATCGACCTGTGGTCCGTTCGTAGCGTAAACTTGTCTTGAGGGTATGGCGCGAAATACTGAATAAACGTTGCAGCAGTTGGCGTCTCACGACTAATGACAATATCTTTGTTCAGTCCGGGACAGCGCGCCACACGCGAACGTGAGGGATGTTCGCGTCCATTCTCGTCCAGTTTGCAATAATACAGCGCCGATGGCAACACCGCTAGTGTCTGTATCCAAGACGAAAATTTTAGAAAAGTTGGGGAAACGCAGAATGGATTCTGACGTTAGTGTTTTTCGTAGCTGATGGAATGTCATGTCGGCTTCTCGTGACCAAAAGAATACTGTCCCCTTTTGCGTAAGTCGGCGTAGTGGTGCGGCAGTCTCCGCGAAGGGCCAGATAAAACGGCCATAATATGAGCTAAGACCAAGAATACTGTGCGATTCATGTAAGCATGCCGGTGTGTAATGCTTATGAATACTTTCCGTTAAGCGCATATCCGGGTGAATACCTGCAGCCGATTGTGAGTGACCCAAATAGGTAACTTCTTTACGAAGGAATCGACATTTTGCGGGACTAATCTTCATTCCTGCTTGGTGGAATCGGAGGAACATCTGAGCTAGACATTTCAAATGATCATCGAACGTTCGATTAAGGACAAGTACGTCATCAAGGTAAGCAAGATAGGCTTCCCACTTCAAGCCTGTTATGTTTTTTAAATCCGCGTTAGGTGATATTCGCATGATGGTCGACACGGCACTGTAGAGTGCAAAAGCGTTGATCCTCTGGTTGTTTGTTCCGCGGAAGTCCTCGTCGAGGAATACCGCAGGCGTTATCACCATTTTTGAATATGTAGCCAACGTTTGATCGGCTACCCGCCAACTGCAGCTTCTCTGCCTTCGGGCGGCTCCAAAAGTCCCTGTTGGCCAATGAAGTCGGAACTGGGGACTTCGAAAAGCTCATCTTCAAACGACACCAGCCCGCGCTTGCACATTACGAGAACTGCGCAGAAAAAGAACTGCTCTTTAAGCGTTAGGTTTTTCAAATCCGCGTTACGTGATATTCGCATGATGGTCGACACGGCACTGTAGAGTGCAAAAGCGTTGTTCCTCTGGCCGTTTATTCCGCGGAAGTCCTCGTCGAGGAATACTGCAGGCGTTATCGCCATTTGGAAGTATATTGAAATACGCCGCCCTGGGTCACGGAATCTTGTTCCAATTCGACCTGCCTATAGCCGCTAAGCAAGTCAATTGTCGAAAAGAACAGGGCACTTGTAAGGCATGATGTAAATGCAGATAACCTTCTCTTATGACCATTGCAGAGAAGTTGTGTTCACACGGGAGAATAACGGGATGCTTGTCATCCTCCGGCAAGTCGACACGTTCTAAACGTCCTCGTGCTTAAAAATACCGACTGTGTCCAGAAACGGCGTAAGTATCAGAATAGATGAATTCTTTGCGACGTGCCTACAGCGGGATAAGCGATTTCTTTCTTCCTGAAAGGTCTCCTTTTGGATAAGTTTTATGCAGACAACATTTACTTCGTCAATTTCGACTAGCGCCAATTCGTCCAATTCGCAATAAACGCCGCATGCATCCTCATCCTTCGAATCATTAGATTACTTGAACGGAGCTACGTGAGACTTGGAACATATGAAGCGTACCAGCACATTGGCATCGTGAACAAGGGTTTTGAACTTGGCAACAAATGTGTCTGATTTCCATGACTTCACATCGAAAAGTTCTATAGCGAAAGACGGGATAAGGTGCTATGCTACCATCGAGCACTGATTGCTTGATGAGTAGACGTTATCATGCGACAACATTTCGATCTAATGATCAACTGGTGTTGGATTGACATACATTCTACGTTGGTCGCTACATAGCCATAACCAAGTTCACATGCATCGTTCTGGCCAGCGGTTTAGTTCCGCGCGGAGGAAATCAGGACCTTCTAACCAACTTCGGTGAGCATCTACCAGACGCGCCTTTAATACTATGCTACAAACATAACAGTTACCTTTGGTCCGAAGCTACAGTAAGTGTAGAGACGATGCCTGTGGTCCTGTGATTTTTACTCCGAAACGTGAAGGCTAGCCTATCCTTCTTTACCTTTATATGACCAATGCCTAGACCTAGTTCCCCTTCGTTAAAAGAGCAAAGGTTGCTTACCACATGTTCAGTAGCTGGTTCCACGGTTGTGCAGAGGTAAATCTCCCCATGAGCAATAGAGTTCCCGTTGCAAAATCCCTTTTCCTGCAGCAAATCACTTCGCCATCGTTGTTCGTACCAGTACGGCAAACATTGAAAGAATTTGTGCCGTTCAGTTGACCGCTAACCATGTCCAATGTCACAAAATCGCAATGTTAAACCAGCAATTCTATTGCTGCTTCTAAGGAGTCAAGGTCAACTAGCGCTTAAGCTGAAGACACAGCAACATAAGAGCCACGGCAAGTAGACCGTCACCGAAGGTACAGACCAAGCACAATGGAACGCGACTGTCGGTACGCACACTAACAGGTACTTGGGCGGGCCTTCGGGATCCGCTTCTTGCGTGCATTATAGTGGCAACGGGAAGTGAACTGCATCCCGACGCGCACAGGAAGCACCTATTGACCTGCATCCCGACCTTTCTTTCCTCGGAATACTAGCACTTCGACTCTTTGCCATTCCACGTAACTATTAATAGCAATCTACAGAATGAAATGAACCTGGGTAACGTTACCTGGGTGATGTGCATATATTGTAAATTCGTACGTCCTTGTATTTCAAACTGCAGAAATGCATATACTGTTTAATACATTTTGTTTATTGCTGTCGTGGGAATGGCACCGAAGACTTTACTATGGTATATTGGGGTACATGACACCTTACCGCGAAAAACCTTACCGCATGGACACCTACCGCGGGACACCTTACCGCACGGACCCTTACCGCGGCCGCCGGAGCGCCGATCACTAGTCTCCGGTCGTTCATTGGTTGATCAATGTTAGAAACTCGGTCTTCTCTGCTTAGACCAGTGATGCGCAAGGCTATGCCTGATATCGCCCCTCTTTTCCATGTTCGAGGTTGTCATCGCCCCCTGGATGAGCCGCAATGGCTGACGGCGCGAAAATTGGCGGGAAATGTCCACTGAGGACCGTTCAACAAAATCACGGATGTTTTTACCCGTTTTGCTACCATCTATGTAAATTTTCGGGCGCCAGTCGCACGGCACGTGGAGCAGGCTCATGAAGACCGTCTACGTTGAGGGAACATTCAAGATTGCACCAGGGCTGTTTACTCACGCGTACGTTTTGCTAGCCGAGTCCTCTATGCATGCACCATAGGGTCAAGAAACTACTGGTTGCCGACATTGCATCAGCGGTTCTAACATTGACCAACCAATCAACGAGCGGAGACTAGTGATCGGCCCTCCGGCGGCCGCGGTAAGGTGTCCGTGCGGTAAGGTTTCCGCGGTAAGGTGTCCGTGCGGTAAGGTTTTTCGCGGTAAGGTGTCCGTGTCCCGGTATATTGTGTTCGACCAAGGCCAGTGCACTTTCTGATAACCTGACCGTCTCTATTACGAGGTCTTACGGTAATTATCTTGATTCTTGAGTGTGACTTTTGCGCTTTGAAATTTTTCTATGTAATGAACCCGACGCAACGCCCTGCCAACGGATGTATGAGCGGTATTTTGGAAAACTGCAGAGCACAGTAGTTGACCTCGAAGCTGTCGTAACCGCCTTCCGTCCTCAGCGAATTGGTAATGTTAGGTTTTACTCCGTAATTCATGTATTTAGGGGCTGGGGAGAGGGCTAACGTGATATTGTCAGCATTTGATACCCGCTATCCTCCGATCCTTCTGTCGCGGTTAAAGGACGTGTTATTGCGAATGCATTTGGCTAGCTCATTTCCCTAAGGCGGAAAAGTCTCCCGCGACGTAATATTCTTGTTTGCAGGTCGTGCAAACACTGAGAAGTCGGTTCCACAACCATGGAGGCTTTCGTAGCTTCGTTCATGGTCTTTCGTGTGCCTAAAGTTTGTCAGTGGCCTTGCTGTCGTGTATGGGTTCCTTTGAGTCTTTGTTCTGCGTTCTTTTAGCTGATCAACGTTGGCAGGTGCTCACTGAGCCTATTAAATGAAGTGTTGCCCATTTCCCCTTTATAGAATGCATGCAAACCACATGTAATTTTATAGACGGCTCCTGTCCTTCCGGAGGGAACTTTGATCTTATCATTCCTTGTGACAGTCCGACGCTTTGGTCCGAATTTGATGCAAACTTGAAGTTGGTATAGGCGGATTAGTTGTATTTTTAAACCTATGCCATGGTAGTAAGGAAGAACCACTACTGACTCTGCTCTGTCCGAGTTTGCCTCATCGCTCCTCGGTTGCTGTAACTTCCGCCTAATTATAGAGATGATAACGACTTGGGGTGGCCATTTCGCTGGAGTGCTGTAACGATGTGATACAGTTTTTTGGTCACGAATGGTGGTAACTCGGTTTATCATTCCGGTGGTAATACCACTCTTCACCGACATCGATTGATGAGAGGTGAAACGGGAATATCTCTCCGATTGAATTAGTCTTCGACGCACTTCTGTTATCACTTTTTTTGCTTCACTTAAATCCAACATGCAGAAGAAAGGGAGACTGTTATTAATCTCTTCTTCTATCGTCATTGTTGTTTGGGGAGGAACGGTATTATTTAAATTTTCCGGTATCGCTTCTGGGTCTTGTCTGTTATCTGGACAACAACTTACTCATCATTTAGAACAATACCTCGCTTGCGTTGTCTGTTGTTCGGAGAAGGTTATTCGCGCTTTTGAACGTAAATCCTCTTGGTGTTCCATAAATACTTCTGACTGGACCGGGTACAGTGAGCTCCCCATTGGTGCTCCATTGGATCGTGCAGAACCTGAAGTGACCTTGCTTATACAGGTGGCCCTCGTTATCCGCGGTTAATTCGTCCCAAATTTTGAGCGTTTTACCGCGGATAACGAATTCCGCGTTGTATAAGATACCCTATGAATAGGCCAAATAGCATGTATTCCAGGCGCATATTTCGTTCTGCACCATTGAATTCCTTCCCGATCGGTTATCATACCTAGTGATCCTTCCAATCTTGGTACTACGAAATCTAGCTGCGAGATAATGACATGAATGAGACTGCGCTTGTCCAATGGGGCCAGTCATCAGAGTCCAGGCCATTAGATACAAGAAAGGACGAAAGTAAGATGCTCTTTCTTTAAACACCTGGGAATCGCTTTGCCTTAATAAGCTAAGCAATGTACTGGTGTGCGGAATGGGTACAGAGCATGGGAAATATAAAATACATAGGCGCACTTAAGCAGAAATACTGAGCATCACATAGAACAAAACGTCTACGGCAGAAACGTTTGGCTCATCAGGAATCAGACAATTTACCCACTTTCTGTAGGCGGGTGCAGATCCCCTGGAGACCGGCCAGTCGTAGGGTTTCTTGAACTTGTTGATAGCAAAACTTGTCGCATTAAAATGTTAGGCTCTGCAGCTGCCGGATCTTTATTTAAAAACATTGTTATAGGGAGCTGTCTCTCCCTTTTCTTCGCTTCATCGAATAAATGTTGTAGCGCTATTCCTCGTGTAACCATTATGCCACATCCAATGGATGGATGACATTTGCGCACATCGGGCGGGATCGACAACGCGCACGACGCAATAACGAGCAATCAGAAAAATGACGCTTCATTAGCATTATGCACGGTTTAGAGAGCGTTGTGGGCAGAAAAAGTCTTTCGCGCCCGCGCAGATGATCACGCTGCTATGCAGGCATGCAACAACACTAGTGCAACTATAATGCTGGCGAGCTGTGCGTATTTTTGTGAAAAGGTGACGTCACTATTTCACGCTGGACAAGTCGCGTTGTATAGAAACCGCCGATAACGAGACCGCGGATAACGAGGGCCGCCTGTATATTTTTTCGGTTTCTAGGCAGAATATCTGGGTTCTCTTTCCTCCTATCAGCATTGATATCTGACAGAGACTTGGAGACTGGCGTGTTTGGCGGTGTGCAGTCGGTTGGCAACGAAATTTCTATATTCACCTGTCGCGGGCACTCGAAAACTGGCCTTAAGATTTTTACTTCTATAGTGAAACGCGCAGTTGGTCGTTCATAAATGATTGAAAACGTCGATGGCGAAGTTAACGCGATGCGGAAGGAAATGGAGGCACTTCACTTCGAACTGACATGATTCGCGGGAATGAATAATTTTCATTGGTTGCCAGTGAGTCCTCAAGGCAAAAGCACAGCATCTGTCGCGCTCGAGGATGACATGGTGCGTAACGATTTGCTGTGACGTGGTGAACCTAGAAGGATTTCTCATTCTGCACTGTTGAGCGCATCCTGTTTGCCATGAGGATAGCGGATAGGTGACTGCTCCGATGAACAGTACAGCCCGACCTATCGTCGGCGATATCATGGGAGGCAGAACCGATGACTGGATCTCCTGATCAAGAGGAGGAGTGGTCGTGATTGGCTCAGGTCATTACTGTCCAGTGGTGGACCCTGTGCCTTGCATTGATCAGCTCGATTGACAGCTGAGGAAACGTTCGACGACTAGGCACGGAGAGTATTGTCCCTTTGGTGGATCACTTGGTGATTCTTGCTGGTCCTGTGCAATGGATCCCACGTTGCACTGTAGAGACGTGATAACTGAAGTAACTAGAGTAGCAGCGTTGAGCCCTTACTTAAGTGCATATGGTTACAGTAGTTAAATACAGGAAGCTTTGTTACTGGCGATATTAGTTATGGCATGCCACATAAGAAATGTTCTAGTAGTTGCTCCTGCTTCTATAAAACGCCAGACTTTTCACTTACTCTTCATAGTTCTTTTTCCCTCTGTCGATCTGAATGCCTCTCTCTCTCTCTCTGTACAAAGCTGAACTGCCGTTTCCGCGATACCGTTTCGTTGCTATCTTCTTAGAAGTTGCGATGTCACGCTTTATGAGCACACGAAACCATGAGAAAGTGGCATACAATGGCCACATGTTTACGTTTGACAGACTAAATGCTGTGGGAACAGTGAAGTTTTGCCTATACAATCAACGCTCTAAGGAAGAATGCAAAGCGCGACTGCATACGCTTGTGTGTATGTAGTTGTTTATTTCATAAACGACCTCAGGGACTCTGAAAATAGGATTTCGCAAAACGGGATGTGATCTCATGTTTATTATCCAAACCAACGGCTTTAATCCCGTTAAAAACAAGGTATGAAATCACGGAGCTTTCGGGACTCCCCTTGTCCCGTCTTCAGCGTGTCTCTCTGACGTCGTGGTGTCTGAACGCCATATCTGGTGTTTCCAGTTTAAAGTGAAAGGTCGGTTAATTTTAAAGTACCATATCGTATTTTAATTCAACCCTCTCATCTTATCAGAGGGTCTGTATCCCCCTGATTCAACTAAACACATTGCATTTCCAACTCCGTGGCTTGAATTTGACAACATTTAGTAGTCAAAGCCACCAAAGACCAAATCCACTGACTTGGTATCCTCCGTCTCTATTCAAACATAGGTTGTTGTGAATGAACAGAGCTTCCTTGATCTTTCTTAGCCTGAAATTCTCTTCCCGTGTTAATGTGCTGTAGTTGAACCTGTCCCGTAACATTGGGCAAGCCACCGCGTGTTCAACAAAGGCAGAGGCCTTTCTACATTCCTCCATTATAATGTTTGGATCTCTCGTTTGCGGCCTCCCTCTAGTAGTTCTAACTTCACCATTCTGTCTTCGTGCATTCTTATACCTTTTAACGCCTGCCAAATGTTCTTTTACACGGTGCTCTGTTGTGTGGCCAGTTTCTCCAATGTACGTTGCCCCGCAACCACACCGAATTTGGTATACCGTACCCGATTTCTTGGTCACGGGAATCCTGATAATTTCTGATCGGAGAAGCGATCTGAGGTTGAAGAAACTCTTAAAATATATCCTGACCCCAAGTTGTCTCGACACCAGTTGTATACGGTCACTCACGCGAGGGTAATATGGTAAGATCAATGTAATATCTCTGTCCGAGGTATCCGTCCTTGTGTTCTCATGGTTACTCCAATACCTCAACATTTTTTTCATGCAAGTGGTGATGAAACTTCTAGGGTAATCGTTTAGGAGCATGGTTTTGTAAATGAAATCCAATTCTTCGTTCAAGAACTCCTCGTCACAGATTCTCACCGCCCTATCAACCATCCCAGTAATGATACCTCTTCTCACCTCCAAAGGATGGTTAGAGTAGAAATTCAAATATCTATCCGAGTTTGTGGGCTTCCTATAAACCCTCGTGGTAAGGTGCGTATCCTTTTTCATTACTATTAATAAAACATCCAGGAAAGGCAATTTTCCCTCCGTTTCTATCTCCATGGTAAAAACTATGGAGTCGGGGAAAACGTTATTTAAATGCTCCAATAAACAATTCTCTTCGCCTCTCTTCACTATAGCGAAGACGTCATCCACGTATCGTTTAAAAACACTTACCGTATATCGCGGCGTATAAGTCGACCCGGTGTATAAGTCGATTCTCGATTAGCTGAACCGTTTACCCATTTTGAGTATATGCGGTGTATAGGTCGACGTGGAATCGCTGCGGTTCGCCCAACGAAAATAAACCTAATATATTCCAATGTATCTCATGTGTAGGCGCAGATAGCTGAGCCACAGCTTTAGTTTTCAATTTTTAGGGAGACTCGGTGTAAAACGAAGCCTCTAGATTAACCTAAACCTTTGAGGTATCCACTAAAGAATGTGTCCAAACCCTTTGTGGAGACAAAGTCTGCAAGAACGGCAAAAAGGGCTTGCAAAAATAAAAAGGAGTTTTATCAGCGTTATTACACAGGACAGAGTCTTGACAAAGCGGTCACTTGAACCAAAATGTTTTCGCTGGGAGTGGCAGATTTGTGCCCCAGACGTCTTACTGTAGCGGCCACCTTGACCCTGTGGGTCAAGGTGGAGCCCGCATCCGCGTTTTCGTGCCGGCGACTTGCGAGCCACGGCGACCGATACGTAAACAAAGGCTTTGAACATGTAAAACAGAGCCTATTGACTTGGCATATTACTGCCCTCGACCGACAAAACCGTGGAGATAAGCCAGGTTTGCACAGGAGTGACCAATCGTTGCACGCGTATTCGTGCCGGCGTGTCGAGCGTGTCGTTGCACCAATATCGGCGTGTCGTTGCACCAATACCTTCGTGTCGAGCCACTTTTAGCAGTGCCTACTGACCCGCTGTCCCATTGACCTTAGTATTCGGCACATTTCTGCATTAGCTAATGAAGACGCGAGTGAGCTATTTCGAAAATTACCGAGCTCGATTCCACTGGTAGATCACTGACAAGGTCAGGAAGGACTAGGAATGAAACAGACTCGTTATCTGAAATCCAGTATTGAGGAACAACAGACGTAAGGTGGTAAGAATTTCAGTCGATGGTTTCACAAGGGAATCTTTGCAGTTTGCGCCCTGAGGGAGAAAGTGTTATGACGCTGCTTTCAAATTGAAAGCCATCGCTGCGGCCCAGGCGACTAACAATTGTGCTGCCGCAAGGCAGCTCAAGGTCCATGAGAAAAACGTTCGCGACTGGAGAAAAAGTGAAGAAACGTTGAGACGAATGCCGAGAGGGAAGCGTGCTCTGCGCGGCGGAGCACCGCCGTGGCCGCAGCTCGAGGTCGGCGTGGCGGAATGGGTGGACACCCACAGGCAAACAGGCCACCCCGTGAGCAGAAACGAAATAAAGAGGCAGGCACTAGAGTGGGCGCCGAGTAACCCGCGTTTGTGCCACGGCTTCAACGCGACGTCCAGCTGGTGCAGCCGGTTCATGGAGAGGAAAGGGCTTGTGCTGCGGCAGAAAACAAGAATTGCCCAAACATTGCCGCGCGACCTAGGACATAAGGTGCTAGAGTTGCAAAGGTATGCCATCAGTAAACAGTCCAACAGCGGGTAGTGTGTTCTCTACGAAGAGTACTACTTTCAGGCACGTAACCGAACTCAGAAAGCATCACCGATTTTCGCTCTCGTCCATAGGGAATATGGACGAGACGCCCGTGTGGTTCGACATGCCGTCAAACCGCACGGTCGACCGCAAAGGCGTGAGGTCGGTTACGATAAAGACAAGCGGCCATGAGAAAAGCCGCTTCACGGTCGTGCTGTCGTGCCTGGCCGACGGTACAAAGCTTAGGCCGATGGTCATTTTCCGTCGCAAACGACTACCGCAAGAAACTTTTCCGCCCGGTGTGCTTGTTCACTTCGATGAAAAAGGCTGGATGGATGAGACTGTGGATCGGTAACGTCTGGAAACAACGGCCAGGACACGCTAATGAAAGGAGCTTGCTGGTCTGGGATTCGTTCCGCGGCCACACAGCGCGGAGTACAAGGTCATGCTTGCGCGAATGCAAGGTACAAGCAGCTGTGATACCTGGCGGGCTTACGTCAATTCTACAGCCGCTGGACGTTTCCTTGAATAAGCCCTTCAAAGATCATATTCGCGAAGAATGGACCACCTGGATGGCGAATGGGCAGCACACCTTCACCGCTGGGGGATACATGCGGGCACCATCGTTCGCGGAGCTGTGCCATTTCGTGATCAATGCGTGGAATAAGATAGGGGCGGAGACCGTAAAGAGGTCTTTTAGGAAGTGCTCGATCTCCACCCCGCTGGAAGGCACCGAAGACGACGAGCTCTGGGATAGCGGTTAGTCGGAAGGCGTTGGTTCCGAATCGGGCTCCGTTTCCGCCATCGAAGAGCTCGTCGAGGAGGAGGAACCCTCCACGCAGGCTGACCCAAAGAAGTGAATGAGCACACCCACGACAGTGACCCAGTCCGTATGGAGGTTACGGCGGTGTGTAACACCATCAAGCGTCGGGCGGAGGAAACAATGGAGACTCCTGCGATGATCATCAATGAGACGTGCGCAGGAACGTCCACCGTCACACTTGCACAACTGCCCAGCAGCGACGCGATGAAAATGATCATCCGGCAAAAAAGAAGAACTGTACAAGGTGCCCCACCACAGCCTACTCATCGTGCTTTGGTCGTCGTCCCCGAATCATACCAAATCTATCGTGAGGAGGAGCGATTTTTGCTTTATGATTCAGGTGTGGGGGACGCCAACCGAATACTCATTTTCGGGCGGCAATCACATGGCGCCTGGAGTGGCTATATGAAGACCCTATACGCTGACGGTACGTTCAAAATAGCGCCTCCCATTTTCGCACAAGTCTACGTGATCATGGCGGAAAGGGAAGGCTTTGTTTTCCCGGTGCTACACGCCCTCCTGCCCAACAAGCAGGAAGAAACGTACCGTCGCATGTTTGAAGCGATGAAAGGCATATGGCATCAGCTCGCTCCAGAGTCTATTACAACAGACTTCGAGCAGGCAACCATGAACGCCATCAGAGCCGTGTTTCCTGCTGTTCAGCTTTGTGGCTGCTTCTTCCATCTCGTCAGAAGCTTGAAGAGAAAGCTGCACCACGAAGGTCTGACAGCAAGGTACGCCACGGACCCAAGCTTCGCACTAACTGCGCGGATGATCGCCTCCTTGGCTTTTGTCCCTGTGGACTCCCTTGACGGAGCTCTAAGCGACCTGTCAAGGGAACTACCAGCAGAACTACTGCGCGTACTGGACTGGTTCGAGGAGAACTATGTTGGGCTCCCGAACCGATTTGGCGGCCGTCGGATCCCGCTATATCCGCCAGAGATGTGGTCGGTTTACCAAAGGACACTGATGGGCCGTGATCGCACGAATAATTTCGTCGAAGCGGCCCATCGACGAATGCAGTCAGAATTTGGAGTAGACCACCCCACTCTCTGGAGGTTCATAGACGGGATCCGAAAGTTGCAGGCAGGAAGAGATCTCCAGTATGAGCAGCTCGTCAGGGGAGAGGAGCCGCCAAGGAGGCGCGCGAAATATGTCCGGGCAGCAGAACGAATTCTGCGAAAGGTTAGACAATTCAGCACAACGCCAACTGCTGAGTATTTGCGTGCCCTGGCCAACAACTTTGTTATGGATTGACATATATGCATCATTTTTACTCATTTACATTTACATGTGTGCTATTCATATGTATTTGTTGTCTAACATCACCTGGTCTTTGAAATAAAATTTACATCAGACGCTAGCGAGAGCGTAACATAGTCACGAAAATCAGCAGCACTGTTTCGCCATTACAAATAACTTTTGGGCAGCAGGTAATCCTGTAACAACTAGCGAAGAGTTGCAAAAGGGAATAAAGCCAGGCAGTTGGACAGCGTGTCATTGCAATTACACTGTTTAACCGCGAAACTAGGAGAACAGCTCAGCAGCTTGGAGGAAAAATGCACAAACGGGAGCAAAACAAAAAAGAGGGGGGATAACCTCAAAAGGCTGAAAGTAGAAGCTCAAAATTTAGAGCAAAACGTTACGATTTATTCACAGCATCCTTTCTGTGAGTGCTGCACTTTCTGCGGCACCAAATCGTGCTGCACCAAATCGTGGCGCACCAAATCGTCATGTACGCATATATATACAGTAGGCCCTCGTTATCCGCGGTTTTTTATCCGCGGATTTGTCTTTACGCGGTTTTTTCCTGGAAATTAATGACGTCATGTTCGACCGGTACTGACGAATCGCGAAGGGTACAGCGGCTGCGCGGCATGGTTGCGACCTCGCCCAGAGGCTCGGCAAAAGGTTTCCTCGTTGCATACGGCCTCTCTGGTATGGCTTACTGAGCGGCGGTTGCTTCCCTGAAGAACAGTAGACCGTTGCTTTTATTAGTGTTACAGTTCCTCAATCTCCTGCTACGTCATACGCGACCAAATCTCGTGTTACTGAAATCCGTAGAAATTGCACCGCAGTCAAGCGGTTGCCATAACAATAAGAGTTGCGCTCTTTCCCACAGATAGCCAAGCTCTCCCATACAGTAGCGGTAAACGCTTCCTTATTCAGGGTTCTCGAGCCGTCCTTCCATCCGATTCCGGTGCACGGATAAATAAATTCACCCATCAGTATTCCCCGTAGGCACGCTTCTATCTTCCTCAGGGACAGAGGGTTATCGCGCTGCCACGATGGAAGCGTATTGTCAAGTGGAGGATAATTTGCAGCAGAATCCTTTAATTATGGGAAAGTCTCCGTGTGGACATAAATTCCATATTGACGTTGCCAAGTGCACAGGCGCTCGTATACTAAAGCAGCAGTTCTGTGGTACAGTGGGACCCTCAGGGATACACTGTTCTGTGCTAGCGTTAATGCTGCCATTTTACGTCATTTCCTAGAGACGTTGCGACGGGCTCAAAGCGTCCCAGACGCAGTTCCTCCGGCGAAGAGTCCTTTG
This sequence comes from Trichuris muris, assembly GCA_000612645.2. Classification (NCBI taxonomy): domain Eukaryota; kingdom Metazoa; phylum Nematoda; class Enoplea; order Trichinellida; family Trichuridae; genus Trichuris; species Trichuris muris. The sequence continues at coordinate 26,146,161 of CBXJ02000086.1, read as the reverse complement.
GGAGGGAGAGCGATGCCTCCGGATCCATTTGCTCGACTGAGGAGCGAGCAACCTGTCCCGCTGTATGGGCCGACATGAGAGCTTTTATCAAGTGCTTGCGGTTGCCTCAATGCGTTAATCCGCTTTTGGTGCCGCCTGCGCATGCTCCACTTGACCTGTGAGAACAATTGGCCGCCTAGTGCCCACTCTGGTATCCCACGGGCGTATTGTGCAGTTCTTGTCGGACGAGTGGTTTGTCTGTTCTCCTACGAAAAAAACTAGCCGGCCGCACCGGGCCAATGCATAGCGACACTTTTCGTGAACTCTCACAGACGGTTCATCGCTTGCGCCTAGCCTTTTTGACGTGCTTGGTCGCTCTTCGACTTTGAGTATTACAGAAAGATCACTTAGCCTAATAGGAGTCCCGGCTGCTACTGCCCCGGGGTTTGCTACTGCTGAGCTCCCTCAATGTGCATTAAAGTTGGCTGAGGGTAAACAGCACTGCGCAAGAACCCTTAATAGGCAGGGAAAGGCGATAAGCGGATTACGACCACGTTCTCGAGGGCGCCGGCCGCGGAAGGCAGTCGGAAACTTTGAGCGAAGCTGCTCTGTCGGAAACTTTGAGCGAAACTTTGAGGTAACCTGCGCTGCTTGAGAGTGTCGACGACAGAGGGCAAATAAAGGTGCCGTGTGGAGCCGATTAGCGCATTAACCCAGGGGCGGTCACCGGATCAACCAATGCGCAGCAGGTGGAGTGTTTTTGCGGCCCTAGCGGCATAATCGAACTTACGTTCGCGCCCCGTTCGCTCCTTGACCCCTTCCCAAGCCTTTATATTAGCCCCGCGACAACAGCGCCCGCCTTTGGCTTGTTCTTAGTGACGACGCAGTGTTTCGACCTTCCTTAGCGAACCTGTTCCTGTTTCTAACCGAAAAGTAAGCCCACTCGATAGTGTAGTCTGTTGCTTGTATGTGAAGATGACCGACAGGATGAACCTAAGTGGACAAAGTACATCCTCGCAGGATAAGAGGGAGCGCAAGGTGCTATCGCTTTACGAGAAGCTAAAGATTCTAGACCTTTTAAACGGTGGCATGTCATGTGCGGAAGTGGGCCGTAGAGTTGGAAAGAACGAATCCAGCATCCGTTCTATACAGCAGAAACAGGCGGCAATCCGCCAAAGTCTTTGCGCTGCCCCTACGATGGCAAAAAGAGCATGCATGGTCGGGACAAAGTGCTTGTGAAGGCTGAGAGAGCACTAAGCCTGTGGATAGAAAACATGTCGCAGAAGCATGTCCCCCTTGACGGCAGAATGATACGTGACAAAGCCCTCAACCTCTACGAGCACTTCGGCCCGATGACCCACGCATCCGAAAGGAAGGTGTTTATGGCCAGTAAGGGATGGCTTGCCAGCTTCGTAAGCCGCTACAACCTGAAGAACCTGCGAGTGACCGGAGAAGCTGCGTCGGCCGACCAAGAGTCGGCGTCTACCTTTCCTCGGGAGTTCCGAACGCTGGTGGAAAGGAAAGGCTACCTTCCAGAGCAAGTGTACAACTGTGATGAGACCGCCTTGTTCTGGAAGAAGATGCCCCGCAGTACCTACATCCACAAGGATGCCAGGCAGGCCATGGGCTTCAAAGCCTTCAAAGACCGGCTTACTCTTGTTTTGTGCGGCAACGCGGCTGGACATATGATCAAGCCCGGAGTAATCTACAGGGCGTGCACGCCCAGGCCGCTCAAGAACAAGAGTAAGGATAGTTTCCCGGTGTTCTGGCAACACAATGGGAAGGCCTGGATGACGGCCATCCTGTTTCTGGAATGGCTCCGGCAGTGCTTCATTCCTGAGGTGAAGTCATATCTGAGAGCCAAGGGCCTCCCGTTCAAGGCCCTCCTCCTTATCGACAACGCCCCGGGCCACCCCCAGGCTGCCTGCGTCGCTGACGAAAAGGTCGAGGTGGTGTTCCTGCCTCCTAATTCGACGCCGCTCCTGCAGCCTCTCGACCAGGGGATCATGAGGTGCGTCAAAGCCACTTACACTCGCCTCGCTTTTCAAGGGATACGTGACGCGCTCGACGTTAACCCCCAACTGAGCGTAACACAGTTATGGAAAAACTTCAATATAGCGGACGCGATCATCCTTATCGCGGAAGCCGTCCAGGCGATAAGCCCCAGCTCTGTGAACGCATGCTGGAGGCCATTATGGCGGAATGTAGTAGGCGACTTCAGAGGCTTTCCTGCGGCCGACGCGGAGGTACAAAACATCCGCAACATTGCCATGGAAATTGGCGGGGAGGGGCTCTCGGACATGGCTGAGGTTGACCTTCAAGAGCACCTGGAAGACAATTCCGACTTCATGTCTAATCAGGAACTTGAAGAAATGACCATGTCTTCCACAGAGAGTGAGGACGACGACGCGGAAGGCTTAGAGCAGAGGGAGTCGCCCGCCTGGACCCTCGAAAAGTTTGCGGAAGTTTTCCAGCAGGCGCAAATACTAAAGGAGAAGATCCTAGAGTATGACCCATCGATGGAACGCGCTCACATCGTCACCCGAGGATTAACAGCAAGTTTACGGCCGCTGCAGAACCTGTTCGACGAGGCGAAAAAACGGCACAGACAACTGCCAATAACTATGTTTTTAACTGACGCATCACCACGCATGGAGGCGCCAGGTTCAAGCAGCGGTGATGATCGCCCTTCATGTTCCAGAAGCGACCGGTTTCCATAGTGTCAGCTTTTGGGAAGAAGGTAAATGCGCTTACAGGAATGAACCCATCCGGGCAAGTATTTAGCAGAACACGCGCTACATGCTTTAGTTGGCATTTTCGTGTAACAACCGGTCATTATGCTCTCTGTTATCGTCACATCACGGCTGCCCCTCCAACTGAGCACGGTTTTCACCGGCGTCAGCAGTGCGTCTTGCGAGAGGGAACGGAGGGAATGTATCCACTGCATCCGTGCTTATATTTAAACATTTTGTTCAATGCATTTTACGTTAGTAAACTGGACAGCATTTGTATCACAAGCTGCCGCCGCTTCGCTGCGCTCTATCACTTCTACGCTGTCGGTTCAACATGTAAGAATCCGCACTGGACTTTATCTCTTGTACGCCTGCATTCGGAAGACTTCCATATTAGTAAATTAAATCCGTCCTCGCTGCATAAAAGCCCTGCACGAGCAGGAGTTGCTCACAAAGATCAAAACCCTTGCTCCTATGCTGCGTAAACAACGATCTGACGGTGCCATCGGCAATTCGGTATCCGTTATCCGTCAGCCACTCTCGGTAGGCTCGCTGCTATCGTAGCCCCTATTTTTGGTATGGGGTGCACATTGGGACAACCTCTCCGGCTTGCCTAATCTAGGAGGTGAAAGTATCCGTGGCAACCAACATTAACATAACGTTCAGCATTTTAAGTAATCAAGACACTATGTGACGCGTAAGGGAAACACCACGGCTCACATATCGACCTAAAAAGCCAGCGTTCTATACTTTGTACAGGGGACTTGAATATACGCGGATTTTGATTATACGCGGTAGGTCCCGGAACCAATCCCCGCGGATAACGAGGGCCTACTGTATATATATATATATATATATATATATATATATATATATATATATATATATATATATATATATAATATATATATATATATATATATATATATATATATATATATAATATATATAAATCGTCATGTACGCATATATATATACCTCTCTATCCATTGGCACCAATGCAAATGTCCAACCGCCTGTCGGTGGAATGGAGGGTTCACAGATGTCGGCCCGGTACGGATCGTTCTGGTCAGTGCTGAACACTGAAGCTGTTGGTGGCGCTGCCAGGACTAATGTTACAGTCACACCCTATGACGATGAAATGGGTGCAATGTTATGGATTGCTCGTCGATTGCAACGTGCCCATTGATAAGATGAAGATGCGTTTGTGCGATTGTTGACCATAGGATTAATGTGCCCTTGGGGGGACTGGTTGAACGAGGACCGTTTAGCATACGTCGTTGATTCTGAATTAGTTGACGGTTCTGTGAAGTGTAGCAAATGCATGTCACGCCATTAGAAGTGCCTGCCGTTGCGCTCCCAATTGACATATACGTAGTAGTCTTAACTGGTAAAACTCCTAATATCAATATTTTTGATACCTCTCAGTGGGGTAAAACCACGGTAATTGTGAAGTCAGGAAAAGTCTCATCATTAATGTGTCACGGATATACGAGGAGACTAAAAAAATTGAAGATCGGGTGTCTTGTAATTGGTCTTGGCATGTTTGAAGTATTCATGGCTTGTACCCGTTCTTGTGTATTCGTAGTGCCTGAAATTAACGGAAACAACGCCCTACCAACGGATGGATGGGCAGTTATTAGGAAAAAATCAGGGCACTGTGGAAACCTTTCAGAGCTTCCGGAACGTTCTGGTTCTGTCGCCAGCGATTTAATGGTCGTTTTTATGCCAAGGTTGGGTTAATTTCGGAACAACCATTAAATCGCTGACGACGGATCCAGAATGTTCCGAAATCTCCGAAAGGTTTCTACAGTGCTCTGATATTTTCCTAATAACTGCCCATCGATCCGTTGGTAGGGCGTTGTTTCCGTTAATTTCAGGCACTACGAATACGCAAGAACGGGTAAAAGCCGTGAATACTTCAAAGAGACTAAAGAAAAGAAAATATCCGAGATCATCAAAAGACTTAAGTGCTCCATAAACTTTTCAACGCGGGAATTGTTCTGCTTACCAAAAATACACAAGGAGGGTATTCCTCTAAGACCGGTAGTAGCAAGCAATCAAAGTATGGTTAACGAACTTTGCAGATATTTTGCCAACATTTTAAAAACTCTTACCGGGACGAGACTTTCACGCACAGAAAACTCCCTATCATTCGTACCTGTGGAACTTGAAAATGATGACATTTTGGTTAGTTGCGATGTTAAAGACCTTTTTACGAGTGTGCCACTATTATTACACGTACAACATCATTTTGGATTCATTATCCAAAGACGAAACTTTGAAGAAATGAACCAAAATGAACCTTTACCATTTAACACGCCTGGTTAAATTTTGTGTGGAAGAAGGAAATTACTTGCAATGGAATGAAAGTTACTTTTCACAACTCAAGGGAGCACCGGTGGGAAGCCCCCTTTCTCTAATTGTTGCTAAAATATTCGTTGAACATTTGGAAGAGAAAGCTTTTCCAATCAACATCTCAATGTACAATTTAAAGATTTTCAAGCGTTACGTAGATGACATTTTTGTCATTATCAAGGAAGGAAAAGCGACTACTCTCCTTAAGCACCTAAATAGCCTTTTCCCAGGGAACATCACGTTTGCAATGGCGAAAGAAGAAAAATGGAAGACTACCATTCCTGAACACCATAGTAATGAGGACTACCAATCATCTAAAGACGAAGGTTTTTCGAACATCTACAATTTCAGATAGATACCTCAATTTCTTTTCAAACCACCAAATGGACGTGAAAAGGGGAATTATAACAGGAATGGTAGACAGAGCTATCAATCTTTGCGACAAACAATTCCTGAAGGAGGAAATTAGATATGTGCAAAGAACACTACTGCTGAATGACTACCCCAAAAGTCTCGTTGATGCCTGCATAAAAGAAAGACTAGAGAGGCGTCAAAATCATGAGATAAGAACGAGAAATGAAAGAGAAGCGACAACGAAAACCCCTCGTATACCATACTACCCTGGTATAGATGAGATGATTGGGAAACTAGCGGGAAGCATTGGTGTAGTGATTACTTTCAAAAATCCCCCTAATCTAAGATCAATCTTACGATCTGGCAAAGTTAAAATCGCGTCAGATAAAAATCCACGAGTAGTTTACAGTATTAAGTGTGGTTGTGGGGCAAGGTACATTGGCGAAACTGGACACACTATGCTACACAGGTTGAAACAACACAAAATGGCATTAACAAGGTACAAGAACGCAGAGAAAAGACAGAGGTGAAACGGTGATGTCGAGAGGACGGCCGCAAGAATGGAACCTAGTAAAGATCATGGAGGAAGCAGTCAATGCCGCAGCCTTGGTAGAGCATTCAATAGGTTGTCCACAGACAAACAATCAAATGAGCATTTCTATATTGAAACATGAACAAGATTTCAGGATTAGGAAAATCAAAGAAGCATTCTTCATTCGTGACAGCGTTTGTACCAACAGTGATGAAGGAACTGAAACTAGCAACATCTGGTCCACTGTGGCGATAAAAAACTATATGTGCTTCTGATTCACCAAAGCCGCAAATCGAAACAACAAAGACATGAAAATGCGAAGGGTTGTGCCGCATTACCTTCGAAAAAAGGGGGGGTGCGGAGAAATCAAACAAGAAAGGGATAACTATAGGAAGTTCTATTATTAGGGGGTCATCGGGCAAATAGGATCTCTTAAACATTTTCGCTCGTGACAGATACGCTCACGAGGAAGGTCTATCGTAGAAAAGCGCTGAAGACGGGACCAAGGAAGGTCCGGAAAGCTACGCTTTGAATAAATCATTTTTCAATGGGTATTATTGCCGTCTTTTGATAGAGTGAAACTTAAACCCGACAGAATTCCTTTATTCAAGATTCCGTCTCAATGGATTTCCAGAAAACGGCCATGAGCGCCGGTACGTTCTACTATAAGAAAGAAACTCAACGAGTGGACAACGGAAACCAATCAAGTCCCACAAAAGAATGGACGTTTCTGTCCCAACCATCGCAACAGCTTACTATTGCCGCCTATGGAGTAATACTATGTTTAGCCAATTACGTAGGTTCCCGGGGTTTTTCAAATCGTCGTCCGATCTCAGATGCCATTAATATGGTGACCATTACCATTCGCTGAAGACGGAACAAGATAGTTTCGAAAGCTACGAAGGTTATAGTGTCCTGAAATATTTCCCTAATAACTCCCCATCCATTTGCTGGTAGGGCGTTGTTTTCGGTATACTTTCAGACACGTTATAAACTTCCAACGGGAGCAAGCCGTACATTTCATCATGACACATAGAAGACCCGTTACAAGACATCCCTTTTTCAGTAAAAATCTAGTCTATACAGCAATCGATTCGAGGAAGATTATTTGCAGTGTTAAGCAGGGCCGGTTATGGCTGCGCCTTTTCTTGCGAACTTTGCAAGAGATAGTCGTTTCATTTGACGGCCGAGATACTATCGCTTAAAGTACACATTTTCATGCCTCTACAACTTGTTCCACTCTTGCTGGCATCACAGCGTGTAATCTGTGCGGTTGTAATTTGATTAGATGAATGGCTCAATAGGGATTCATGTTATTTTTTGTTTTGCTATTTTTATCGAGTACAAGCTTGGGTCATTAGCTTGCATATAGGAAAGTAATAAATCAATTCGGATCATTTTACCCAAATGACCGCTCGCACGAAGTCGCGCTCAGCCAATTTTTACGGTCCAGTCAGGAGAGCCAGGTGGCGCTACGAGTTCGCGTGTCCTTTCCTGTCCATTCGCCAACCTGTCCTGTCCAGTATGTCTTTTCCCAACCTTCAGATTGCTGCTGTATGTTTTTTCATGCCACCGTGTACAAGTCAGCCGCTTATCTCCATGTAAAGAGCTACGCTATGTGATGTCCTTTTGCCAACCTTCACATTGCTCCTGCGTGTTTTCTCATGCCATTATGCACAAGCCATCCGCGTATCTCCATCTAATGGGGTACCCTATGTGATTGCAACCCAAGTATTGTGCCTTTTATCCTAACTGGACGGTTCATTTCCCATTTACAAGTCCTGACTCCAATGTCCAGGCCATCTGTCCATGTTTCCCCATGTTACGGCAGGCAACTTCACCAACTTGTCTCCAACTTATATGGTACGTTACCTGACGCGACCTTTGTTCGAAGTTGTGTGGTTTTTCTCCCATCTTGACTACTTAGCTCCCATGTACATTGTGAGTTGAATTGACTGGAGCGAAATGGAGTAGAGTTGCTATGTTCAACGTTGGCGATGTACAAACACTTTCGGTTATTCCGTTTGTTAGACAAAGTATTATAATGTGGAGACGTTCACCCAACACGTGGCAGCGGCGTAGTGTAGTGATAACGTCCACTACGCGAATGAAACAACATGACAGTTGGCAGACAACCGGGTGCTTCCCCTAAAAGAAGAACAGTAGTACACAGAATACTCATCCTGTGTCGACTTACTTGACCGGTAAATGCTGTCACGTTGGTTAACGCTGAAGTAGACCTAGGACGCCTAGAGAGCCTTAAAGTGAACACCGTAGTGTGCAGAACATTCATGCTGGCTATCTGCTTATCTGATCGGTGGATAACAGCAACTTGGTCAGCGCTGAAGTCGACCTACTATGGGCGCAGTTAACCTGGGACCTTAACGGTTGACTTGTCACATATACTTTGCTGTAGATGTAATTACATGCTATTGGAGTGTCTGATCTTCAGCAATGGCGTGGAAGATCTTCTCGAACGGGTTGTCACCCGGTTGTGTCCTTCGGCGCCATTCGGTCTCCCACAAGTAGGAGTTCATCATGGACCGGTGTGTGCCGCGACGCACCTTATTGCCATGCATAAGCTGCGCCCACAGGTATTCGATGGTCTGCGTATGCGCACCCGTCTCAAGGTCGACGAAATTGAGCGAGTGGTTCACATGCATATGCATGTACTGCGCAGGCAACAGACCTCGATATCCCCGCCACTCATCAGTGATCACAGTCGAACCAGCTGCCACAACGGAAACAAGTGTAGCGGCTGACCAATCTGCAATGGGCGCCAGAAAGTAATGACCCGGAAATCATTTGGAAACTTCTGGAAATGGGATACTATTCCAAAAATGTTCTTGAGCGTATTTTACTGAGCGAGGCACCTATTGAGCGCTCCTCTGTTTAAAAGTAACTTTTCCCAACAAATGTCTGGGGCAACAGTTCAGATGCAGAGTGCTTTCTTTTCTAGACCTTTTCGTCGAGGGACTCTTCACCACAAGGGCGGGTCGCCCCGTTAGCCTCACCTCTGACTGTACCAATGACGTTGTCATAACAGAGCTCATTGAAATATGTGTTGGTCAGAAATCATAGTATATTACTAAGCACCAGACCACGGTATTCGAAATGGAATCTAACGTAAAAGGTCCAAACTTCTGTTCCACATATCCAGCATATCGTACTGTTCTGACGAGACTGCTAGACCAGCGCAGAAACAGTTCGAGAACAGGAAGGCAAGGTAACTATGAGACGACCATTGTGGCCAAGTGCAACCTTCAGCTAATGCAGCATTCAAGTACTCATCATATCAATGTCTTTAATCCAAATCACTCTTTTCCCTCAATTCGTTTCCTGCATGTACTTAAAAATGAGTCACTTGATAACGGATCGATCTAGTTGCTTTTGCATGACTTTTATTCAGAGCTTTTACCTACTAATCTTCGAAGCGTTTTGCGTGAGTTCACTACAATCTTAGGCGTCACGTATAATCCTGAAGTTAACCTTGGCGACAACTTTGGACAAGTGATATCAGTTTTGCGATCGACGTCTGCCACTTTTTAAATTCTGACGACCAAATGGTGAAACGGAAATAACGTTGGCAGCAATGTATCACTACTTACGTTTCGCTTGAACGCTATCTGACATTCAAGCAGACTTCAGCGTCGTCACCACATGTCGACTCTGAGCATTGATCACATTCAGCCATGCGTTGACCCTTTCGCCCAAGGGAACGACGGTGCATTCGTTCGGCCCATCGGGTCAACCATTGTTCGTACTGCGTTGGCTCGTGCAAACTGCTCATGTCCATTCAATGTTTCATTACAACTGTTGGTAAAACCGGTTTCCCTTTTGCGTGAGGCATTTGAAGAGTTCGCGGCACTGCCTTCTCGCTTTTTGAATCGTTGGTACAGCTGCCGTTTTGTTCAGGAATGCAATGTCTTCAGTTAACGTAAAGCAGAGCTGTCTGTTCTTTCTCGTTGCGTTTCAGAAACGATGTGATGCGCCCTGCTACTTCCCTATTCTGTGAACGTCTTAACTATTAACCAGCGAGGGCGGAATATCGTTGACTACTTTCTCGAAGAAACCCCCAACATAGCTGAGGCGAATATTTTGTTTGCTTTTCTCTTGCTGGCCTCCCTTGGCCAAATACATTCCTCATTGCATTGTGTTACCATGTGGCAGAGCGCAAAGTCAAGCAACAAACGCTCCCTGCTAATTTCAATACGCTGTTACCGTTAGCTGGATTTCTGATTCGTCTCAGTGCAATTCGTGAACATTCTGCAATAGTTCCGCTGGTCTATACATTCTGTTATCTGGTTTGTATTCGTAATCTCCTATGAGGATACAGTTATTCTCATTTCCGGCTGTTTGTCCTTGCCAATAGATTGTAAATCGCCGCGTCAATATTATTGACGTGCTGTGTGCTCGAGCTAACAAAATGTTCGTTTAATTATCCAAGTCGTTTGCATTTAGGCTAAGCGTGATCCGCTGGCTATGCATCTTGTTAGGTATACCGTCTGACATTTCGCTATTGTAGCAATGTTGAAAAGTTTTACGAGAGTCCTACGCCCAAAACAATACAGTACTTCTGGTGAGTCAGTAAACCTCGTACGGGCAAATTCCCGTTGTCAAAATCGATTTTTAGGCTTCAAACGAATTGAAGTCGCAAATCCCGTTGTTGAACTAGATGGAGACGAAATGACGCGTGTGATTTGGGCCCGGATAAAGGAAACGGTATATACGCAAGCATTTTCGCGCAAGGCTAAATGGCAAGTTTAGTTAATCTTTCCCTACGTGAACGTCAATTGCCTGTACTTCGACCTCGGTCTACCTCACCGTGACGAAACGAACGATGAGGTTACTGTTGAAGCGGCCAGATGCATCCTAAAGCATAACGTTGGGATCAAATGCGCGACTATTACGCCAGACGAGGCTCGCATTAAAGAATTCAACCTCAAGAAGATGTGGCTAAGCCCGAATGGGACAATCCGTAATATACTTGGCGGCACAGTGTTCAGGGAGCCTATTGCCTGTAAGGCGGTGCCACGACTTGTTCCTGGTTGGAAGAGTCCAATAGTGATAGGAAGACATGCGCACGGCGATCAGGCGAGTTACCATGGGATACTGTAGTAGTAAGCGGAATTAAGTTGGCAACCATTCAGTACAAAGCGACCGATGTAGTCATCGACCGCGCTGGTCGGCTCGAAATGGTTTTCACTCCTCGCGACGGCAAGGACACCATTCATCACACTGTCTACGATTTCGACAACGCTGGCGTGGCTATGGGAATGTACAATACCGACAAGGTTGTCCACGCTGAGTAGCCGAGTTGAAACTAATCTTTGCCGCTTCAGTCCATTAGGGATTTCGCAAAGAGTTGTTTTGAATACGCGCTTATCAAAAAGTGGCCACTGTACCTGAGCACGAAGAACACGATACTCAAGCGTTACGACGGAAGATTTAAGGATATTTTCCAAGAGATATATAATGAGTAATTTCGACAATGAAATATCGTAGCACTGCTTGTTGATTTGCTTTGCAGTGAATACGCAAGCAGGTTTAAATCTCTGGGCATATGGTACGAGCACAGGCTAATTGACGATATGGTTGCTCAAGCGCTAAAATCATCCGGTGGCTTCGTATGGGCATGCAAGAATTACGACGGCGATGTGCAATCTGACATAATTGCCCAAGGTGAATGACAAGCATTTGATCCTTACGGCTTACAAGGCGTTCCTTAGGTTTCGGTTCGCTCGGCTTGATGACCAGCGTACTGGTGTGCCCTGATGGAAGAACGATCGAGTCGGAGGCTGCCCACGGGACGGTTACTCGCCATTACCGTGAATACCAAGCCGGACGCAAGACCAGTACGAATCCAATAGCGAGCATTTTCGCCTGGACCCGTGGACTGGATCATCGAGCCAAGTTAGATGACAATCCAGAATTGTCAAGGCAAATTTTTTGGCCCGTTTTTCTCAAATGATTTGAGCACTTCATCTATGAACATTAAGATTTTGCAAGCACTTGGAAGACTCGTGTACCGAAGCAGTGGACGAGGGACACATGACCAAAGATCTGGCCATAGCTATTCATGGAAATCCAAAGAAGTTCTTCCATTTATTCGGCGACATTTCATTACATTGGCATCTTTCTTACAGTGTCCATGAAGGTATGTACCTGAACACGGACGAGTACATTGACGCGGTGCGAAGAAAGCTAGAAACGAAGCTTCACAAATAAACGGGAAAGTTCGTGTGTCTATGTTCTTGTTTAACCACTAACGTCTGGCTCATGGGTGTCTAGTGGTTGGTGGCCCTGGTACGATAGCAACGAAACTTCTCAAAGTTGTTGATCTCAGCAGTTGCTACCTTCGTTATGCCATTGTCGGTAAGATTACGCTTAACGAAGCCATTCTACCCTGGCTTCTTCCAAGAATCGGCTGGCTCCAGAAGACGTAAACTTTAAATGACGGTTGTTTCAATTGCTTAGCTGTGTGATTAAACTATTCCTTGCTAACTTACTCTTTAGTCATTCGTGAAAAGGATAATTATCACTCTGTCATTCACAAGAAATGTTGGCAAGAGAATTCCTGATCTGTTGTCACTCTATCCCACTATTTGAAGCACGCAGTGACTGCTGCCCTGCTGAACGTGATACATCAATTTAATGAATGAACAATTATTACTCATAATCGTTCTTTTCTTTTCGTAGCCGTTCTATTTGGTGACAGTTAAAAGGCCTAAATCCGGTGAATTCACTGAACAAATTTGAATATTTATTTTAAATAAGCGATGGGCATACCCATGCAAGAACGACTGCTTTGGATACTCTTAGCTTTTCAGAAACGAAATTAGAACTAAAGGTGGCAACTTCTGATTTTTGCGAATATTGAATTCAGGGCCATACCTCATTCAAGTAAACATAGGCATAGGCACGACTTACTTAAATGCAGCTACGAAGTTTAATCGTAGCAGAAATAAAAGTGCTCTCTTCGGCTCTGGGATGTCATTCCTTTTCATGTGAAGCTTAGCACGGTACACCAGGCTATTTTTCCACTTAAATCTTCATTGACAAACGTTCCATCCATACAGACGTCGGTCAGAGTGAATTTCTGCATGGTTTCATAAGGAGGACCGGCGATTAATGGCTTTACCACATTTAGTGCAGCTAAATACGCTTGAGAAATGGTCTGTACGCTCCCTTTGACACTTCTCCCACCGCCCCTGCTTCTCCTGAACAAACATTTGCTAAACATTGCCTAGAAACAACAGAAATCAAAAACTATAAAGTGGTTAATCACAATTCATTCTATTTTAAGCAATACCGCAGTTTGCACTGGAGTCGGCTCTGCTTTTTCAACTGTGCACCGCCAAATTACGTCGCGTGCTTGACCGTGAGTCCCATGCCTTGACCTGAGGGTTTGGATCAGGCTACAAGTAATAATTTTCATGCACCGAGACGTAACGTGTTCAGCGTACTGCAGAATGGTCAGATTCGACAACACAACCTGTGAGCTTGTAAAAGCCAAAAAGCATAGAGTACAACGAACCTTTCTAATTATGAGCCCTAAAGCTGTCGATTTTGCCTTAAAATTATGACCCTTCACACATAGGGTGTTTTACAACCGATGACGGTCGAATTCCTGAACGTCGAAATCCCGAAAGAACGGAATCCCGAAGTGGTAATACCGACTGGTCGAAATCCCGAAAATGGAATTATTTATATAAGGGACAGGAGAATACGATAAAAGTTAATTTTCTTCATTAAAGATTGGTATCTTTGTAACAGGGCGGTGTACCATGATTTTGATATTACGGTTGTAGCAACTGTTGATTCTTGTTCGCTGCAAAACAACCTAACCAGTGACTGGTTGCTTAGTTATGTTAGTGGAAACAGGTGAAAAGTGAACGTACGAGAGCTTATCTCAGAGCTTTCGAGATAACCTGATTACGTTGTCATCGATAAGATCGAATGCCGTGTCCAGATCTTAACAGTCTTCTTCCATTCCATGAATAATTCTGTTCCATAAATAATTCCATTTTCGGTATTTCGACCATTCGGGATTTCGACTGTTTGGATTTAATCATTCTAGATTGCGTCATTCAGGATTCTGACATAGACCCTTTTGCAACAGGTTTTCTGTTAATAAAATCTCCGTACGCACAGTTTAATAGTGGTAATAGCCTGGTGATGCCTACTTTCTTCAAGAGATACGTGTACAACTGCTTCGCTATTGTCGAAGTAGGGAAGGAGGCACTTTGTTGAAAGTCCTAAATCAGCGTTTCCCAACCTTTCGCCCGCCATCGCTCCCCTAGACTTTGTCATCGCCCCCCTAGACGTCGTCATCACCCCCGTACGCTCTGTCGTAGCGCACGTTAAAATTGCTCTTTCCCTCCGTTTTGCACCACTATTTCTTGGGCCTTGCTGGCATGACGTCATTTTTTCGGCGCCTTTTGGGGAGATGGCTTTTCACGTCACTATCCCGCGACAGGCTACATAGAGGTGGCTCGGGCTGAACCGATACGGCCAAGCATATCGGTGTCAAGCGGCGTATAGGCTTTTCACGGCAATAGTCTTTGGATGACCGCCGTTGGGTAATGTTGGAGGGGAGCTGGACCTTCCATCGCCCCCTGGACCTTCCATCGCCCCCTTCGTCGCCCCCCTGGCCTTCATCGCCCCCGGAGCATCAAAATCGCCCCCGTTGGGAAACACTGTCCTAAATGTCATCTTCTGTGAATGTATGACGGCGGAGAAAGAGGAAGACAACAGGCTCCCCTTCTTAGACGTGTTGGTAATAAGAGAAGGGAAAAGATTACGACGAAGGTGTACCGAAAACCAACACATTCAGACAAGTACCTTCACTTTACCACGCATCACCCGCTATCAGTGAAAAGAGATATTGCTACGGGATTGGTAGATCGTGCTATCACGACTTGTGACCCTGAACATCTACATTCTGAATTTAAACCACGTCGTGATGGCACTCGAAAACAAAATGGTTACCTCATTTCGTTGGTTACATCTATCATTCAACGTAGACTGCGGCAACCAAGGATGATGAACATGAAATCAAACACGGAAAGCCTTGTAGTAATTCTACCTTATTATTCAGGCTTAGGAGAAAAAATAAAGAAACTAAGTTTACTACAAAAATTCTGCGTCTATTTCAAGTGCTCTCCAAGTATTCGCGCCCTGACCAGGAACGATAAGATCAGGGTTCCTTTTGATCAAAGGCATGAGTTTGTACAGTAGGCCCTCTGTATCCGCGGTTTTTTATCCGCGGATTTGACTCAAGGCGGCTTGTCCGGAGATAGAAAGAGAACCCTTCTTTCGTAACGAATTTGTTTAATGGAAAATCTACCCCGTTACGAAAGAAGATTTCTCTTTCTTTCACCGGACAAGCCGCGTTGAGTCGAATCCGTGGATACGGTGGTCCTACTGTGTACCAGATTCGTTGTGATTGCCACGCCTCCTACATAGGAGAAAGGGGCAATACTCTATTTCAGAGATTCAGTGAGCACATAGCCGCGGTGACACGCTTCAAGAACGCGGATCAAAAGCTCAAAGGAACCCAAACACGGTGCTGTGGACGCCCGCAGAATCTGAGCCCAAGGAAAATAGCGGAGGAAGCAAAAAGAACATCAGCGGTTGACGAACATATGTCTCACGTGTTCGCGCAACCTTCATCCAAAAATCATTTGCCGTGAAAGCTCAGTTATCATCTGTAGAGGTAAAATCATGAAGCATACAAATAACTTTAAGCGTGGAGTATTTGGGTTCAGTGACGTAAGTATGCGAAGTGGTATCTTTCCCACTCCTTTGCAATGTTTTGGTCATGTCTGTCTGGTGAGCCCGCATCCATTTCTGAAAATGAAAGCACCCAAGCCAGCACAGAGCACTGCATAAAGGTACGGAAAATCTGGGTACGCAAAGCCGTGCGATAACGCATTCTTTCCTCCTTCAACGGAAGTGTTCACTGACTTACTAGGACCTAAGCATAAAATGAGTGAAGCAGTATTACGGATTATGGCTTTTAGGAAGGTCAATCTATTCTTGTTTGTTGTTTTGACACGAACATTTTTACTCCCGTTGGTAACGCTTTATTCATTATGAACAACCGGAATTTTCGGGTCCAACTGGACCCTTCATCAGTGCAAATGAAAAGAAAAAGAAAACTGACGAAAAAAAGAAGGAAATGAGATTTGTGAGCACATACCGCGAATTGGTCTTCGAGAACGGACTCCACTTAACCGCAAGAGCGAGAACACTTTCAGTCAATCTTGACCGAGCAGTGTTGGTCTCCGCACCTTTGTTAAAGCTTAGGAGCGCAGTCTCTACGAACCGTTCACAGCAGCGGTGCACACAACAGGCCCTGTTCGACCCGAAAGCTCCGCTTCTTGTTCATAGTGAACAAAGCATTATCAACAGTAGTAAAGAAGTCCGCGTCAAAACAACCAACAATGTTAATCAGCCCGTTACAAAGAAGCAAGTCCACTCATTAGGTCAGTCTATTAGTGGTTTCTTGAGTACTGATGAAAAAGACATTGTTCAGGGAGTTTAAGCACTAAGGCAATCGTGGCAGCTACGGTAAATTCGATATGCTGTGCACATGGTTAAGCGTTACCTTTCGATTAAAATATGGGCGACTGCACCAGTTGCAATGAAAAACAGCAAAATGCCGCTAACGGTTGAACCGAGGAACACTGCAGTGTTTAATGAACAAGCATTGTCCTCCTCTTCATTTTTGCCACTCCATTTTTACCTTGAACGTCATAAAGTGTAGCATTGAAAGAAACCAGCGGGTCAAATCGTACTGATCTTTTCTTCGGTTTTTTCCTCGTTGATGTATTGCGCGCCTACGGATGAATAGGAAGAGTCATTTACGGAATGCCTTTAGTGACGCTTAACAATTTCAGAAGTCCATATTCAATACTGCAAGTCAAAAACGTGCTGAAGCAGTTTCAATTAATGTGACATTAAATTGGACAATCAGACTTGAAGCCTATTTCTAACTCAAATAAAAGCTTTTGCTTCGTGCTACTGCTTTATGCGACGAATCCACGATGTATCGACGTTTTCATAAGAACAAGTGCACATCAATAAATGCCTTTCCGTACAAATATGGTCCGCTGTACAATGCAATCGAACTGGATCGTTAACTCATGTTTATTGTCTAAACCAACGGCTTTAATCCCGTTAATAACGAGGTACGAAATCACGGAGCTTTCGGGACTCCCCTTGTCCCGTCTTCAGAGAGAGACACGCTGAAGACGGGACAAGAGGAGTCCCGAAAGCTCCGTGATTTCGTACCTCGTTATTAACGGGATTAAAGCCGTTG
Organism: Trichuris muris; assembly: GCA_000612645.2. NCBI lineage: Eukaryota > Metazoa > Nematoda > Enoplea > Trichinellida > Trichuridae > Trichuris > Trichuris muris. The sequence goes on along the minus strand of CBXJ02000086.1, from coordinate 26,128,880 downwards.
GTTTAGACAATAAACATGAGAACATATCCCGTTTGGCGAAATCCTATTTTGGATCGTTAACTGTAAGATGACGCAAATTTATACGCTAAAAACAATTAATCCGAACGTAAGCGCTACTGCAGTTTAAAGGGGATATACAAATGAAAATTACGAGGTTTTCGGTCTTTATCCCTACCGTGTAGAGCCACCACGTAATCCAGTTGTTCCTCTTCGTAGAGTCTTTCCAACGACGCTTTACAATATGGCTTCTGAAGGGATGCTCAACTAATGTCGGGTTGCAAGCATGATGGATTACCAGATGCGGATGCTTCTTGACGTACTGCTCCAACGTGAGCAATTCGCTCATCGATCCTTCAGTGATTGACACAATAGCCAAGAACATCAGCAAGCAATGACCACTACTTGCATGGAAAAGTGTCATTGCTTATCAAGCAAGCAAAGCAGTGCCGTTTGCAAATGTCTCGCACCAGCAATAATCGCAACAACTGACGCAAAGCAAGCAAAAATGCATATATATATATATATATATATATATATATCACCAGGTTGGTCGAGGCGGAGGAGTGTGTTGAACCAAAGACTACCTGGTAGGGCGTTGTTTTCGGAGTACTTTCAGACATACTTTCGACTTCCAACGGGATCAAGCCGTACGTGCCATCATGACACACAGAACACCCGTTACAAGACATCCAATTTTCAACTATATATATATATATATATATAGTTCAACTATATAAACCGACAGAGAAACTTTGGCCTTTTCTTGTTCGGTCGCTATATATATATATATATAGCGACCGAACAAGAAAAGGCCGAAGTATATATATATATATAATAATAGGGGACGCGCGCTCCTTTGCCTGACTGACTAACAGTGTTTAGCGCTGAGTCATTCATCAGGTTGGTCGAGGAGGAGGAGTGTGTTGTACCAAAGACGTGATCATTATGCGTTGATGATGGACCGTGTTAGATCCGAAAGCTACGTTTGCTTTGCTTTATTCAACGAGAAATAAAGCATTTTTACTCGAAGCGGGATAAAAATCCGTGAAAACTAATGAAACGGAGAAGCAATTTTAGTAAACAGCACAGTTATTGTGCAATCAAAGCGTAGCGCCTAATTGTTAATAGTAATGGGATACGGAGCCGCGTGGAGTGAAGCGCCATGAATGAACGTAAATATTCTAGCAGCGGAATGCTAACTGGAAAACTATGAATAATGTTAAGCGAATGTTAAATTATGCAAGATACAAAAGTGGAGCGGACAAAAAGGCGTGGAAATCGCACGGGCAACAGCCACAAAACATTGAAACAACGAAATTATACCGCACGAAGAATAGACGCCGTTTCTTGCACACATTCGTGGCTTTGTGGGACAAGCGTTCGCCACAGTTGCAAGGGAAGCTTCACTTTCACGGAATGGATTCTCTATTAATTTAATGAATAGTAACACATACTACAAAGCGTGACACCATTTAGCTGCGCTGATAGTAGCATAGTACCCACGAGTGGAATTATTGTGCATTACGCCGCTCAGCTGGCTCAGTCGGTAAACCATGGGACCGCTAATCCCTGGGTCGTGGATTGGAGCCCCACGCTGGGCGGGATGCATTGTTTTTTAGCTATTTCACATTAATATCATCTGGCAACAGCAGTACTGTTAATACGTACGCCTTTTTAGGATGAACTTCTTTATTATAACCACAGTACACATGCTTTCTACTATAATATGTGGAGTCGTCTGCTGCTTTACTTCACACGCTTCGTTTAAAATTTTGTTTCACGCCAGCAAAACCGTATTACAACATGAAGGCAACGGATAACAATTAATGGGAACACTTCCTTTGATAAATCTGTCTTACAAATGTTGATGAAAATGATCAGACATTACAAGGACGCCACGTTATCATATTTTAATTATCAATATGGATAGAATGATAAGCCGCTTATTAGAAAAGCTATTAATACAAGCGATTGTCTTTCTGAATCCAAGGGCACCGCCCGACGTGGACTCGAACCTACTACCATGGAATTAAGAATCCCATGTTCTGCCGACTGAAGTAGCCGGGCTCACATGCTTATTATACTTGGACTTCGAATTTGTACATGTGCTGGGTGATCCGAAGAGCTGCACATACTTAGCCAAATTTGAGTCTCAACAAAGTTATCAGCCCGGCAAACTCAGTCGGTAAAGCATGGGACCTTTAATCCCCGGGTTGTGGGTTCCAGCACTACGTCGGGTGATGGAATTGCCTGCGGAACGCTTGTTGCTAACACTAGCTGCTTGGCAGTTAACGGTTTATGGCCGCATCCGCATACACTAATGTCAATGGTTTAGCATCTGAGCGCAGGATCTTTACTTTTATTTGCCTGCGGACATAATTTCATTAACTGTTTTCAAATATCGCCCCATCTTACTGAGTAACCGTTTACATGGACATATATATGAATGAAGCATGAGGTGAAGTGGAAGTTTAGTAAGGCGCCTGCAGTAGCGGGACCTTTGGATAGCGTACTCCATAAATTAAGGATCGCGAAGGCGAAAATATTACGTTGAACCATACTATTGCTGATACATGTTGCTACTGCGCGAAGACACTTGATAGGCGGGGTGGGTCGCCCGATGTGGGGCTGGAACCCACGACCCTGGGATTAAGAGTCCCATGCTCTACCGACTGAACTAACCTGGCATATGTTAGGGTATAGGCTCATTGTTTTTCTATGGAGTTCAAAAAGCGACAGGCTTAAATAGCACACCTGTTTTTATGCTTTGCTAAGCACACCGCGAAACTTAGACTACAGGTCAAACGTGCCGGTGTTGGACTTGTCACCCTTTCGTAGATTCTATTAAAATTACAGAAACATTTTCTAAATTAAAATAGCTGTTTATCCGCTGAAAAGGGACAATGGCTGGTCCTGAAATCTTCGCTAACTTTAATAAAAGTCTAAACAACGGTGATGCCACCAAACCATGTTTAATTACACCGTTATAAAAAGCCCAATTTTCTACACAGATCAAACGCCTAAGTAATAAATGGGAAAGAACGATTGCTAATCTTGTGCGCAACGAGGTAGGACATTTCATGGTCGATAGCAACTACAGAATAGAAGGTGCAAGGGGTGAGGCAATCACGGAATTAAGGTAGCGGTTAAATATTCAAGTTTATTTCGCGCGGAAAGCTTTTACGAAACGCAGCTGGGGAAATTGATAATCAATTCGTACTGCTTTGTGTTTTGGTGAGGAAAAAACGATATATGCATTGCTGCGATCAGAAAAGCAGGACATCCTGTTCAAGGTGCACGAATGACTTCGAACGAACACTGAGTGCATGCAAAGCGAGTACCTAAGCTTTAGTAGAACGCAGAAAAGCTTCCAATGTCACCACTTCTTCGATCGGTTAGAGAAAATCGTCATTACCTAGGAAATTATGATGTCCAAAGCGTACACTGCATGTACTAGAAATGGCATACTTCGAGAAAAAGGAAAAGGAAACGTGGTCACCAGAGGGCTTGTTACTAATATTACACGAATTTTTATCAGCAGATTAAAATTCGAATATCGATTTCGCTATCCGAATTCCCAGTACGTAGTTGTAAAAGTTTCATAGGAGATCAATTAGTGCATCACCAATTGATTACTTACATTTACGAATAACTTTTCTTCTCATGATTGATTCAAAGTAGACGTTTTCCTGATTCACATAATGAAGAATGCGTTGGATAATGACAAAGTAGGTACTGGACACGATATTTTCACGGACGACCAAAATGAATGGGTAAATAATGATTTTGAATACAGCAGTATCTAGTACTACTTCACTCTCTCGCAAAACTGGGGTTTCTCCACAGGCTTCTCTACGGGATGAACGAACGAAGAGCTGGGTTATTCCGACATTTCGTCCTCATTGTAAAACTGTTGATTGTGACCACGAATCCGCATATAGCGAAAGTTGGCGGAATCCGAGAAGCTAGAGCGGCGACCAAAGTGCTTCTTGTCATTTTCATAGGCTGGCCACGATGGCACAAATTGACTTAATATGTGCTTTCCGCTGGTTTCAGGGAGAAAGAGAAAGAAACAGAGGAATGCAGCGAGCGAAGCAATTGCGAGAAAGTAGAAAGTCCCTGCAAAGAAGGACCCGTTAAGACAATAGCTGTTCGCTACTTCAGTACAACTGACCTGCTTTGCCAAAATAGTCGACAACCGTAAGGAATGGCAAAGTGACAATTAAATTGAATACGAAATTCGCCGTGGTCGCCATTGAAATGCCTGCTGATCGTAGGCACTGTGGGTATAGTTCCGCATTTATTATCCATGGCATTATACCGAGCCCTTGAAAAAGAAGAATTATACACGAGCGCTTTCTTCAGACATTTATACCAGGTGCGAAAGACAATACATAGAATAGCAGGCCGACCACGGGAATCCAAGCGTAACTGGACGGACACCATTCTGGTGCCCAAATAAAGTTACCTCGGTTTTTAAGTAAAGAGCTACATCGCCCAATAGCGGCATATTCATTTGTTTCTCTCATACGTGGTGCGCAAGAGCCATTCACAAAAGATGAGCTGTGCCCTTGTTCTGTATAGCAAAATCCGCAACGAGACGAGCTGACGCAAGCGTCGCATGTGGTTAACAGTGAACAAGTCTCTGACTTGTCCCAAGTTTCATATGTAGTAACAGGAAGAGAGGTAGCAGAAACGAAATGGAATCCAGTGGCAATAACTAACAGGCTGATGAAAACCACTGAAAGCAAATACAAGAATTTTTATGCTTGAATGGCCATAAAGTGAATGTGAAAAATAACTCAATTAAGATAAAGTCATATTTACTTAGCGAGCTGCTTAATATCAATACACGTCGTTTGAATCTTTCCACCAGTGGCATGGACAAGACCGTGCAAAGTAAATAGATCCCACTTGAAGCTGCAGCTAACCACAGGCTGATGTTAACTGTGTTAACGCCTGCCATTTGTATGATGGTAGCGCTGTAATATCTGCGTCGAGAAAAAGAAAATATGAAATACTGCGGTGCACCGTCATTCATTCTTACAGAACAACGTTAATGCCGCATATCTGTTGAAAAGCGAACAAGCACCAACCGACCAAACATAACCCAAGTAATTTGGAATTCCTTAACATTGACCACATTGTTGGCTTTCCCGCTGAAGTTGTGGAACCGTTAACGAAATAGGATGTTTGCAAGAAATGATCGACGGATATCAATTCTCACCCTTGCTAAGAAATTCCAGTTCGTCTTGTTCGTTTTTTGCCTTCAATAACTCAAATTCTCTGGTGGCTTCTATTGAGTTAGGCCGAAGCTTCCTCAGCGCTTCATGTGCATCGTAGAAACGGCCATGCTCGATGTACCAGAGCGGAGATTCGGGCAGGTAGCAGAACGCAAATAACTGAGCCGCTGGCGGCAAACAGGAAAATGCAAATGCAATACTAAAGAAGCAGTCTTTCAATGATCTAATATTTAATGTTTAATTGTAGCAAAAAGTCGCCTGCGCGATTAACATTATTTCAAATGATTTAATAATGGGGTTCACGCATGCAACGCTTTGTATTATGAGTAACCATATTCTTGACTTAAAAATTTTTGAATACAGGATATTTCGCAATTAAAAATATGAGAATCATTATCCACTGCCAACAGTCCAAACGAGAGAAGCACGACTACACATGAATCACATACTGAAATTGGCTTCCTTTCTACTAATCGAACAACTTCACAGTGATTTTTCTGAACAACAGAAGAGCGTCGACAGGGAGACCCATGTCACTCATACTAGCAGAAGTGCACTTATGTACAGAACATTTTGAAGAAAAAGCATTCGGAAGTTTGGATGCGTCTAGTTTACAAAGTTTCTTCAAAGGAGTTTGAATAAAGGAGTTCCAACGGGATTAAGTATCATTGTGTCAAGAGAACGCAAGAGCAGACGTTTAAAAATGCTTTATTATAAACCTAGCTTTCGGGACCTCCACTGGTCCCGTTCAGAAATGATCTAACACGTGAGTGTGTCACACAATGTTAGGCCTTTTCTGAAGCAGCGCTGAAGCTAGGACCAAGGGAGGCCATGAGAGCTACGCTTATAATAAACCATTTTTAAACTGGTGTTCTTGCCGTCTCTTGATACAATTCAGAGAACTTTATCAATATCTTCACAGTAATTCAAGAATAGAAAAACAGTCCTTCCGAACCATTTCAACAGCCTGTTTCCATGGTATGCACATCGTTCATAATGGAAAAAATTAGGAAATAAGCAACATTTCCTAGATGTGGATATATATAAACATGTGGATATATATATATATATATATATATATATATATATATATATATATTTGAAGTATTCACGGTTTGTACCCGTTCTTGCGTATTCGTAGTGCCTGAAATTAACGGAAGCAACGCCCTACCAACGGATGGATGGGCTGTTACTAGGAAAATGTCAGAGCACTGTGTAAACCTTCCAAAGTTTTCAGAGCGATCTTGTTCCGCCGTCAGAGATTTATTGGTTGTGTAACATTTTTTGTAACATTTACACAACCAATAAATCGCTGACGACGGAACAAGATCGTTCCGAAAGCTTCGAAAGGTTTACACAGTGCTCTGACATTTTCCTAATAACGGCCCATCCATCCGTTGGTAGGGCGTTGTTTCCGTTAATTTCAGGCACTACGAATACACAAGAACGGGTACAAGCCGTGAATACTTCAAACATGCCAAGACATCCGATATATATATATATATATATATATATATATATATATATATATATATATATATATATATATATATATATATATATATATATATATATATATATATATGGAACAATCAAAGTGTCAGATTTTTCATGTGGCCAATTGTCAATGAATTATGTTCTTTGCCTGCAGGCATCTTTTCTTATCGTTGGTGTTTTCTTGAAGCACGTAACTTCTACTTCATATTTGATTAATTTCATTGTCCCAGCTCTTTTGGCCTTGAAGTTACAGTCGTTGAAAGAAACATGGAAAAATGCTATTTTCGAACGCTTTTTCTTTATCAGTACAAACGTGATCTCAGTGCAGCTGCAGCCAGTCGCGAATTTGCTGATCTTTGGTCTGAGGAAGCTGTTAAGGAACGCAAACGGTGGTTCAAAAGGTTTCGAAATGGAGATAGAGGTATCGAAGAAAGACGGGGTGGTCACAGACGTTGGTCCTTGGACAACGAAGTTTTAAATGAAGCAGTAAAAGCCCAGCCCACATCAAGTACTCAGAAATTAGCAGAAGGGCTAGGTGTCTCTCACAGTACTATTGGTAGGCATTTGAAGCGAATGGGGAACGCTAAGAAGCTGGCGAGGTGGATACCACACGAACTGAGCGACGCGCAAAAAATGGCACGCTTTGACATCTTCTCTGGTTTGCTGCTACGTAACGAAAATGATCATTTTCTGTTGTTAAGTGTGACGAAAAATGGTGCCTATACGATAACAGGAAGCGTACAGCAGTATGGTTCGACAAACAGGGGCGGCCAGAAACCTTTCCTAAGCCAGATCCGCATGCGAAGAAGGTGATGCTATCGGTTTGGTGGTGTTCCAACGGTGTGGTTCACTATAACTTCATCAAACCCGATGAAAGCACCACGGCAGATGCCCACTGATGTGAATTAGAGACGACATTCAAAAAATTGTCTGAAATGTGGCCGTCACTGGCAAATGGAAAAGAACCCTTGTTGCTCCAGGACAACGCCCGACCACACGCATCGTTAAAGACCCGGAAAAAATTGAACGAGTTGGGCGTCGACGTCCTACCCCATCCTGCTTATTCATCGGACCTGTCGCCTACCGACTATCATGTTTTCAGGGCCCTCAACTCATTTCTCCACCAAAAAGTGTTCACTGAACAGAGGGACCTTGAAAATGATATAGCGCACTTTTTTGAATCTCGCACCCGAGAATTCTACCGCATTGGAATTAATTCACTTTCAGAACGTTGGAGGAGATGTGTTCTTTCGAATGGTGAATACTTCATCGAATAAAGTTAACGTTCACTTGAGATCTAGTCATTCAAACTTAACCATCAAAATCCGACACTTTGATTGTTCCAACCTAATATATATATATATATATATATATATATATATATATTGCAAAAATTCTTCTTTAAAACGGGGTATAGGCTTAAACGTAAACATGTTTTTTCACGGATTCTCCCCGTTGGTTAAAGCCTTTTATTCATCCAAATAAAGGCATATGCAAAGCTTGCGGACCTTACTCGCGGTCCGTCATCAGTGCACACAAACACCTAGTCGACTATCCCGTCAGCCCTAGGTTCAGCGAGCCCCTCTGCTAGACCATCCGGGCTGGCGATGTCAACTATCAGGTTGAACCATGACCCGTCAAGCGACTATCGCCCACCAGTCAGTCGAACTTGCTGATCCTAGGGCTGATGGGACAGTCGACTAGGTGTTTGCGTGCTCTGACGACGAACCGCAAGTAAGGTCCGAAAGCTTTGCATATGCCTTTATCTGGATGAATAAAAGGCTTTAACCAACGGGGAGAATCCGTGAAGAAACATGTTTACGTTTAAATAAATAAATAAATAAATAAATAAATAAATATATATATATATATATATATATATATATATATATATATATATATATATATATTCATAAAAGGTGACAAAAGTTAAAATGACAGTCTCTTGCAAAGTCAACGCCTAAAGAGGTATCTCCATTTCGCTTCCCACCACCCGATCTTGAAAAAAGGGCACTGTTTATGCAATTGTTGGCCAACCTGTGGCAATAAGCCTAGGACTCATCATTCCTATCTTCAGAGTTGAGACATATTAGGAAGGCACTAGCTGACGATCGGTATCCAAAATCATTCAAACAATTGTAGACCTCGAAATTAACTCAGAGGTAAAACCTGCCACAACTAATCCGGCGTAATAAAGGGTACATGATATTATCTCAGTATTTCAGTGTAATAGGTGAGAAAGATAAACATGTCAGAAGAGTACATAATATCCGGATAATTTCTAAAAGTTCTTCAAACTTGAAGACAACTATCCAAAATTATAACATCAGCATTCCCGTTGATGGAAGATCAGAGGTTGGTTATAAGATGACGTATAATTATCATGTCTTTTACGTAGAAACGGGCAAGATTATTTCACCGATATCGCTAATAAATGTGCAAGCGACCTGACAACAACGCGAAACAGGATTGAACAGAAATAAAAACCAAACGAGGTTAGCGTCCGCAAAATATTAATACATGATCGAAGGAAGACACGACGAAAGCCTCTGGGGTCATTGAGCACCCCTTGCCCATGTTCGATCGCTCTGTTCGTTAACTATTGTTAACTATCGCGAGAGCCTTTTAGATTAAGAAAAATAAGAAGTCATCTGCATTAAAAATAACGACCTGAACACAGGATTCTCTGTAAACGAAGCTTGCTGTATTCTCTTGTTCCGTAGTCAGCGAGCACAGTAATGAGGACTGCATTAGTGCACCAGCTTCACTTCGTTGTAATCCAGAAGTTCTTGTACAGTCGCTGAACAATTGAATCCCGGAAGCTTCTATGTTGTTGGTACGCTCCGTATTGCCCCGCTTTCATAACAAGCCGTTTGCCGCAATGCAATATGCAGGCATACCGAATTTCATGCACAAAAAAGGGAGTATCCGTAAGAAGAAAAATCAAAATATTCATACGCTCATGGTAAAATCTATTTTCCTGCACAAGGCAACTGCCTGTTTTCCTACTCGTTGAAAAGATAGCTTTTCGTAATGAATTCGCACGTCTTCATTGTTTATACATGGAGAAAACCCGGTATGTTGTCCTGCAATATCCGTAAACGCAATACTATAAGATTACATAGTTCTTATCGAATGCTTGAGACTTTCTTGTTTTCCATGGATATCCCGTTGATGCTATACACATTTTACTGACGTATAAAAGTTCATATAAGAGAAAGTTTCAGGTCAAGTCTGAGCTCGCCATTAACGTGTCTTTTTTCACCTGCTTAGCCATTCGTTGTGACTGCAACCTGACGGAAGCAGGACTGGTCAAGCTAAAAGCTGTGCTGCTATCCTGGTTTGTCCACCCAAACGCTCAGTATGTTAACTGGTTTACATCTTTAAGGAACATAACTATGAATGAGCAACATTTCCGCGGAAAACGAAAAAGAATGATGTTTTCGAGATGTTAAGCATTTACAGACAAGCTGAGGCACTCAAGCCAACGAGAGATCTTCACAACAGATTATATGTTCACAGTGTAAAAATGTGAACGAAACTACCAGTTTTCTTTTACGAAGTTTTAAGTAATCATTCAAGCTAAATTGGCGCACACAAAAACGGCGGAAACTCATGATGGAAAGATGATGTCAAACTACAACACTATTACGAATCATTCAATATCCAAATTGATTCACAAAGCCTAGTAAACCGTTACGTAAACTAGTTGATCAAAATTGCTTCTATGAGGCAATACTTGTTTTAACGACTGATATGTTAGATATGAATGCTCTTCTTTTCAATTTTTCCGTAATCTTAGGATTGCTGATTTCCGATTATCAACGTCAAAGCGCGCAAGACTACAAATTATGAGAGCTCATGTCCAGTCGTTAAAACAAACTATCTCAAACTACGCCGCTGCCAAACGTTCAATATTCAAGACAAGGCGATACGGAAACATAAATGTGCTTTGCCAAATAAGTTTCAGCGCGTGAAATAAAAGGAAATGTTCTTACCGCCAACCATTGTCGACGTAGGAGCTGAAAGCAGCACACAGGAAGTTGCTGATGAAGTTACCACCTGTTATGAACACACTGTTCAAAGAAAGCAAAACACCGCGAGAATGAGTAGGGCTGCATTCGGCAATGTAAAGTGGTACAGAAGCGCAAGCGAAACCTAAAATAGGTGCACAGTTGCAAAACCAAGTCCTTATGGGGAACGGCTACAACAGTTACAAGTATCAACAGAAAACTCATACAATACTAATAACTTAGCACGTGTGAACCTCAGTCGCTTTGATAATGGATCGACAGACATCCATGTCAGCTGCAACACTAATAATGCGCAGTTCTCTAAACTTTTCCGGACTCGCAGGGACTCACATGGGATAATCAAAAAAATTTATAAAACATACTTAAGCGTTCAAGATATAGTTCGCAATGCATCACATTGGTACAAAAATAATTACTGCTTTAATTGCCAAATCTTACAGAAGGTCGAAGACCAACCTGATAATTCAGATGATTGCAGCAAGTATGCGAGTATGGAAACTTTTTGAACGCACTTTATGTTTGCAGGTTTCAAAACTGCCTGCTTCCGTGCATATCACATAATGGCCATAGAAAGGCCAGCGCCACTTGTTGGGTATTCGTTCTTTGATTGCAGACAATACTTACAGTCGAATGGAAAACGCGTTACACAGTAAGAAACTGCATGGTATAAATTTCGTTAACATTTTTTCAAATTGATGTTCTCCGGTTGAACGATTCGGTGTCTAGTATTAGCTGTGATCACACAATAAGTGCTATACCACCCGCTGCCCAACGGGTAATTTTTAAAAGATCCCAAAAAGAATTACAAGAAATTTCATTATAGATCCCAAAAACATACTATTACTTCGTTTAGTTTTTTAATCGTCTGTCCATGTCCGGCAAAGGGTTTGTCTGATTACAGACCTGCGGGATATCAATTCGGACAAACAGATACGTTACATTCATAACAAATCTCACAACGAAATTGCACACTCTTGCAACAAAGAAAACGCTATCCAAGGTATAAGTTTCATATAGTTCTGATCAAAAATTTGATGCCCTTCTTCAGTGAGCCCAATGCAAACAACTGGGATACTGGCAATTCTCTTACGAAACGACCTGTACAATTTCAATGTGATTAATTTAGATTAATTTACCTGAAATCTATGATTAAAAATGCTAGTTGCGATTCTTCCATTCCCAAATTATGTTACCTGTAGCAAATCCGAGTAGCGTCCGGGAAACGAGAAGTGTTATTTTTTCATTCGCGGCTATGAACACTATGCTTCCCAAAAGGAAAAACATGCTGGAGCATCTCATTGTAAATTTTCTACCAAAGCAGTCAGAAATAGTGCCTCCGACAAGGGATGAGACTGCAGCAGCGCCAATTGTAATGGACACAATGGACTCCTGAAAAATTTCTTCGTCATATCAGCTTCTATGGCCTGGATATTAGTTGAAGACTTGAGCTACGCGGTTAAACAACGCAACTGTTTTGACACATTAATAATGATCACGAGAACTCCTTAAATACATGTTTTCGACATGGTTTTCATTTCCCGCGTTTTTCCTTCTTCACGACGACCGAGTAATTTAAACAGCAATAAAATTTACATTTACAGCCATTAATACATGTGGGAGCTTCAATAAATTCAAGGACTATTCATAATTTACTTTACTTACAACAACAATGAAATATGAAGTGGCTATTTCTACTTTACCTGCCAAACATGATCAATCCCAATCCTGTACTTTATAAGAGGAATGGCGCTGGAGATGCCACCGGTATGGAATCCAAAAAGGAAGCTACCAAGAGAAGAAAATACGGTGGCAGCATACATAAAGGCGGATATTTTCCTTTTCGGATATTCTCCGGCTTCCACCATGCCCTCCATTGGGGTTATTCAATGCTAAAATAGGCAAGATAAAAACGCAATCCCACATGACCAATCATATCTTTCGAAGAATTAAAGTTCACTGTAATTCCCTTGGCTTTCCCCTATTCCCATAATAAGATCAAAAATTACAGCTTATTAAAAATCTGCCTATTCTGTTCGATTCAAAATGTTTCTCCAAAATAGCAGTTCTTTTCGAGCACATTCCGATGATACGTTCGTTTCTTAAATGAAGTGTCAACAAATCCATCAGCTGGCGAGCAAGCCTGCGTGGAATAGGACTTGTTAGACGCAATAAAGGGCTAGACGTTACACACGCTTAACGCGCATACGCGTTTATTTAGGATGCAAATATCAACAGATTCTTTACTAAGCTGCCTTTCGCCACACAGATTCTAGCCGAAAATTTTGGGTTACGCATTTGAATAATATAACTTCTTTGAAATATTAATAGCAATCATTAGAACTCCCTAAGTAGATGTTTCCATTGTTTATTGATTTCTTAAGCATTACAATTTTTCATGATGCGTGAGCAATTTAAAGTGCGGTAAAATTCCTAGTTATGTGCGAGCAACTTGGCTCGAATTGTTCACGGCTTATCTTAGTCTATAATGATACTGTACTTCGTATGTTTCGGCTTGAATTATCTTGAAATAGTATGGGGGCAGCAATAATCGTACATCAAAACTAACTTCTCAAAATTCTGGACTTGCATTACTGCTACGGGTTATTACTGGAAATTAACTGCTAGTCTTCAGCGCAGATCTGTTATGCAACCAGCATATTTCTCAAACGAATTTACAATGCTTCTTTAAATGAAACCCACTGCTCCTTTTCTTTTCATGGATTCCTCGTTATAGACTGTTCACTTTGTATCACTGCGCAAACAGCAAAGTGAAAGCCTTCGAGACTGCACTTGGCCAATCAATTTTTTAAAATCAAAACGGATCCATTATAAGAAAAAGTTTCAAAATGTTACGCTCTTCGCGAAACTTACAACGTTTTCCCCATTGACACAAGTTGAATAAGGGATTTTTAACGGGTTTCGGTTTCATTGAAGAAGAACGGCAGATTGACCCGTGAACAAAAGCTTTTTTATTGCGTAGCTTTCGGGACCAAGTTAGGTCCCGAAAGCTACGCAATAAAAAAGCTTTTGCTCACGGGTCAATCTGCCGTTCTTCTTCATTGACACAAGTTATATTTATCAGGCGTCAAGAAGTTCGCGCTGCCTAGATTGTCCCCAAGGTCTTGCGCACTGTGCAGGGTGCACACCTAGTCTTTTGGTGTTGATTATGCACGCAGTTCAAAAGCGGGAAGCCATTTCTTTGGGTCGAGACCCGCGATATTCTGACACCGGGGCATTCACGCGGAGCCATAACGTAGGCGAAAGGTAGTCCATTACAAAAGAATCTCCTTTGAATAAGCATACGTAAACAAAAGATGTTCTGAATTGTTCGTCTAAGCCTAACGTGCAGCGCGTAATTTTTTAAGTGCATAACAATTATTAATACACGACGAGCTGTTCACGAGAAAAGCCAAGATGGAGAACGATACTGTGACTGTCCAGAATGGTAAAAGATGAATTATACTTATGTTACTGCTGCTGCTTCTCCATCCACTATCTGTCACAACTGGTAAAATTCTGCGCAGTTGATCATACAACCATACCCCTACTCAACGCGACAGAAAGAATGGGTTCATTTCTTTATCCATTTTCTGCATTGCTTTCCTTTTCAACGCACCCTGAAAAAACCTTCAGCTTTGTCTTTTGTTGCACTACAATCCCGAAGAGTCAGCAGCAGAAACGAAAAGAGTATTCGCGCACCATACATTGAAGGACCTATACCCGCTATCGTGTGAAGAATGTGACGTCACAACTTCCGGTCGTAACGATTGACATACAACGGGCGTCTCACGCAAACTGAAAAAGAAGGACTCCAAACGTTGCTGGACCAATACCTGCAACAATCACGAAAGGATTTAGTCAGGATTGGCGGACGGACAATTAGCAGAAATTTTATAAGGCAAGCGATGAAATGGGCAAGAAATCCAGTGGAAGGCCACCTGTCTGTACTCCCGCGCACAGACCCATCCAGAGGCGACAATAAATAACTCAGTTATGGAGGTGAGCTGGGAAGTGCCACCTCGTGCGCGTACTCACCAAACCTTCCGCCAACTGAGTATCATTGTTCCGGTCAATGGCACGTACTTTGGTTGGCTAGTAGTAGTTCAAAACTTTCGAGGGTTTCCGAAAATGGAAATCACAATTCCTTGGATATATATATATATATATATATATATATATATATATATATATATATATATATATATATATATATATATATATATATATGCAGCAACCGTGCGCACCCCGAACAATAGTGGATGGTCGCACCGAGCATTGCACAATACACTACTTCGAATAAATAGATGCAAATAAACAATGCAGTGGCTTGTTTGCCTGTACGTGAAAAGCAGCGCGAACTTTTCTCAAGGGCCTAACAATTATTCACCATAACCAGCCACGGTAGCGATATCTCCTTCCTAAAACCAAGAAGGAGATCACTATTGTGGCTATCCAGGATGGAATTGAAATGACTTGTGCTTATGCTGCTACTGCCCCACCTCGATCCAGTCCAACGGTATGAGAAAATCACGAGGCGAAACATTGGCGACGTATTATGAAAAGTAGCATTTTTGTTAATGTTCATGATTCACCGCTTTGATGGTGTGCCCACCTTTAGCCAAGTTGGGCTGTTACGCAATTAAGAACAATGGTTATAAAACACGAAGTGTTGAAAAGGCATTGATTAGCGAACAGTGGAACTGCCCAGACGGGACGAGAAGAGCCGATGATTTACCACAGCAAATAGCTGGCTGAACTTTATGGAAATCAATGAAGGTTTCCAATTAGCGACCTACTTATTGTTTTGATGACTCACGAGAAGGCAGATAGTCCTTGAAGTTAAGGAACTGAAATGGAAAGCGAGCAATCGTCTTGGCAGGCTAAGAGCAGATTCTATACTGATGTTCGTCTAAACAAATACTGTTTGAACATGTATTACACTCGAAGATATAATTCTTGGCAAAACTTTCTCTGTGAGTTTCACGGTTGATTCGAACGATTAAATGCCTATCGAACCGTCCCGGTAATTCTGTAATTACTTGTTAGCAAAAACGGACTAACAAAAACATATGAGTCAGTATCCTGACGCACTAGGCTATCTTTCGAACTGCCACATCCTGAGCCCTCGCTATACAGTTGAGCATATATTTTAACAAATGGAGGAAGGACTTTGTTCATAGCATGCAAATGCTGCGTCAAAGCGTAACCAATATTACCTGACTGTACACTGGCGATAGTCAATAATTTATTGCATTAAGGCCATCTCCACGAACTGTAACGCAGATAGTCCATTGCAAGGAAAATGCCATCGAGGTACCATGGAAAGCAGAAAGGATTTAATCAACTGATCGGCAAGAAAACAAGCGAGAAGTGCTGCTCACGCTTGGCGCGACCAAACGAAAGCCTGCGTGGACAGTCTGCTTTCGACTAACACCGTTCACCATTGGCAAACGGAAGAAATCAATTTCTGGTCGTTCTCTCCATTTCTTGCAGAATGTCATCAATTTCAGCAAGGCGCAAGCATGAAGCTGCTCCGCCGTTGGCACCTTGTTACACCCAAATTGCAAGCGTAAACACTGTTTAGGCAATTCAACTTTGTCCGCTAATCGCACGTATGTTGGTTTTCAATCGCACCTGACGACTGTCAATACAATTTGAAACGCATAGGCTGTTTTCCGAATCGATTAAATAATAATAATTTTGGTCACAGCTCATCAGCAGTGACCAGAATCATTATAATTCAAAGATCGAGCCATAGAATATTAATGCATAGGACTACTTGAAAAGACGCAAAATTTCTTACGGTCAGCTTTGTGGTAAGCAAAATTTCCTACCGTATATTGCGCTTGCAATGGATAGTATCTTTCAGCGACTTTACATCGCTCCTGACTTTGTTCAGTCGCGGTGACTTTAGGCACAACGCGTGTCCCCTCTATAGCAGACAAAAGTACAAGACAACATTCTCTTGTATGGTGGACACAGTGGTCAGCGTCCAACGCTCGCTGAGTTGAAACAAGTCCAAAGGCGTCTGCTTTGGGCTGCTTCAAGCCCTCCCCACTTCACTTAGGTATTCCTTGTCTAACATTTTGAAGCTTTGTCAATTTTCTTTTTCTGTTACGGTTAATTCTCCCGGGGAAAATCTTCTTTCCTCGCGGGGCTACTCATTCTTTCTACTTATGCTCAGGTCGTGCGGCAGCCGTTTTAGCTTACTGTGCTTGTCCGTATGTCGATTACCTGCACATCAGGTTCAAGGTTAGTTGCTTCGTCATATCGGACGAAAAGTGGCCCCTTAATTTCCCTTAATACAAAAGGTGCACGACTACGCAAGATCCGCAGTTGTAGGTGTGAACATTAAACAAACAGGCTCCATGACCGCGTAAACTTTAATAATTGCTTAACCTATGACAGCCGTTGGGATTGTCGTCATTCCCGGTGTCTCGTGACTGAGCCGTTCCATCTGCCCTTAGCATTGTTGTAGGGTTTAACATTTAAAACACGTTCATTAATCCCAAGGCTTAACGAGTTGCCAATTTCGCGTAAATATGACGCTGCATCTCCATGAAAAGGCATGGTGAGTAAAGATTCCTGGTGCAGTGGTTCTTCACTGCTGCTAGTTGAGTGGTCCCTACATTTAATAACGGAAATAAGCTTGCCAGAACAGCCATCGCCAGGGATTGATCTCCTCCTGTGACTCATCTTTGACACTAAGAAATTCAGTGTTGATATGTAATAACTACTCTTTCCCAAACTTTTCCTTACTTCTTTTTAACGGGGAGGTGCATTTCTGCTGACCAACTCTTGACACGGTATCAACCCGTTATATCAAAGCGTTTATTTTAAACGCAGAGCTTCCGGCTACTGCTCTCGTAGCCGTCAGCAGTGCATAGTCAAAAATGTATATGTCGACTGCGCAGCCAGTCAACAGTTCAGCAAGCTCCTCTGCTAGACCATCCGGGCTGGCGACATCAACTATCAGGTACTACCCTTGTACCTGTCAAGTTTTTGTCGCCCGCCCAGTCAGTCCTGCAGCGAGCGAGCATCCCCACCGACCGACCGGGACAGAAGTTAGTTGCGTCACTGTCCCGGTCGGTCGGTGGGGATGCTCTGCAGGACTGAATGGGCGGGCGACTGACGCTTGACGGGTACAAGGGTAGTACCTGATGGTTGATGTCGCCATCCCGGATTGTCTAGCAGAGGGGCTTGCTGAACCTTCGGCTGGCTGGGCAGTCGACATATTTTGTGTTGCACTGAGGACGGCTACATGAGTAGTAGCCGAAAGCTCTGCGTTTAAAATAAACGCTTTGATATAACGGGTTGATACCGTGTTAAGAGTTTGTCAGCAGAAACTACTCTGTCCATAACATTGCCAATAATTCCTGTAAAGCAGAGTGAATATGATGGGGACAAGAAGCAAAAATGGCGGTTTGAATGAATTGACCTTCTACAAATCATGGGTGACAAATGATCACCATAACCTATTGGAGAAGTATCCTAGAATGAATCCTTTTGGTCTGACCCTTCCATTGCATGGGGCGATCGCTTAACGCAACAAGATTGGGTCAAGCTTTTGGGGACGTGGAGCATGCTTCTCAATGCTCAGATTATCTGCAACTACAGTTGCCTGTGCAATGCTCCACATATTGCATTAAGGAAAGTTAAAGAAATACTTCTCATTCGACATAATGACGCAGGTAACCGAGAACAGACGAGAACAGAGCAGAGAGTCGTCAACGTGTGGACAAACATTGTATGCCAAAAGGACAAATGAAACCAGGTGCTGTCACCTAAACACCTGACCCCTTCCATTTCCGATAAATAGTTTCACACCCTACGTTCCACCTCTTTCTACTTGCGCTGACGACGGAACACGATAGTTCCGAAAGCTCCGCCGAATAAAGATCTTTGAACAAGGACTCCGTATCATTGTTTTTTTTTCATAAGGACAGCTACCGTCATATCTGTTTACAAGCTGTGCCAAGGCATTGACTATCACTAGTGACCGACTTTGGGAGTGACTCCATTGGCGCCGTTTATGAGGCTGGCCGTTTCACGGGAAACTTGCCACGCACCCCTAACCTTTGTCTTTACCCCGCAGCAAGCAGAGTGCTTATTTTACCGACCACGGATGAACAGACAACTGAGTTGAACTATCACCTGCTAGCCAGAATCGAACCTGGGTCGTGAGCAGCTGTTGGGAGAGCAGTTCCGCTGTGTAATCAACTGCTCCATGGAGACCTTGACCACAAGTAGAAAGAATAAGAATCATTGCGAAGAAAGGAGATTCCCCATGTTCAATTGGTCGAGAAAGGAAATATACCGGAATTTAAAAAATGAAATGGAGAAAGAAATTTAGACCTTACGTAGAAGGGGAAATATTATTCCCCTTATTGGTCATGTCACATTTACGAACGATAAACATATTAACAACTATTAATACATCGCAACTGGTTGATGCTGTGCTTTTCACGGATTTTGCCCCGTTGCTTTCTGTACGTGATGGATCTATAAGTAAACTAACACGGTCTCCCTACCAACGGATGGATGAGAGCAGTTATAGATAGAGCACGGTCAGAACACAACGCACGGTTTCTCGAATATTTCGGAACGCTCGAGTTCCGTCTTCAGCGAGCTAGAGAGAACGCTGAAGACGGAACTCGAGCGTTCCGAAATATTCGAGAAACCGTACGTTGTGTCCTGGCCGTGCTCTTCCTATAACTACTCTCATCCATCCGTTGGTAGGGAGACCGTGTCAGTTTACTTATAGATCCATCACGTACAGAAAGCAACGGGACAAATTCCGTGAAAAGCACAACATCATGAAGATCTATGCTCCCGTTAAAAGACATCCTGTCTTCCGAAATCACAACTGGTTAGTAATTTCATTTACCATGACCAAACTAACCATCATCTATGGACAGCGGTACTTGGAAGGCCTAATTTTTGAATTTGCAGCGGACATTTGCATTTCTCAAGTACATCGTCAGCATTTGTTCAGCTAACGATCTTTCGTAAAGTACTAGTAGCAATTGACTATTTATACCAGAGGAGCTTCTCATAGACATTGCGTGAGAACAATGTCCGACGAACGAACAAATGGATCGGCCTTCGAAGTCACAGCCGATTAATCATTGAAATAAACCGTTAAAAACATACTGAGAATCAATTTTCCGATTCAACGATTCAGCTACGAAGTTCGAACGTTTCTGCCAAAAGGTGACTGAGTTTCTACAGTGTCCTGCGCTCGAATTAGTTTAAGTGCCTTTTTGTCCACATAGCATTATCTTCCATGCGACAGGAAATCACTTTTTCACCTGCCTCAACAGCAACTTACGAGCGCTGAACAATGACGATTGACACGACATTTATCCATGTGAATCTGTTATCCATTCACGCATTCGATTATTACGCACAATTTTGCTTTGTAAGAAACAGAGAAAAATTAATTCACTTACTACAAATTGTGTGCTCCTTGGATTATAGAGAATTCACACGCACCATCTCATTCATTGCGAAATCTTCCAGTGTTTTTATTCGTTCAGTCAACGTCCGTATTGCCGTGTGCTCTTCAAAGCCCATTTCATTGTAGGTGCACTTTCTCTGTGGAAATGGCGGAATGTTCAGTGGGTCACCAATAACAAGCGCCTTGTCAGGAAACAGACAAGCGGTTCATTGGAGAAATGCCACTACCAAACTTATGGTTTTCCACTCTTTCGCAACCGACTTGCACCGTCGTCAGCAAACGTAGTATTATTGATTATTGTACTGGCAAGGTGCGAATCGACTTGTGCATTACACAGGTAGACCCTAACCTATATAGACCTATGTTAGCAAGCTGACGTCCATTATTCCTTCGCTGAGGACTGAGTACGGCTGCTCCGAAAGTTACGGCTAAATTTCTGTTACGTTAAAACATACCGTACGCAGTGTCAATCTCGCTGTTTCTGAACTTCCATAACAACAAAGCGTGTACAAAACTGCTATGCAGAATTCGCTAAACCACCATGCATCTGCGACGAGGAAACACCCAAAATTCACGTAGACGTCAGTGATGCTTTCGAACAACAGGTGTTTAATCCCAGATCAGTGATAGTTGACAGAGGGATTTTAGAATAAGGAAGATAAAAGAATCCCTCTACATTCATTACAATGATTGTATCAACAGGGAAGAAGGAGCGAGTTTTAGTGATATTTGGAACATGTTAATCATGACCACCAATTGTTGTAAACTGTCCACCAGTTCAACATTATTTCGACGAACAATCCCGATTAGAAGAGAAGTTCACGGGGAAGAACAAGCCTAAAAAACACAGTGGGAAACCATATGAGAGTTTAAACCGTAAAGCAATTCGGTTTAAACATGAGATTTTCGACCTATGATGAGACAATTGTGATAGTCAGTTTACACGCTGAAGACGGGACTATGTGTGTCCCGAAAGCTTCGTGTGATCAATTACTTGAACGGGAAATAAGCCGTATGCTTAGAATAAAGAATGATGAGATCACATCCCGTGGTAAGAAATCCTATTTTTAATAGCATCAGTGATAGTTGCCGTATTGTTCTTCACAGCCATGAAAGCAATGTAATCAATGAAGTACCAGCACAGTGCACCTTTCAGTGAGCGGGAGCTGTGAAATGTGCGTCTCACAAACACATCGCCGACACAGTGTCGCAGAGGAAGGAAGAAACAAGATGCACCACGATAACGAGAGAGAACCCCAACCATAGACCCCATGAAGACCATCACAGAGGCGAGGAAAATCGCCGCGGTCATCGAACACTACTCTCAACGTTCAAATGACCTCCATTCAATGTTATTTGATGCACTCCTTTAAAAAGTAAGGGATGCACTGTTAGCAAGGAATTACAGCTACTTCAGTCGCGACAACTAAGTGCAGAACTGCGAACTATAGATAGCAACCCCTAGAAAAATAGGATGCCGCACCATAGCGAGCTAACCTTCACGCTAACATATTTAATCCCAATTTTCGATGTCACTTCCTGGACAATTGTACATCAGTTCTTGAGTTCAACATTTTTATTATCCGTAGCATCCGGGGCTGATCACGCCCTGCCTTCAGCGGAAAACCCAATTGCCGTATTCGACGAGGAGTTACACGACAGTTTCGATAGTTTCAAATAGTTTCCCTCATTGAAACCTGCCTTGTTCAATCTCTCCTCGATCGCACTGCATTTTTCATAACGATAAACGCGCACAAGGATAAGGAACAGTCATGCTTGCCTATAAAATTACACGAATTGCTGGGCGACGCTGTGGGCGGAATTAAAAATACCAATTTTATGAGTTAGTGGGCGAGTGAGTAGTCACTGAAAAATACGGAGCGCAACGGTTTCCATTAACGGCATTTCGGGAACGCACTTTCTCCACGACCAGCAACTTGAGCAAGTGAAATACGGTAGCCTGCATGTACGCAGGTTCGTGCGGTGATACGGTTGGAGTAATGGAAACTTCTGGTCTTTAGCACGTGAAACTGTTCTCTACCATAAGTAACTGTAAAAACGGCCGTTATAAAGAATTAAGCCAGCTCTTCTTGTGAATTCCCCATAACTGCCTAAGCAAAGTTATCCCTCCAATGCGGTTCATTTTAGACGGATAGCAAGACAACTCTCTTGCTTCAACTGCTTGATTTTTCTACAGTACGAAACTTACACAAGTCATAATTTGTGTTCCTCTTCAATGGCGTCAAGGAAAAGGATTCTTGGCTCTCGAAAAAGAAGAAAAACGGCAAGTGCAAGTTATTAATTTAAAGCGTTTAAAAGTACACCTTTTTCATGGCAGCAATGCTAAAGTCTGCGAGCCCAAAAGTGCATTTTTTGTAGACACTTTCTTTAATGAATTGAATAACTGGTTCATTGCTACGTAGTGCTATACCTTACGTATGTTTTGCAAATATTCAGAGCCGCATTTCGTAGCTTTTCTAAACGTTACAAGTACCTGTTGACGTTGGAATGGAATGGCGATTAATAAATGCCGTAACCTTCAAACAGCTACGAAGAACTGAAACAAGCAACGTACAGCATGTAGTAACTTTCACGGTAGTTTTGTTCCGTCGTGAGCGTCTGAACAGCAACAGTTTGCAGTTAAGCCGTAATTTGTTATTGAACTAACAAGATGACATTGCGTTTGAATGTTATGCTTTACCCAGGGCCTTTTAAAACGAATAATTACACTGAGCGAGTCTTTAATGAGGAAGTGATTGTCTACAGTTGTACTGCTCATTTCTTGACGGACGTTTGTATTTAAGAATGTAGTTGAGAAGCGTACGGACAATTGGGAGAATGAAGAAATTGACAGCGACTCTGACAGGTATTTTGCCATACTGATCAATTGGTTAATGTAGTTACAATTGTATTAATATTCTATTAGGTCTGTCGGCAGTGGAACTGTTGAAGCCAATGCTTATGACCAAAATGACGAACCAGAAGAAACAGCCCACGAAAAACGCTATCGACTTGCGAAACAGCTTCTGAATGAAGTGGAATCCAAAGGTGTGCACTTAATTGTTGGCAGGATTATTGCTCTTTATTTTTAGAAGAGCAGAGGGATTATCATCGTCAACTGGATTACGATGCTGTAGCTCATCGCCTTGAACAGGAAGCAGTAATTAGACAAAATATCCGCAGCAGATTTGATAGGCATGCCTTCTAGCCTGACTTGGTTTATCCGGAGAAGCGCTTCATAGCTGATGGCGTAGGTTTCTCGTTTTCTCGCATTTCATACATATTAATTCATTGTTTCGCAAAATTCATTGTTCCAATTATTCATAGCTGTAATTTTTAGATCGTTTTGCCAAGTCCCTCTGAAATTCAAGTTCTTCGCGGTCACAAGCTATCTGTCACTAGCGTTGCATTAAGTGCTGACGGAAGAAAGGTTGTTTCCGGCTCCAAAGATGGCGATATTCTTATCTGTAATTTTTTGTTACATTGTTACAATGTCTCTTAGCTAAGCAAGTACAGGATTTGTAACAGGATTTATTCTCATTTCACCCTCGAAATTTACGGTCTGAGTATCCTGTTTAATACACTATTATTCGAACAAATCGAACATTAGTGGCGACGTAGCTTTCGGAGCTATCCCGCTCAGTCTTCAGCGTCTTGTGGCGTGTTTGTGTTTCGGAATCGCTCAGGTCTGATGAGTTTACAGCAGCTTGTTTTCTGTATTAAACTCGTCCATATGTCACTTACAAGTGTTCCCTTTATCTCTATTTAAACAACTGTTATGTCTTATGTATGCTCTTATGCTTCTTTGATTTTTCTTCGTCTATGGTGTTTGTCTGTGCATAATCGTGTTATGTTGGAACATCCGCCACATTCTGCGGCATGTTCTACCACTGCCGAATTTTGAATTAACTTCTCCATTACTATGTGGGCATCTAATGTTGGTGGTCTTCCTCTTCTTCGGACATAACCGTTATTCTGCATTCTTTCTTTTGCATTCTTGTATCTATTAATGTCCGATAGGTGTTGTTTAAATCTGTCCATGATTGTGCGTCCAGTTTCACCGATGTAGGTGGCTGAGCAACTACAACTCAGTCTATAAACGCAACCGTGAGATCTTTCACCAGGGACGTTATGCTTGTCATTTCTAAGCAAAGCTCTAATATTAGGTAAAGATTTGAAAAATACACGGAAACCCAAATTCTTCGCTACACTTTTGATTTTGTTTCCAATACCGTAAAAATAAAACGAAAGAATTAATCAGACTGCACAAACAATGGATCCTTCTATCCCAACCATTACGATATCGTTTTTTTTACGGTATTGGTGACAAAATCATAAATTTAGCGAAGAACGCGGGGTTCCGAGTATTTTTCAAATCTTCACCTAATATTAGAGCTTTACTTAGAAATAACAAGCGTAGCGTCCCTGGTGAAAGATCTCACGGTTGCGTTTATAGACTGAGTTGTAGTTGTTCAGCCACCTACATCGGTGAAACTGGACGCACAATCATGGACAAATTCAAACAACATCTATCGGGCATTAATAGATACAAGAATGCAAAAGAAAGAATGCGGAATAACGGTTATGTCCGATGAAGAGGATGCACAACTAGTAATGGAGAGGTTAATTCAAAATTCAGCAGTGGTAGAACATGCCGCAGAATGTAGCGGATGTTTCAATGCTACACGATTATGCACAGAGAAACACCATAGACGAAGAAAAATCAAAGAAGCATAAAGAGCATACATAAGACATAACAGTTGTTTAAATAGAGATAAAGGAACACTTGTAAGTGACATATGGACGAGTTTAATACAGAGAACAAACTGCTGTAAACTCATCAGACTTGAACGATTCCGAAACACAAGCACGCTAAAAGACGCTGAAGACGGAGCGGCATAGCTCCGAAAGCTACGTCGCCACTAATGTTCGATTTGTTCGAATAATAGTGTATTAAACAGGATACTCAGACCGTAAATTTCAAGGGAGTTTCTTAGCTAATGTAATTAATAGGGGACATGGAAACTAGTACGAAGATTCGCCGCCTTAAGAGCAAGCGATACAATTCCGTTGGACATGATTATGTTACTTCGATAGCACTTTCCGATGATGGAAGATTTCTAGTATGTCCTGTGGCTTTTACGTTTCGCATCTCTGGGAGAAAGTGGGCATCTTTGATTTCAGTGCAGTGGCGGAAAAGATGGCCGTATAAATGTTTGGGATTTTGAAATGGGTGAACACTTGAAGACGTTCCAACACGAAGCAATTGTTACAGTTAATTTTTTTTCGATGCTTCTGAATTATTGTTTAAATATTCAATTATTTAGGGCCTCAGTGTCAGAACAGCACATAATCAGCTGTTTTCCTGTAGTGCCGACAGATGTGTAAAACTGTGGAACTTGAATGAATTTGGATTCGTTGACAGTATGTGAGTATAAGTATTTTCATGTTTTAATAAGCGAGCTTGCGTTGTACATCTGTGCAATTAACGCCATGTGTAATTTTTGCCATTTTTAAAACTTAACGAGAATGATTTGTCGAGCAAACTAGACGCTATGCTGCTACAGCATGAGCAGAAGCGCATGCTTTTCTTTCTGCGGAGGTGTACATGAACGTCAGTGTTTATGCTTATCATGTGGTTCCGTAGCCTCAGAGTCTGCTTCCATGGCCGTCCGCGAATATCATGTACCACATTTGTTTGGCTGTCTTTAAACAAGTCACGTAATGCTGCAAATTAGGTGTCCGTATCAACCCATCATGGAAAATGATGCATCCTCCGAATACCTAGCTTTTTGTAAACTTTTTGTAAGCTGTGCTTTCTGATAATGCAATGTCTAACACAGGATGTTTGGTAACTGGGCCGTTTGTCATCTTGATATTCAATACGGTGGTTGCCCGTTGGAGCTTTTTGGTGTCTGAAATAAACCAAGAAACACGCCCTACCACTGGATGGATGGGCAGTTATAAGGGAAAAAATCGAACACCAATACAACCTCGAAGCTTTCTGAACAAGGAAGTTCCGGAAGCTTCGAGGTAAAATTGGTGTTCGATTTTTTCCCTGATAACTGCCCATCCAGCCGTTGGTAGGGCGTGTTTCTTGGTTTATTTCAGACACCAAAAAGCTCCAACGGGCAACCACCGTATTGATGATCAAAGTGCTATGTCCACTGACTAAGCCATCTAAGCGTGGAAATCCTTCTGTATGTTGAACGTAGTTGGTGAGAAAGTGAGTTATTGAGGTGCTTCAACAAAGGATCTTCCTTGTTAATCTTTTATTAAAGTTAACATGCCGTACCCGTAGCGCTTAAGAATCGATGGAGCTATTTGGAAAATGTGGCTTCGTACAGGCTCGTGTCATGTTTTCTTCTCCTCTTCTTTACGTGTCGCCTGTTTATGAACAAAAATCTTTATTGGGTACTTACCCAAACGACGTAGCTTTTGGGAGAAACGACTCCCGTCTTCAGCGTCAAGTGTGAACACTTGACGCTGAAGACGGTAGTTGTTTCTCCCGAAAGCTACGTCGTTTGGGTAAGTACCCAATAAAGCTTTTTCTTCATAAACGGGCAACACGTAAAGAAGAGGAGAAGAAAATCGATGGAACTATTGAGTTATCTTTTCTGAAAAACTGTCCATCCTTCGTCATTCACCACAACACGAGGAAGGAACGGTTGGCTTTACAGTGGAAAACGAGCTCGGAACAAAATAAGTAGCGTGAAGTCTTTTGATTTGCAGTCAGTTCGTGCAGCACCGTTTGTTAACCGTTTTCGACCATTATTATTTTGGTGCCCATGTATGCGCACACAGGTGAACATTAAGTTCCCGTACTATCTCTCATATTTTTTCTGCTTGGGTAACTTATGGCTTCAGCATTGACCTTTCTGCAGTGGATATATATCTCATGCTCATATAGCTAATTTCCATCGCGAAATTTTTAGAACGGTTTTTCGGTTTTGTTCTCTTCAAGTGCTCCCGCGAAAAAGTATTTTTACGTTAGGGGCAATTTCGGCGGTTATATGACCTAGCGTTAAGTCATTCAGGAAAAGCTCTCGTTATGTATCTTTTCTTGCATTAATTTTTTATTCTCAAATTGACAATCAAGAATTCCGCGAGGAAGTACTGATTGTAAATTTAGTCCATAAATTCCACGGAAAAACAAAAATGTAATAGCTTAAATTGCAGCTTTTTTATAACACCTTGTCTGGACATGATACACAAAAATGGCTGTCCAGTAAGCAGGAAGGTTTGTTGTATCAATGTACGAAAAAGCTTTTCCGTATGTCCAATAAGTGCTCATTTCGAATAGCAGCCCTAAGTATTTTCACATTGCCTGTTTGTGTTTAGATTTTCCTGTAGGAGGAATCGCGCTTGAGCGAGTTTGCATTATATAGAAGCGCGGATCCATGCATTACGAAAGTGCATCATATGAGAAAAAACAGTATGTGCATGCTCAGTTAATTTGGTCAATGGCATTGTAGTCAGTGGTAAGGCATTAACCTCTCAGGAATCATAATTCCAAGATATTGCGTCTTCAGCGTTAGGAAAGTGAAATGCACGTGGTGTACGACCTACGGATGGTCACGTAAATACCCCTATCTGGGAGATGCTTGTGCTGCTAGTGCACGACCTTCCATTCCTGGATTCCTTCGTTGCCCTGAGAGCAGTTTGGCAAATCCGTGGCGTTCGCCGCATTGCAATCTAAAAATTGGCTATTCCATATGCCTTCGTCTTAGACTAACAATTATTGTGTTGTATACATGAAGCTTCTTTAATCTTTCTAAGTGGAAGGTAGGTTTCCGTGCATAGAACAACTTTAGAACTAGTTGCAAATCAAACACTCGCACATTTCGGACGTTTTTTAAATCTTATTTCGTCAAACAAATCTGGGCGAACGCACGATGCTACTGTTCTGGCGGGAAAGTGCTCAGTTGAATGAAAATATGTGCGGACTTATTGTTTAGGTATGGGCACGAGGCCCCTATTCAGGATGTCGATTCCTTAGCAAGAGAGCGTGCCATAACATGTGGCGGAAGGGACCATACGATCCGAATTTGGAAAGTGCTCGAAGATTCTCAACTTGTGTTCAATGCAGAGAAGTCGGTTTATAATTGTTCTGACGTTGCATTTGCTCTTCGCCTGTTGCAGGTTTTCCTGGGGCTCGATTGATTGTGTCAAATTGATAAGTGAAGATCACTTTGTCGCCGGAAGCTCAAGCGGGTACTACGTAAACTTGAATGTACGACGAATTAGATTTGTTTTCTTCAGTTGTTTATCCTTGTGGTCAGTGTTCAAAAAGTCTCCTATTTTTATTGCTGAGCATGCTCATGCCGAAGTGGAACGCCGAGAAGCTTGGATAAGTAGTCTGTGCACTGTACGGCATACCGACCTACTAATTAGTGGTAATATGTTTTCCCACGTCCTTTTCTCTGGTGTTTCCATTTTTTATTCTTTCTATCCTTTCTGTCTATTCTTTGTACTGGATATCTTTTTTTGGCTGTCGACCCGTAACAAACGGGTCGACAGCCGAAAAAAGATATCCGAACATGAACAAGCCCGTTACAAAACACCCAGTGTTCAAACATATTTTTTGCACTGTCTGTATTTGTAAGGATAAAGGAAGTTCCAAATAGTTCGCTCTGCATCCTACGTGGTTCTGCGATAACTATAAAGGATGTGTTGAACAGAACAATATTTAGAGCAGTGATGCGCAGGACTATGCCGGATATCGGCCCCCTTTTCCAGCTTCGAGGTTGCCATCGCCCCCTGGGATGAACCGTATCGGCTGACGGCGCGCAAATTGGTGGGAAATCTCCATCGGTGACCCTGTCCTTTTTGCCGCCAGTTCCTCGTACTGACTGTTGCGCGAGGGACTGTTCGCGGGACCAGCGATAGCATCGTTGCTACCCCGTGCTTCTGCACAGCAGATCTTCGCATACAAAGAAAACGCTATGTGTACAACTTCATTTGTTCAGACGTTTAGTTTATTACAGTATTACTCTGAAGGGCAGGAAGCGTGCAAACCAATTATCCTTTCAATATTGAGAGTCATTGACGTGACTTGCAGTTGTAAATCGCCCCGATTTACCACTGCAAGTCGAGGCAACGCCGCTTCTTCGTGGCGAGATCCGTGAAAAGACAAGCGGGGATCTGACGGAAAACTTCCACGGGGAACCTCGCCTCCCATAAATTCCTCCGATGCTCCATCAATATCACTTCTTTTAGCTTCACTGCCCCCAATCGCCCCTTTCGTGCTTATCGCCCCCCTGGACTTCAAAATTGCCCCCTGGGGGCGATATCACCCCCCCCCCCTTTGACCATCACTGATTTAGAGGAAAGGAGATAATAAAAATTCGGCAGATTTTGAATGCAGGATGCTTCTTAACGGGTTGCTTGTTCTTGATATTTGTCTTCACCTATTTTATGGAAGTTGAACCGTTTACTTTTTTTCTGAAAAGCAGAGTGAAGTTTAACGCGAATTGTGCAGAGAATATTCAGTGAGATAATTGCTTCGTAGCTTTTGGAGTCAACTTTTTCTGTCTTCAATGGATGTAATAGTTCTGGCCATTGCATTCACTGAAGGTAGAACAGGTTGAGGCCGAGATCTACGAAGGTATTTTTTCTTTAAACATTCTCTTCGTAATTCTCGTAAATTTTCACTGTGCTTTTTGCGAAAATGAACGGCCTAGCTGGCGTAAGAAAGGTGAAGACAAAATTTCATAATTTGATAGCCATTTTTATGACTTCGCGAAGGTACAGGTATACTTTTATTTTTAATACTTCGCTGTTTGCTCCTTAGGGGTTCAATAACTATGGTGTACAGGTAGAGGTTCTTGTTCACCGATATTTCTTTGTTCGGAAATTTTGCTTGGTCCGTTTCACCCATTCTTCTATTCTCACGAAGCTTCGCATTTTTAAACGTAAAGTTACCGCCTGTGTAATTTTAATATTCTCTTGGCTTGTTCGTTTTGTTATTCGAACATAAAATGCTTCAAGAATTTAAGCCAGGGATAGTTCAATTTTCGCAAATCTTACGACAGAGGAAGTACTACGGTTATCAGAGTGAAAGCGTCACTCCTCAAGAGGAATGACGCAATGGTTTGCAGGAATGACGCAGTGGTGAAAGCAGCGAATTATTGATGTTATTTTCCATAACACCTATTCTAACATTATCCTGCTCTGATTGGAAGGAACATTGCGGCAATACTTCATGTTTGATCTGCGCTTAAGTTCGTACGGCCATTCTTGTACATGCACGCTTTCTGCAGCCTATTCGTCTATGAATTTGATGGTACAACTTTCACCGTCGTGGGAAAATTTATTCGAAAAGTATACCGTAGCTTTCGGGACTAACCGTGTCCCGTCTTCAGCGGTTAGTAATGACGGATTGTACTATTGTGGTGTATGAAGTGGTAAAAAACGTCTCGATTTTAAACCAGAACAATGGCGAGTTTACATAAAGTTGGTTTAAACTCTTTCATCGTTTGATCCATATGTCTGCCTTGATACATCGCAACATCCTTTCTCCCTTATGATGCTAGTCAAAATATCACTAATTTCTACCCGCGGTTCTCGGTTGATCGTTCCATTGTATTTTATGAAAAAAGCCTTTTTGATTTTCCGTAACTCAAATCTTGTCTCGTTGCATAGAATTCGTGGTTCAAACGGAGCAGTGCATTGAGACGCATGTTCCACTATAGCTGAGGACCTTACCGCTTGGTCCATAATTTCTTTTGGATCGAGAGATTGTGGGCGACCTCTGTTCCCAACCAGTGTGCCATTGAGTCTTGCTTTTGCGTTGTTATATCGGGTTATGTTTGCCGTGTGTTCATTGAATCTGTGATGTAGTGTGTTTCCCATTTCACCTGTGTACGAGGCTGAGCAACCACGCTTAATTTCATACACAATGCTTTCTCTTTTTATGGGCAGTACTTTGATCTTATCATTTCTGAGGAGAGATCTAAGGTTCCTCGAGCTAGTGAAGAATACCTTAAAATTCAGTCTCTTGCCCATCTTTTGAATTACCTCTGCTACGCCTCGGTAATAAGGTAAAACGCGAGTTAGATTTTGTCTCGAATCTGCAGTGTTGGTATTCATGTGGTTGAGCCTCCGTCTGATGATAGACGTTGCAAGTTTTTGAGGGTAACCGTTGCCGCATAAGTTTCTCACAATGTCTTAATTGAAAATAGGGTTTCTGATAACGGAGTGTGATCTCATATTCTTTGTCAGAAAACACGGCTATTACCGGTTAGTAAAGCTTTTAATTTCATCGGAGCATTCGGTGTCATACCTTGACTACCGCTGATTACGGTAGTCAAGGTATGACCCCAAATGCTCCGATGAAATTAAAAGCTTTACTAACCGGTAAAAGCCGTATTTTCTGACAAAAAATGTCTTAATTCTGTTTGTAAGAATTCCGGACTGCATATGTTCAGCGCCCTGTCCATCATTCCCTTGATAATGCCAAAGAATACTGAATGGGGGCGGTGAGAAGAAAAATGTAGGTATCTATCTGAATTGGTGGACAGGGCGCTGAATATATGCAGTGCGGAATTCTTACAAGCAGAATTAACACACCTTGTGAGAAACTTATGCAGCAACGGTTACCCTCAGAAACTTGTAACGTCTATCATCCGACAGAGGCTCAGCCACGTGAATACCAACACTGCAGATTCGAGACAAAATCTAACTCGCGTTTTACCTTATTACTGAGGCGTAGCAGAGGTAATTCAAAAGATGGGCAAGAGACTGAAGGATCTTTTTGTCTCGTTCCCCGTCATACTGTAACTTCCTGGTATGACGTCATCCCCACGTTGATTGGGCCGTTAATTGTTGGGGTCATAGGTGGCGCCACCGTGACATTTTGCAGGCCGAGCGCTCGAAGCAATCTTTTCTTCCCTTACCTAAGCCTAAACTATAAAATAAGAGTCATGTCAATCTTTCCTTTTAAATTACGAAAGCAACACGACCGTGGGCATCGTTTTCTGCCCTTACCTAAGCCTAAACCATAAAATATGAGACATGTCTCCCTTTTAACTTACGAAGGCAACAGAACCACGGGCATCGTTTTCTGCCCTTACCTAAGCCTAAACCATAAAATAAGAGACATGTCTCCCTTTTAACTTACGAAGGCATCTTACAAAGGCTCTTGAAGTTTACGATCGCTAATGCATCTCGGCGCCCTCTTCGTAGCATTTTATATCAGCGTTCGGCAACAGAAACGTCATTAGCGCCCCCTAGCGACGTGATAATCAAGTAGGGGGAACGAAACAGAAAAGACCCGAGACTGAATTTTAAGGTATTCTTCACTAGCTCGAGGAGCCTTAGATCTCTCCTCAGAAATGATAAGATCAAAGTACTGCCCATAAAAAGAGAAAGCATTGTGATTAAACATCGGATTTTTGCACACGGGGTAAGATCTCATCTTTGTATGCAAACACGGCTGACCCCCGTGAAGTGAAGCTTTTATTAACAAACGGAGCTTTCGGAAACTACTCCTGTTTTCGTCTTCAGCGTTGTAATGACGACGTCTGGTAAATTCGTAGCCGCCATGAGTAACTAATGTTTAAATGTCGGTTTAAAACATTAGTTACTCATGGCGGCTACGAATTTACCAGACGTCGTCATTACAACGCTGAAGATGAAAACAGGAGTAGTTTTCGAAAGCTCCGTTTGTTAATAAAAGCTTCACTTCACGGGGGTCAGCCGTGTTTACATACAAAAACGCTCAGCCTCGTACATAGGTGAAACGGGAAACACACTACATCACAGATTCAATGAACACACGGCAAACATAACCCGATATAACAACGCAAAAGCAAGACTCAATGGCACACTGGTTAGGAACAGAGGTCGCCCACAATCTCTCGATCAAAAAGAAATTATGGACCAAGCGGTAAGGTCCTCATCTATAGTGGAACATGCGTCTCAATGCACTGGTCCGTTTGAACCACGAATTCTATGCAACGAGACAAGATTTGAGTTACGGAAAATCAAAAAGGCTTTTTTCATAAAATACAATGAAACGATCAACCGAGAACCGCGGGTAGAAATTAGTGATATTTGGACCAGCATCTTAAGAGATAATGGATGCTGCGATGTATCAAGACAGACACATGGATCAAACGAGGAAAGACTTTAAACCAACTTAATGTAAACTCGCCATTGTTCTGGTTTAAAATCGAGACGTTTTTTACCACTTCTTACAGCACAATAGTACAATCCGTCATTACTAACCGCTGAAGATGGGACACGGTTAGTCCCGAAAGCTACGGTGTACTTTTCGAATAAATTTCCATACAATGGTGAAAGTCGTGCCATCAAATTCATGTTTAATTACACCGTTACAAAGGTTCCCATTTTTACCTGTTCGTCTATTGTTTGCTGTTGGCAACGCAAAGGAACATTTGATTAAATCTTGGAGAAAGAATAGTTCTGTTCTTTTATTCATTCGTTGCTCTGCCTTCTTTGTACGATATATTCTGAATAAGTTCACCCTTGGCTGTACGCCCGTCGAAAGTGAGCAACAGAAGCCAAAAGAATGTTGTGTAAGACTGATAGTGTGGGAGCGTGTCCGCTACTACGTGTTCAAAGAGGTGCTCCTGCTTCCGCAGTGATATGATAGTTATACCCAACATTGGGTCAAAGTCGTGAGGACCGAGAAATTGAGGGAATACAGGATCTGCTTAACAAAAGTTTGGTGACCATGTAAAATATCGTCGGAACTTCTATGTCACACAGGTTGCCAGGATTTGTGATTAGGAATCATATAACCAGTTGGCCTTAAACGTTTGCCAGGCCGCAAGGGAAAGTGTACGTAAGGAATATCATTCCTCGAGACGAGACCAGTTCGAAACGAAGATATCATTGTCAAAAATCCTATTTTTACTATCATTGTGTAGATAGAAGGTGAGTGGTAATATCCGTACTCCTTGTATTATCGAAGAGGGAGAAATAGGGTGCAATAAACTGCTGAAACCCAGTCAGACAATCACTGCGGACCTCTCCACACTTGCCATGTCACAAAAATAGCAACAGTTTGGAGGAGAAATGGGCGAGGCACTCAAAATACCAATGCTATATCATTTGTTCACACTCGCGCGCTTGTCCTCGTCAAGCCTTTACGAAGGTGAGCTGGAAAATGCTACCACGAACCTTGCACTCCCCAGTCTTTACCCCTGTTTCGGTCAATGCAACAACACTTGGCTGGGCAGCGGATCAAAAAGTTCGGGAACTTTTAAAATTGGGTCGGAATGAAATTGGATCGAAACGCTCTAGCTGCTGTTGCAGTCATACCAATTCGCTGCGTAAGCGTTGCTGGGTTATATAGACTATGGTGGAAAGTATTTTAAATAAACGGACATGAATATACGGTGCTGCAGTTGTTTGTGCAAGTATTCAAGGCTCGAACGAACCTGTGCGTAGACCTAATAGTGCCGATCGCTGCTTCGAAATGCATCAACTTAATAGACATATCTATTAATATTTTATTCTTGCTTACCTGTTGGTTTGCTTCACTGTGTGCTATTTGAATTCTTTCGCATCTTACCAGTACTTGAAGATTGCTTTAGTGCAATGAACTCTCCGATTGTGTAAAGATAATAAGAGTAACAGTATATATGCACTGTGCATATTATCCTTACTGCTTAAGTTTCAATTATCTTAATAGGATTTACAGATTCCTTTTCCTTATTTTCACGTTTTTTCTTTCCCGTTTTAGTGGCAATTATTTATTTTTCTCGTTCAACGCGTAACTAGCTTTCGGACCTAACCCGCTCGATTGTCAGCGCATAATGATCACTGGCGAGACAGACTGGCTCCTCTCCCTACTCCGCCCCGACCAACCTGGCCAGCGACATAAGCTGCCAGGTCTAACCCGACAATAAAGATTATTAAATATGATTTACAGGTTCAAATGACGGCTTCATTCGATTTTGGAAATTTGACGAAGCTGAACAGACGTTGGAAGAGACTAGTCGTCTTAAGCAGGTTGTTAATAATTTGGCGCGCCCCACACTTTACTTTCAATATTTTAAGGTTGGATTTGTGAACAGTTTGGCATGCAATGGGTCGTCGTTAATTGCCGGCATAGGCCAGGAACACAAACAAGGGCGTTGGTGGAACATAAAAGAAGCGGTGAATTCCGTCGTTGTAATGCCTTTGAAATTCAACCATAATTAAACGGAATGTTGAATGTTAATGAATGTCATGAAACGAAAAACTGCGAAAGTCGGCCAGGGAGCGTTATCCCTGTTCACGTTGTTTCCTTGCGATCCTCGCTTGGCTTATGCTGAGGCACGTTGTAGAAAAGAAGAGGAAACATACCAATGAAACAACCAATCACGATCCCCACCACACGACCAAGATGAATTATCAAACGCGCTTTTCTCGTCTGCAATTGTTTGGTACTGAGCACTGGTGCTGTTAAGCCTAGTTTGCCGAAAAGAAGCTCGATGTAGCTTCCTATCCCTATGCCGGCGACATCAGAAATAAGATTTCCCGTGGCCGCTGCTGCCATCGTCGATATGCCCAATAAGGCACCCACTCTATTGTCTACGTATTCGCCTGCAACTATCATGATTAGATTGTCGCATACACCAAAGCCGATGAAAGGTAAACAATTGGCCAAAAACAATGACCTCAGCTGCACTGGAGTCAAAAATGTTGATTGATTCGATACAGCTTCCTCTTCTTCCGTAAATTGTTTTACGGCTGTCAGTAATGATTTCTTCTCTTCTGCGGTCAGAGAGGCCAGGAAATAGGTCGCGTTGTAGTTGTTCTCAAGATTTATGCACACGTACCGACCATATCGCAGAAGATTTCTAGAATACTGAAAATGTCTGTTTTGCATTTGAATGTTCAATAGCCGGCAGAGGTGGCCAGATAGTGGCGACATATAGCGAGTGACGTTCATGTCCTACATAAAGGGCAATATGCTATAAAGGTAAAGAAGACATAGCAAAATACTCAGCAGGACATCTGTGCCTGCTAGGCAAAACGGTTGCCGTGTAGTTCCAACAAAATTTATTTTCCGGTAATACTGATAGTCGTTTCAACGCCTTCCTCCGGATCTTCGATTGCTAGGCCGGTAATAAGTTGTGCGATAATTACCAAACTGTGTTTGGTCACCATAGTATTGAATCGGTTGTTGCCTGTAGTTGTCAGCGGTGCCGTAATACCCGCCTTGCCCAGGACCCATCATCGAATAGCCCTGCTGATAATCATACTGCTGCCTTCCAGAATAATCTTGTTGGTAGTCCATGCCAGCAGTATTGGAACTCCAGTTCGAACCTCTTGAAGACCAGCCACTTTGAACACGACTGGCGCCACCTGAAAATGATATGGTCGCTTAAAGCTACTTTTTCGGTTCATGTCTTGCCTCCGCGGGAACGTCGACCCCTACCGCCATCGTGGCCACCGGATGGCGCCCGTTGAGACCAAGACGGCATTTCTGGAGGTGGTCGTTCAATTTCTGCCGGCCTCCCGCCGCGGTCAGGCATCTTCCCCTGTATAAGTAGCTTATTAAGTTTGCTTTGCGTCACTGCTCGGACCGATGGGCCGCTTGTCTTCTCAATATACGCTAAATCTGAAACGCCTACCATCACACTTAACGAAACAGATTAGCAATGGAAATAAGAACGTTTACCGTTCCTTGCTGCCAACAGGTGAGCAATGGTTATTTGGCATTCCTTATGGAGTTGGGCGCGCAACGGTTTATAAAGTCGCATTACTTCATCTTCTTTCTTCTGCAACAACGCAGTTGTATAGTTTCATTAAAGGGGCACTTGCGTCACGTTGCCGATGGAATGAAGTCGGCATCAAAAGTTACACGTACGTCTTTGCGATCACGTCTAGCTCCGTGCATTACCTAGTTTATCAGACCGAAACAACACCTTAAACAAGCAAAGTAACAACAGCAACAAATAAAGCCTAAACAAAAACGAATATACTCCATGCTAACAATGTGCAGACAATATCGCAACAGAAAGGTAGACATACGAACAGTTGACTAGCGAATATTAGAAAGAAAGAAAGCACAAACATAAGATGCGTAAAACTGAAACCTTAACCTTACGAGCTTTGTAGTGACGTGCTTGAATGCTAATTCCCTTGTTCGTTTCCAAATCCAAAAAGAAGAACTACATAAAATACATCACAATTACGCCTGAAGAACTGTTAACAATGACATACACAGAAACTTATTAAGTAGCCTACGTATTAATATCGACTAATGTACACTCGTATATCATAGTTTCCTACTTACCTTAACGCGGTCACTCCAGAGAAAGGAACTGATGGTAACGTCGAATCGTTTGTTCAACATTTCCCGCCTTAACTTATAATCGGCTAGCAGTTGTTCGTTCATTCGATTTAGAACTTCCCAATGTTCGGCACTTAGGTTGCTTTGAAACAACGCATACCCGAAGTGTTCCTTGGCCACCTGATCAACTCTTTCTTTTACCTGAAAATAAGCATTCCACTTTTGCAATACTTGCTGTGAACGGAATACCCTTTGTGTTAGACGTTCCAGTATTTGACTCAGAGTCGCGGAGTCCGGCGGCTTCGAAAAGCCCAAGGCAATTAAAAGCTCTTTCATTGTTTCTGCAATTTGAACTTCAGCCTGTAGATAGAGCCAAAGCTAGTTTCATCCCCTTCCAGCGTCTGACTCACCCCAACAGATTGTGACTTGTCTTCATTCTGTTGGCAATGTTGCCTTTTAGCTTCCGACAATATTCGGGCTGCTTCTAATTCGGAGCAGAGAAAGTTCAACAAATCGTACCTAGCCATTTCTGTCGATAGCCGCTGGCTAGCGGGGCCTTCCATCAAACTAACGTACGGGCAATCTAACATGCAATCGCAATGAAAGCGCCACTACTACCCTTACTCTTTCGGCACTTACTCATTTCCCTTAGAAAGCTATTTAGCTCCAACGCAAATATGCTTAAATCATTTGGATCTAAGAAGGGCACGAAAAGGTTACGGATTAAATAGAAAAGTGCTTTAACCTGCTGGACGGCTAACTTCTTCCTCGAGATTGGCTTCCGTACGCAATGCTTTCGAAAGGTTCGACACTAGTTCCGTAAACTGAGAAGACCGGGGGCCTTCGTCCACTATTTTCCGAAGTGCATCGACATCCGCAATATAACTGGCCAAACTGAAATGCCTTCTGATCAATAACACTGTGTTAAAGTATTAGCAAAATGACGGCGCCAACCATTAGCAGTTTTGCAGCATTCAGAAATTTTCATTTAGAAACTGGATGTTGTTAAAATTTCTGTTTTTTAACGAGCAACGGTTTTGCAACTGCCTGATAAATGGTTCTGTTCATTGTGATTTTACCTAACATAATACCTATCACGGAAATTGATTTAATTCCCCTTGATTGAGGATATGTTCGGCATTACGCATGAAATATAATGCGATTACAAAGCTTCCTACATTGGAGAGACCAGCAGCACCGTAATTCAGATTCCAATATAACACATGGCTAATGTGCCATACCAATGCTCACAATCGTGCTAGAGTACTTTCACTGGAAAACACAACTCTTTTACAAATCCTTCATTCTTCAGTAATGAGGAGAATAACGTTCCTAGTAAACAATTCATAGTTTTAGTGGTGCCGAAACGACCTTATGCTCGTTTGCAGTAACTGGACACGAGCTACTAAACGACGAGCCCATTCTTCCTTCGCTTTAAATAACTTAGCAAGTTTGACCTTTGTAACAGTACTGCGAATAAACGATTTACAAATTAAAGAAAAAATACATTACTCATCAACTCACACTTCTAACTCGCATAAGCTGCAACAAAGGTCAAGAAATAATTATCAACCCGTCACGGAACGTCCAGTAACTAACTCAGCATATTGAAGATGGGGTCTTCTAACGGAACCGTAGTTCTTCATACTTTCTTTTTTACGGAAATTTTTGGCCCGTTCGTCTGCGTCCTCTATAAATAGTACCAACGCCCTACCAATGGAGTACCGATGGCCAGTTCCCTATCGCAAGTTCTTGATGAACTTTTCATGGAACACCTAGAGGACGTGGCTTGCAGGAATATCGACAGAGCTTTGACACCTAAGCTATTTAAACGATACGTAGATGACATATTCGCGATTATCAAAAAGGGCGCAGAACAACCTTTTTCCGGAACATATCACATTCACTGTGGAAAGAGAAGTAGAAAACAAATTACCATTTCTGGATGTGTTGGTTATTCGGGAAACGGACACGCTCAAAATGAAAGTTTACTGAAAACCAGCACACTCAGACAGGTATTTGCACTTTACATCTCATCACCCAATATCAGTTAAGCCAGGAATAGTAAGTGGGATGGTCGACAGAGCTATTAAGATCTGCATCCAAGAATTTCTACAAGAAGAGCTGAAACACATTAGGACAACCTTTCTGGACAATGGATACCCGAGATATTTCGTCGATTCTATCATAGAACGCCGGACTTGGGAAACTAAAATCCAAGACATGAGAAAGGAAGGGCTTCCTGTTGTCTGCCTCACATACTACTACCAAGGAATACGAGAGCCCATGCAACAATTGTGACGTTTCACAATTGCCGGTTATTTTTCAAGTCATCGCTAGACCTACGTTCCATTCTCAGGTAGGACAAAATAAGGATACGCGAGGAGAAAACGGGAGTCGTCTACTTAATTAGATACAGTTGCCACGCCTCCTATATATGAGAAACGGACAACACATTATTTCACAGATTCCAAGAACATATGACGGGCCTAAGAAGATACAGCAACGCGGAGAGTCGTCTGAGTGGCACCGACACCCAAAGGCGCAGAAGATTAAATTGCTGAACCCCAGAAAGATCATGGAAGAAAACAAGAAGACCTCTGCAGTTGTTGAACACTGCTCTCAGTGTTCGCACGATCTATAAACCAAAATATTATGTCGCGAGAGTCAATTCCATCTAAGGCAATTAAAAGAGGCTTTATTCATAAGCAATAACAAGTGCATTAATCGCGACAGGGGGTGGAGATCCGCGCAGTATGGAATGCAATCATTAATAAAACCGGCTGTTGCACCATATCGTCTGACCTCCTATCTCAGTCTATAAATACCAAAACGTGACATTGAAACCTACCATTCTCATCGCTGAAGACGGAACAAGGTTCCGAAAGCTCCAGTAAGTGTTATTCGTTCTCTCTAATAACTTGCCAATCCATCCGTTGGTAGGGCGTTAGTAGTAATTCAGCATATTTTAGAAAATGAAGCTCTGGTACAACAAGTGCAATCTGTGTTTCAAAGCTGCTTGGGACGGTTGTTTACGCGGCAGCTTTGCCTACTTCCATCTTGTTGTTACCCGTAAATCAAAAGTTTAGTGTGTCCACAGTTTCCTACTGGCAGAAACGAACATAACTAAAAGTATTAATGAACAGAGTAGCATAACGAATTTTTAAAAGTTACAAGCTGCTTTACTGTGTAGTTGGTGAATGCAAAATAACGTAACTGAAGTAGCGACTCCCCTTTGCAATGGGTGCGTGACTGAACATAAATGGCGTAAAACCGTTTGAAACTATCCTGAACTCACTGAACACGTTACAAATACGATCAAATATAAATTACACTAATACATAGGCCTCTACATACCCGCATTCTTTAAGAGCAGTCCATAATGCATGCATATCTGGTCGTTCACTTTCGTGGCGCAAAAGACGGAGTAGCTCTGAAGTTAGAGTGAATGAAAGCTAGGATAAAGCCAGATTGCAAGTACCTCTTGCTAAAGTTCTACACAGAAGTAGGTTAGGACAAGGCAGCAAAATTAACACCGCTTGCGAGCACCGTCTGCAGACAACCGAACTAAATCGCAAAAAGAATAGTAACGCACCCCTTGAATTTTCTACCGTAATCAATAAACGCACCTGCATTCCCCATATGGTAGCGTGCTTGAGCAATGTTGATTTGACTGCGACTTTGCGGGTAATTCTTGAGGAATGTAGCTTGGTGGTTGTGATTTCCCGTGCGTTTTGTCCATTTTGTGATAATCATTGTTTCAGCGCTCTGCATGTCAGTTCGCTTTTTTCCTTTTTATGTCGTTCGTTTTCGCAGTTTATTCAGTTTCATTACCAAGCTGAGCGACGTCGATTTAGATAGTGGCTGGAACTTCTACTGAGTACGCTTAGTATATCTATAGTGAAGTATTTCGTTGCGAACAAAACTATGTTGAAGATGGGTCGTCTGGTCCCGGGGCAATGAGTCATTGCGAAAATGGATGGGTTAGCACCCGTTGGCTGTACAGGGCTGAATGTAACAAACAGTGAATGCTAAACCATTCATTTTCGCAATGAGAACAAAATTCTGTTGGTTACCTGATAACTGTGCGAGTTTTCCTACTCCTTAGACGATGTTACCATTTAAATGAATTTTATTAGTGAGAAACAAAGTTTCCAAAACACTTGCGTTCTTCCATCAACGTGGGATGGTAAGGCCATCTACCACCATACGCAGACGGTATAACGCTGTTGTGGAACTTTTTTGGCAGTCTTAACCGAGTTGTAGGAACTACACTGCTTAATACACGCTGACAAAATAATAAATAGCTTCTCAAAAGATGCAATCAGTTCGAACGTTCGGTAGTGTCATGTGTTCCTGATAAACGTTCATTAAGTGGTGGAATATTATTGTTCACTATAAGACTTATTGGAAAAGAACTTTGACAAACAAGTTATGGCCGTTTCATTCCTTCTTACAGCTAGCCTGACTTTAAACGTATTTGCTCTGAGGGACTAACCAAATCCCATTAGCTAGCTTCTTTCTGGAGGAGTAACAGTGTTGTGGGGATGAGTTTCGTACCCTACAGTTTACTCTGTCGTAGATTTGAAATGCATTTGTTAGTGGCCCTGGAATGGTATGCATTACGGTACATGGTTGTTATCTAGAAGGAAAGGAGCTATCTGATGGGACATACCTGGGCCTTCAGGCTGAAAATGGTTAAAAACGGGCCAACCGTCGGTAGGAGAAAGGACGAATGCTCAATGGGAGTTGTGAAGACAAGAATTCACTTCAGCAAAACGCTCACCGAGCCTTTTGACTACCTGAGACTATGAAAAATGGAAATTCTCGGAAAAGTCAAAAGTTGTACGTGTACTTAATACATCTACCTGTCATAATTGTACGTCATTGCTTCATTAAAGAGGGGACGTGAGAAGTACTGAATTCTCTGGCTATAAATTAGAAATGACGGGGAAACCTCAAGAGGAGAGAAAACGTTTCATGGACTCTTGCGAAACCGAATATTCACAGTCTAATAATTGGCGGACAGCATGGTGGTCCGTCATGTTGAACAGAAAAGCGAAACTGTCCAGGAGCAGTGCTCTTGTTTTCTCATCATCATGAAAGGCAATGGTGTATGCCATTTCTGTGATTCGCACCACATTCGATCACATGGTCCGTTGCTTTTCTAATCATTTTCTTCAAATGATCTCCATGAGGTAAATTTAGTGCTAATGAATATCTTGTTTATCACAAGTCACGCGGCCATGACGTAGAAGGTTAATCAGTTGGATAGCGCAATTCTTTTTTCTATATCGGATACCGGGTGTCTCGAATAGCTGTCTCT
Organism: Trichuris muris; assembly: GCA_000612645.2. Lineage (NCBI taxonomy): Eukaryota > Metazoa > Nematoda > Enoplea > Trichinellida > Trichuridae > Trichuris > Trichuris muris. The sequence goes on along the minus strand of CBXJ02000086.1, from coordinate 26,086,066 downwards.
GCTTTGGATACACAAGCAAGCGTTTGGTTATTTTGCACGCTAAGAAGTTTTCTTGCGGCAGTTAATTCAAATGCTGTGTTTGTACTTAAAGTCATGAACTGGATCCGCGACAATAGAAGGTATAGAAGAATTGCCACTATATTGGAACGAAAGCAAGCAGAACGCCTGGCAGTTTCTGTAAAGAACGATAAGTTTGGTTTACTGATAACTAGGCAGAAGTTTGAATTGCCAGCGGCCTTTGTGCTTCAGTTATTTCCACGTGCGACCCGTACGGTTGTTCGGAGGGTCCAAGTGTTTGTACCCAAGTTTAAATGGTGAGTACTTCTTTAACACAATGATTATTGAAAAAAAATAATGTTTTGCTACAGCACCGCGTTCTACGGAAGAGGTCAGTACGTTTCATTACTACATTATTTCTTTCATGCGTGTGTGTGCTCTTGAAAATCTATTCTTTATGCGGGTCGACGGAGTTAAGGTACTCAGGAGGCTCTGACTTCCACACATTCAATCGTGGCAGTGTTTGGCAATAAAATTCCGCTAGTTTGAAGCGATTGCAGGCTCATTGCATTACACAAGCGGATAATTTAACCGTTTCAAAGACGTCAAGGGGCGATGTGTTTTCACCCCCTCCCCTCTTCACGTCATTGTTTCAAGAAAGGCTTCGAGTATCCGTTGAAGATGACCAATACTTGTAAGCACTAATAACAAAATACTTTAATTGCTGAACGGTTAAGCAATGAAGAAGCGATACGAACAACCATACGAACCTTCCAAACGTTTTTGTTCCATTGTCGACCTCATTAAGCTAGCGTATTTTCGTTATTAGACTTCTTAACCGTCCAGCAGTTACTGCGCTTCGTTAATCGTGATTACACATATTGAAGGATTGCATTAGTGCACGTACTCGAACCGTTCTACAAGGCAGTTATGAAGGATGTTTGCGACTGTATTTTTTGAAGTGGTAACAACTATCAAAGATACTCACCAATTCGGTTATGATTCAAGCGAATATTGTCCCACCGCAGGCGCTGGAAGATTTCGATGGTATGCTTTGAAGCCTGCAGAAGCTAGGGTAACTATGAAGGGTACCTCAGTGATGCGTGAAGAGCACGGGAGGCCAGTTAAAGAAGAATTGCGACAATGGAAGATGTTGGCAGGAGGGACTAATTTTTTTCACGTGGGCATGCAGCGTAACTTTTGCGAAAATATTAGTATGTACGCCTCAGTATCCTGGGTGAATATAGAGATAGCGAAACATTACCAAGAAATTGGCGGGAAAATTGCATGGGGTAGGGAAATGTGGCACCATCAGAGGAGGACTTGTATACGTAGGGCCGACTTCATGATTTTAAAAGGGACGGTAGCGGGTCTCCAAAGTAGTATTTTAAACGACTTATTCCAGTTGCTTGTAAGCCATGTCTATAATCTGGTAGACTGATATACAGATAAAGATTGATCTGATGTATTGATGGCTATCTGATACGTTAGTGTTTGGTGTTTGCATCAATCTTCAATCTACTATTTCGTGATATTCAGAACTCGTTAAACCATTTCAGGTTGCTTATGAAAATTGATGTAGATTTGTTAACTTTTTTTCAGGAACCGCCACCTGACGTACACCAAGTTCAAGGTAACTTCTGGCCACCTGTCGGTTGTAACTTATTGTGCTTAGCTACGACTGTGCTAAAAGTGATGGACTTCTCAGAGACATTGAATAATGATTTAAGGATCGAATCACATGGCTCCATGTTCGTTTTATTTTGCAATATGGAGATGAATTACATTAAGCACTTTTAGTATCATGAACGAAGAGAAAGTCCAAGTGAGTGATGAGGAACAGAATATGGCACCGGATTTTTTGGCGAGCGAAGGAATGGAGTTTTCATACTGCTCAGACGAGCAAGAAAAAGTATTGCACCACTTTCTGATTCACTTGTCGCTTTAAAGAATTTGTATAAATTCAAATTCAATGTAATAAACGCCATGCAAATATGGCACCATACGAACCACCAGTTTGCCGGCACTGCTGAGCTTCGTGAGCGTCAGTGAGCATTTTAAAAGTTGAGTTTGACTGTTGTATGCTCACAAAATCTTTTATACAATTGTAATACCCGTTGACACGTTTCAGTGACATCCAGAAGTATCGGAACTGCCTAATTCCGTCATTTTGCTTTGATATTCGCTTACAACGGAGTTGAACTGTTCCGAATCTTTCTGTATTTTCATATCTGTTGTGTATGGTTTGCTACTTTTCCACGCAACTGTCCATTGGTTTGACTTCTGTCTGAGGCCATTGTGGTGCACCAAGCGTTATTCCAATCGTTTTAGAAACGTTATTAGAAATGTTTCCATTGTAGGAACGATTGCATTTACATTATTTCTTTTCTGAATGTTTGTTCGCTTCGCAGAATCGTGGGTCTATCTCTTCGGAATGTGAGGAATCCTGCTGCTCCGAGTCACAAAATTTGGAAACAAAAGTGAGCTCTTCCGAAGAACAGGCATTGTCCGTGATCTCTTTCTGTATGTTATATTTATATGTATTGACATGTACGCAGTAATGCTAACGACAACGTTGTTTTAGCTTATCTTGGTAAACGAAGCGTCACGAATGGCGAGCAAGAAAAGTCGCGCGAAGTATAGCGCGGTGCTCATACCATTTAATCCGCGACTTGGCCTTTTTTGTTTAGACAGATTATTTATCGTTTGAAATCACTCCAAATTCAAAGAGAGCCAGTCTTTGGGATACGTGGGAGGTAAGCCTTGTATTGAGTGTTTATTCCGCGGTTCTTCTAGAAGGTTGGTTTGTTTATAATGAACCGATGTTTCATTCGCTTTTGAAACGACTCTATTGCTATTGTTTTCATTCAGTAAGTCGATAATCATGAAAGATGGCGCAGCAAGCATCAAATGTTTCGGCAGAGCACTGAGCGTGCGCATATGGGGTTGGAGCGTTTGAAATTGTCCATTTCGGTTGACAGTACTTTGTAGTTCCTGTCTTGCAAAGCACTGAATATGGAGCTAAAGAATTCCGAATTCTCTATTTTCACATTATTATGTTATGTATAGTCGTTTATTAATCAGCTCCTAGCCATTGAGTTATAAAATTCTACGTTTTGAATATTGACTTTCTTGATAATGGCTGAAGTCAACACATTTCTCGGAATAACAAAAGTTTAAGCGTTGAATGTTCGATTTATAGTATATTTATGGTATAGGGAAGTAAAGCGATTTATAAAGCAGGCATGTATTGCACACTGCAAGCAACAGTTGCGTTTTATTGGGGCCGCCTGTCTGGCGTTGTCATTAACGTTTCAGCTTAGGCTATAAAAGTTCATATTGTGCGGCATTCTCCCGTTCGGAATGAATAGCGTTTTTCTGTTAGCACACATCAATAGGCTGAAGAAGTAGCAAATTAGTTCCAAGCTTATAGGACGTTAAACGCATGGAAAATATGCACGCATTCTACAAATAGAATCACTATCAGTTGGAATACCCGCTTTGCGCATAGTGTGGAATATCTGCTTAATTGAGAGAAAGAAAGCATTTACAGGACATGTCAGAAGAAAACTGGTTGAACAACAATGCAAGTAGCTCAAATTGTTCATCATGGAATTCTCTTGGCTGGCCTTTCTCATGTAGTTTCCACGAAGAAGAACATGAAACCCAAACGTTGGTCAAATATTTAGTGGACCAAGTTTCGTTGCTTGATTCTTCGCAGAACGATTTGTGATTCTTCACTTGCATTCACTTTCGTTTTATGTTATAGCTGTTGAGTTGGCCTTTGAAGATGTTTAATTGTAAACGTAAGAGTTGTGACTGCCGCGCTCCTCAAATTTGAATTTTATCCTGCGCCTTGTTCGGTTGCAGTTTGCTTGGAAAGGAAAATGCTTGCACGTTTTTACGATGAGCCTTAAATGGACAGTGAACCTTCCGTAACTTTATACAATTCAGAAAATTGCGTTTAACATTAAATTCTAGTTTATTTTGATGGCAGCGGTAATCATTGGTTGATGCGATTAATATACAGTGGAACCTCTATAAGTTGGCCACTCAATGGTGGTAATAAATTGGTCAACATATAGAGTACCCCCTTGAATTAAAGCGTGAATATCTCATAACTCCTTCAGAACACTTTACTGAAGAAAGAATGTAGTGATTCATATGAAGAAACCTCACGAAAGTAAAAGAATGAAAACTGTATTACTACTGCGACAATGAAGATAAAGGAATAATGCAATCGGTACATTTTATCGCCCAGTCGTTCCACATCTAAACAAAGAGTCTATCGTTGTCTGCTTCGCTTTATTGCAGCAGACATAAGTGGTAAAAGCAAAGCCAGCCAGCGCTAACCATTGCATTAAACATATCAGAGCACTTTTCAGCAACAAATAACTTCAGTCGGTGCAGTGAATAGCGAATGTTGTCGTCTGTTAGTGTCTTTTCAACCTCTGCATCGCTATCGCTTCCTAATTCATCAGCCCACTCATGCATTTCCCGTAGGTAGGATAGTAATGCTTGAAAAATGGATTCTGCATAAGGTTCATTACAAGTCACCAATTCATCTTTTACTGTAACGAAAGCTTCGAAATCGACTCCTGGGAATATTCCCGTATTGGGTGTACTGTCTGAGGAGGCTGTAATGACTGCTTCTCGACTTGTAACAAAACCAGCTTTCTGGAAGCATTTCTTTATTATTTCTGGCTGTACTTTTCCTTATGCTGGTCAACTTATGGAGGTCCAAACAATTAACAGACTGTGTCTAAGTTATGGTGGTCAAAGCACAACATACAGAGTTGGTGAACATCCTATGGTAACTAATGGCGGACCAACAAACCATGAGCGTGCGGTCAACATGAGGATGGCGATCAACTTATAGAGGTGGTCAACTTTGGAGGTTCCACTGTATTCAACATATTCAATGCATCTTTCATTCATCGGATAAATGATTTGTTAATGTATCGATAAACGTAAAATTCCTTGAGGTATTTTTCTTACGATGGAACTTGTTTGTTTGAACACTGGGTGTTTTGTAACGGGCTTGTTCATGTTCAGATATCTTTTTTGGCTGTCGACCAGTCTGATGGTATCTGTAATAGATCTGAAACACGCCCTACCAATCTCTTACCAAATCGTTGGTAGGGCGTGTTTCAGATCTATTACAGATACCATCAAACGGGTCGACAGCCGAAAAAAAGATATCCGATGAAATTGTTCGTTTAACACAGTACTCAGGAGGTCGGTAATCCAGCATGCGCTTTGTCACTCAACGGACATGCAGCTACAATGGAGTCTTGCTCACTCGGAATCATATGCGGCTCGACTGGAGAGCAAAATGTTTAAATTTTCTTAAAAGGCCTAAAATCTTACAACCTTGGGTTCCTTGCTTTCAGAACGTGTAATAATGGACTTTCCAGAAGGTTATTTGCTTCTCGACGCTACCCTTGCCTAAGCCAATGATTCCCCAAGTGGGCAATATGCTTTAAGATGATTTGAAAGGCAAGGAGAGTGCGATTCAAAAGAGCTATTGTACTTTTACATCGGACATTTACACCTAGTTTATCTTGGTGGGGAATCTTGATCTCATCGCTTGTTGCAACGGAACATACATTAGGAGAACTCTTGAAGAATACTGAATCTCTTACCAAACCGTTGAATATTTTCGCCTACGCCTGAATAATATGGCATGACGGGTAAAGTTTGAGGGGATGGGAATGTGCGAATGTCCTTGGAGGGACGGAGGCTCCGATGTAATGCAGATGAAGTAAGGCTTAGAGGGTACTCATTTTCTTGGAGGGTTCCTTCGATGTAACAAATTTCTGAGTGAAGATATTGTGCCGGCGGTTGCACGTCCAGGATTCCCAAAGTGGGCGCAACGTGTTTGCAACGGGTATTTTCTCAGGCAAGGACGTCAATATTTGCGACATCGCTGGAAACCCGCGCCGGCCGCTGGCCAAATCTCCTGACGGCCGCTCATCCCTCAGGCTGTGCTGGTCATGTGGCCAATGCGCAGGTCAAGGAGGAGTATACAAGCGCGCCGCTGCGAGTACGACGGACTCTGGCTTCTGCCGACTTCGATACGCACCGTTCTGTGCCATTGTTCTCATCGACAGTAAAGCTTTGTTCATTAACAGCCAGGCTTTGCGATCGTTCATCAGGAGAAGTTTAAAACGCATAGATATTCAGGATTGCAAATATTTGGATCCCTGTCTACCAGACCTTCAGCGATTGCAGTGAATATTGAGCGAGGATGGTGTGAAGAGTAGTGAAGTTACCTATTTGAATTAACTGGTGTTCTCTATATTTTCCTTCTCAAGTGATTGTCAAATCTCATTACTAAAGTAGCTCACACTTGATTTTCTAACGTCAGTAGAACATTGTCCCACAGCCACTGAAACCAACAGGGGAAATAAAATCAAAAGTTGCATAACGAACCTACTGTGTCGAAATGTTTAGAAAGCAAGACCTGAGCTTAACAGGGCTGAACGCAGAATTCTACACGATCCTAGGTCACAGGGAGATTCAGTCATTACAAAAGTCGGTAAAGGAAGCATAGTTTCCGTGCTTGGTCGTTTAGTCTACAATCAGAGAATGTGTGATCCCTTGAGGAACGAGATTTATAAAGCTATGCCAACACATCCTACCGAAAATGTCAGGAAGAAACTATTATTCCGTCTCAATGATCGTGTTTCTGACACGAAGGATATGGAACTCTCAAAAGTGGCGCAACACCGCTTTGTCAGCAATATCCGTAGCCCTAAATTGTATGGCCTACCCATAATCCAGTGGTATCGACAATAAACAGTTTCACCTCGAAGTTATTTTCCTGCTTGAGAAAGATCATCCTCTAACATAGTGATTCTCATAGGGGTCACATGGGACCCCTGGGGGTCCTAAGGGTGTCCCAAATCGCCAAGGAGTCCCTTTGAGGGTCCCATTTCACTAAAGGGGACGCATGGGACCCCGTAGTCGTCAGATTAAAACCGATTGGAAAGGTTGCAACCCGGCCGCAGACGCCACTGTAGTTGCATCGGGAAGTGCCGGTAACCCCTTTCCGCTCTACCATTTCGGGCAGTTTGGGCATGCGAAGTTGACCAAGATGGCGAATGCGATCGCAAGCTTAGGAAACACTGCTTTAGTCATTGTGCTTCAGAGGAAGCATTCATCGTCGAGAAGAGCAACGTGCATGCTTTCTCTTTATGTTCACAATCACTGCGCGTGAAGCAGATGCAGGTGGTGACCGCCGCTTTATCAGAAAGCGCTGTATTTCCATCTGATTTACAATTCAAGCAGCATTAGTAGGTTCCATAAGTACAGATGTTATCCTCTGCCGCGGCATAGTTTGCTATTAATAGTTCTTCGTGACTGAGCTGTGTGACCTTCTCTGGCATTATCTTTGCAACTTCCTGGCCTATTCTGTGCATCGAACGTCATCACTGTAAGTGTGGTGTACTTCTCTTGTCGATTTTCGGAAATAGACGTGATATTGTACAGGTTCACTCATGGATGAAAAGAAGAAGAAGAAGTGTAGACTTTATAGTAGCGAATACCTACGGTTTGGTTTCACTGCTTCGCCCGCTGATGAACACTTGCCTATGTGTATGATATGTACAAAGTTTTTCTCAAACGACAGTATGAAGTAGCCGTCGAAGCTGAAATTGCACTTTAAGAGATGCCACGCTGACAAGAACACTAAGGATATGTCTTGCTGGCTCTGCGGGAAAAGTTAATGAAAAAGGGAACATTGAGCAGCAGTATGTTATCGCGTCTTTCCAGACAAGACCGTGATGGTATTACAGTGTCATACAGAATTTCGTTGTTAATCGCAAAGACAGGTAAGCCTCATACAATCGGCGTAGAATTGCTAATTGCTGCCATAGCTGAAGCAGTAGAAACTGTGCTTCACCAACGCGCACGCGATGTGACCAACAAAATACCACTCAGCAATGATACCGTTGAAAGGCGAATCAATGCAATGACTGAAGACACTCTGTGCTGCTTGCTCAGACAGAGGGAGTTATCATTGCAAGTGGGCGTTATCCGGCAACGAAGCAGTTCTACTGTCCGCTTTATAAGAGAAGAACGCTTCATTGAAGAATTATTACATTTCGAAGGAACTCGAAACAGATACGATGGGAGAGTTTATTTTTCAAGTGGTGCAGGACTTGTTTTCGGAAAAAGGAATTCCCCTTCAGAGCATAATAGACAGATGATGCACCAGCTATGGTAGGGTGTCACCGAAGTTTCGTTCCGCATTTGAAAAAGATAGGTGCTGTCGATCCATTGCGTGCTGCATCGACAGCACCTTTTCGCGCTCCCGCCTTTGAATGAATCGCTTCAGTATGTCATCAACGCAGTAAACAAAATCAGAAGTAATCCATTGAATAATAGTTGTGATGAAAATAACGAACAGTTCAATCGCCTACTTTTGCACACGGAAATTAGAGGGCTATCGAAAGGAGGTTCATCCAACTCTTCGACTCAGTACTTCAACTTTTTGAAGAGTACGAGGCTTCTCTAACAGAGAACGAACGAATTCGAAAGCCGATGTCGCTTACGTGTACTTCATGTTTAAAGAGATGAATAAGCAGCTGCTGACGGTAGATCTGAAGACAAAGTTCGTTATTTCTTCGTTTGTGCCGATGCTGCTTCCGTTCAAGCAGAGGTTTGCAATGGGTGAGCTGTGCCAATTTCAAAACCTCATCAAAGTGAAAAAGGAAGGTAAGGCTTCTGAAGCTGACGTAGAGGTGTATCGCAAGCACCTGCAAGCACTGCATAGCGAGAACATTCCATCGTCATCACAGACAGGATGATCATCCTGTTTACTAAGGTCGAGGACGAAGAAATTTCATTGCAGATATAACTGGTGGATTTACAGTCAAATGCGGAACTAAAGCACAGGCTGGCAGAGGGTTACCAGCGGTTCCGGCTGCAAAAACAAATTTCAGTCCTGTATCCTAATGTGTTGGCCGTGATGAAAAGATGGCACATCTGTCTTCCTTCATCATCTCTAGTGGAACGCGCATTTAGTGTGGTCACAGACCTCATGACGAAGAAGCGTAACCGGCTGCAGTTAGTGAAGCGGGGTGACCTGCGCTTGCGCGTTACCTCCATGTTGCCGAACATTGATAAGTTAGTCTGCTCGCAACTATGTCAGCCGAGTATCTCTCGTTGACATTGTACAAAAACTGATTCAGCAAATAAATTGGCATGCTTCCATACAGACTTTCTTGCCGGTCTCACTGAACTTATCCGTTTCCGCTCACACTGACTGGATGCATTGTAGTTAGCATAGATATGACAGAGAGCGGTATAACTTTTACCGTAATAGGAGCTGAGGGACAATATCTGATGGTAATCACTGAATCTAACCGCTCCAGCGCTCTACCATTTCAGCCAACCAGCGCGCGCGAAACTGACCAATCAGTGTAGGCGGTCCCAAACGGCCTGAAACTTCTCACGGGGTCCCAGGCGTGTCTGAGCTTGAGAAACACTACCCTAGAACGATCATAGGACAGGTAATGAAATGTTCTGCGGTAGTAGAGGACGTTTGGAATGTTCACATCACCTACATCCCAGAATCCTATGCCACGAAACTCATTACGCATTGAGGAAAATAAAAGAGGCTCTGTTCATTTGTCGTAACGACACTATTAATCGAGACAAAGGGGTAAGTGTTAGCCCTACTTGGATAAATTTTGTACTACATGAAGATTGTTGCAAATTATGTTTGCCTTATTTTGGTCGAAGCAACTGAAAGCAAATACCTAACGACGACGTACCTTGAAGTCAGCAAACAACTTGGAAAGCAACAGTGGAACGAAAGTATTTAAAGACAATAGGCCGTGGCTTCGAATTCTGGAAGACACAATGGAATAGTAATGTTTAAAGAAAATCGCTTTTCGCTTTAAGCCACTTTTCTTTAAACTTCCGGAACAATCTTGTCGTTTCCTCCACCAGTTGTCATGTTAGAACTTAATTATCGGACAACTTCTTCGTCATTTTCTACTGGACCGCTGAAACAGGGGCCAGATGAGCCTTGATAGCTACGGAATGAACTTTTGAACTTCTTTGAACTAAAGACTTTTTGGCGAAAACGGTGTTGAACTCGTAACAAGTTACAATGGTTTCTTTTAAGTCCGCTTTTCTGGGTTGAGTTAACCAGTACCGCCCGCCCTTTCGCCATCAACACCCAGAGATTCCACTTGGCATTTCAGACTTCCTTGTTGACAAAACTACTTGGGATAATGAAATTCTAAAAGTGCAGTGTTCACTATATCTAACTTTCAGAGAACCGGATGTTAACTGCAGGGGGCTTTCATTCTTATTGACCGTACGGTACACTATATGTTGCTACGAAGGAGTAATTAAAAACTGGATTCCTTGTAACGGTGCAACAAAGCATAATAGGATAGTACGACAAGCATCTGTAACAGGAAATGAGTCCGGCCGCTGGCGATAGCCGGCAGGAAGTCGATTAGATAAGGGGGATGCGTAGGCACGGCCAGCGCGGCAATTGCCCTGAAGCAACACCGAGTAACCAGCACGGGTAGATCGCTACAAAAGGGGTGGAATCGCGAGCAGGGTGTGCCGTGATGTTTTCGTGTTGGCATACTGTGTAAACCGGAGTAAAAGCTACCAATTTGTATCACGATATGAGTACGATTTACACACCGTTGAATGGAATTTAATATACAAGAATAACCCGTAGCTTTCGGGACCAAATGTATCCCGTCATCAGCGGTTGATAATGAGGAATGCAAAATTGTGGTTTAAAACAAGAGAAACGATTTGATTTTAAACCAGAACAATGATGAAAATTTTGCGTGAACCAGGATATTTCGTTATTTTTAACATGGGAACATCTTGAACCTAAAAGAAGTTTGATGATGTCCTTTAAATAAGTACATAACCTGGACGTGATCGTGTTGATGTAGAATCAAAGAAGCAATTTTTACAAAATAGTGATACAATTAACCGAGAGCCTAGGGTAGAAATCAATGACATTTGGACTACCATTATAAGGGAGGAAGGTCTTTGTGATGTCTCAAGGCGTATGCAAACATCAATTTACCAAAGTGTGTAAACCAGGTTTACGCAAAATTTCCATCATTGTTCTGGTTTAAAATCAAATCGTTTCTCTTGTCTTACACCCCAATTTTGCATTCCTCATTATCAACCGCTGATGACGGGACACGTTTGGTCCCGAAAGCCATGGGTTATTCTTGTATATTAAATTCCGTTCAACGGTGCTTGTCGTACTATCCTATTATGCTTCAATGGAGTGTGTACAAGGTCAGAAGCGTCGGAACATTTGAGAATTTTCAGATACCTTTCAACGAGTTGCGTCAATGTGTATCTGCGTCAACTTGGACATGCTTGTATTGACGTAGCCTATGATGACAATAAAATTAAGGTCCGCAACCGCTTTGAAATGCTTTGCTCTTGTCCGATAGTCCCGAACATAACCGTCCGCTACATAAACTAACTTTCAAAAATACAAAAGCACATTTACTGTTGGATCAGTGAACACAATGAGACAACTTTTACTTCCGTTACAATCATGTTTCACACATGGCAGCACCTATTATAAGGCGTTGTCAAGTCCATCTATCATCAATAGCCAACGAATGTACATGAAACATATCAAACAGTTATGCAGGGAAACTTTGTAAAATAGACTTAACGGATTCGCCGAGAACATTGCATATTTCTTCAGCAGTTTCCGTACCCGTTGACTCAACAACATGACAAGTAAACAAATTCTGTCCGTCAGCTCTTTCACCCTTCTGTCTAACAATGAAGGCGAACATGCGCTCGTTATTTTGATATACCGTCCAATACGCAAGATCTTCCAATTGATAAACAGCCTTAATTATACAACTGTCTTTGTCGATCAATCGCAATTCTGGTGGTCTTTTCAATAAAACAAAATCTATATCCACGGCACGAATAATATTGTGCTGCATTCTTGCACGGATAACTTGCCTAATTGCCTCGACGGCGACAATTTCGCTTCTATCGCTATTCACACCAATGGAGCCCAAAAACTTTGCGTCAAACTGTGCAAATACTTCAACGGCGCTTGTTTCCTGTTTGGCACTTTTACCGCCATCTGACGTTCCATCTCTGCTATCAGCATCGGACAAGCCGAACATGTCAAACTGAATTGGAGAACTTAAAACGTCCACCTCAACATTTTTTGATACATCTTCATGCTCGGTGTCATCCAGAATCGGTTCGTTCTCATCACCAATGGTAGCTGCGGACGCATCACCACCCACCACGCTGGCTATGTTGTTAATAGCTGATATCCATTCTTTGCATTCTTTTTCGGAAAGCGTCTGGAAGACGAACTGTCTCTTCACGTCATTACCAAGCGCGACAACAAAGCAATTCCTTCGATCTTCGTTCACAGCTTCGGTAGCGTGTACGGTTTCGTTGATTTCAAACAAAACCCGACTTCCTATCTGCAAATGCACAACTTAGCCTAAAAATGAATGTAGAACAACCTGCTCTAACGTCATCTTTGCTTTGGCACATGAGATTCCCATTTTCTGTATGGAAATACATTTGATCCCACCTCGTTATCAATGCAGATTTTCTAAACCATGAAAGGTAATATGCACGCTTGCAAAGCATTAAATTATCGTACGACTTCAAGAAAAGGTATCCTTGTTTGTGACGCAAACGATCGTCAAAAGGTTCCTGCGAAGAAATGCCGACTGAGTGATACATGTCTGGTTGAAGACGACTGATTTCTTCCAATGTTTTTAAGTACTCCTGCGAAGCTTGGGCTTCAGCTTGCTGCTCGACATGAAAGCTGAAAACAACACTTCAAAATGTAATGGAAGAAACAAAAGGAAAATACCTTTGAATTTGCTCTTGGACCCGGGTGAAAAAGTCGTCTAACTCCTCACCATGACTCAGCGCCTGCTCGCCCATTCGGAAAAGCGTTCTGTATGAGTACAGAATACTCAGCAAAGGCTCGATTAACGCAATTCGGCGCTGATACTGTACAGAATTCAAGAGGACAAAATAGCGCAGACCAACCTATACAAATAAATACAATACATTGCAAAAGAAAGGGTAAAAACATACGTGATGAAATCGTCGTCGCATTGAACCATACTCTGCATTAACTTCTTCAACCTTTTTAGCCGGCTCTTTTCGAGCTAACCTGACAATTCTCATTAAGGACGAGTTTAGATCGTGACAGGCACCATAGTAGCTCTCTTTACAGCTTCGCAATTCGTCAAGTCTCGAGATAAATTTGTTGATCGGATACAGTACGCAATTCTGCAACTGCTGAACCATAAGTTCCATCCACGAACCCAGCTAAAGAACAAGTTTGCAACTGAACGAACCTGTACCGGTTCTTTGCTGACCTCTGCCACTGTACCCTGGAACTTAGCGAGAAGGGCTGGAAACTCTTCATTATTCCAAGTCAATGGGAAACGGAAGTTCGAGTAAGTGCCAAGAAAACCAGCCAGTTGTTCCATTGACGCAGCCACGTCAGCCTACGGACAAGAAAGTGTCTGACCTTGTCAATACCGGTTGAACAAGCACCTGGGCTGAAACGAGCAATTCCAAATGCGACTGGAGCTGCCGTGTGAAGCTATTTAAAAGGCTCGTATCCTCTTCAAACACTTTCAGCAAGCATTGAGTCTGCAATGCACCGAAAACAAATAATCATTCACTCTGGGTTCTGCTGACCAAAAGTAAAAACTATTTGACTGCTTATGGCAACAGCAGCCCGGTGTCCCGCTTTCCGCGAAGACATGACGAGCAAGGAAAATTTTACACAACCTGAAAACGGTTAACTGGTTCCTGAATTGAATTTTTAAGGCAGGTACTCTCAACTTAGGCAAATATACTTTATATGGTGTATGCCTAAGCGCGTTTGATGTGGCAACACGTAACTTTATGCTACGAAAAGAAGATATCCCGCATGTATTACGGCGCTAAACACAAGCAGTGCAGCAGTTGCAAGCATTGCTGGCACTCATAGAGAAGTATAATATTCGGGAGCCTCCTATTCGTGTTTATACCTGCTACTGGATAACATTAACAACAGAATCCAAATAGTGAATAAGAGCTTTTCGCGTACAATGACGCTCATGAACTGAACACAGCGTACAACCATCCAACCTGCAGCTAGAAAACGTAAAAGTAAGCTTTCTGATTTTCTGCAATTTGTTTTCAACTTTATAATATTAGTAACTTTTCTGCAACTTGTATATACGTTTTCTCAAGCTTTCGTCTTCTATGCTTTCGGTAAAAGACATAAATTGAAACTCATAATCAATGCGCACGCATACAATAAGCTTCGTTCCCTGGAATGAGAAATATAATTTTGTTATGAAGGGTCCGCGTATCCTTTGCTGTTCAATGTTTGAGACCACGATTAATGAGCACCTAACGCCCTAGCCTGTGAACAGCCTTTTGGGACAAACATTTAAGAAACGTTCGATATATCGCAGGCTTGCCTGCGACGATGGCTTTTCCGTTAATAAGCTGCTCAACCGTCCATCGGTTACGGCGGACAATATCAATGGGTCCTCGAACGGATTAGAACACAGTCACCAAGCTCATCGACTAATTACAAAGAATCGAATGTTTACAAATGAAAACGTAATACTGTTTCCAATGCCAACGCACGATCAACAGCAAATGAGTCGTTTCTGATCCTCTAACTTTCGCTTTATTGAAAAGCACCTTTACAATTGGTTACAACACAAACATTATTAAACCGTACAGCAGCTAATGGCAAGTGAATGCTACGTTTCCTTACCTGCGGTGAATTCTCAAGAGCATCATCGAGGCAGAGAGAGGGGATAACCATAACGAAATATCTGAAAACAGGATGAGCAAGCCAATGCACGCTAAATTGGCGTCAAAACATATTCTGTTGAAAAAATCCCGCCCAAACATAACGTCCTGCCTCGCTGCCGAGAATGCAGTCAACCTTGGACAATCATGTTACAGTACATCACAGGTCCTGCATATTTTGTAAATTTTGTTTGCATAACTTACCGAGCACAGTCTACCTGACGGAGGTCGACAGTGACGCAGGGAAGATTAATTAATTGCAGTCACCCACTTTGATGCTGGGGGTACACGACAACTGGCCCTAGAACAAAGTGGCCCTAGCACGAATTGGCACTGAAGCGATTTTATTGGCTGCGCCAACTCGGCGGCCGTGCGTGATTGGTTGGCCTTGCGCGATTCTATTCGTCGTCATGCGTGATTGGCCAGCCCTGCGCGATTCTATTCGTCGTCATGCGTGCTTGGCCGGCTAAGCGCACTTCGTTGCGGCGTAGTGCCCACGGCCGCAGAGCTCCAACTTGCACGGCACCTTATCGAGTCGCATGACTTGTTTGCAGGTTTTACGCTCTTCTCCACATTTTATCACCCACCCAACATGGATAACCAGCGCCATCGGATGCCTTGATGTTATCTTCTCACGTATTCTCCCTGGGATAACCGAGCAGACGCCGAATACTTTGAGACGGTTTTGCTGCGTTGCAGGTCTGCTCGGGCGCATTACTCGTCACCTCCACTAAACCGGCATCGGAACAACGGCTGATCAGAAGAAATTGTCTAAAAAGAGTACATCATTTGTGTTGAAGGTTTACAGCGGCTGTCTCAAACAATTTCAAATATACCCCGTAAAGAGAGAAGCACAGTTGTAAAATTAGAAATGTCCCACAAGGGGCCACTGAACACAGCAACGACGGAAGAGGGCAGATACATCGGAACAGGCGAGGGAAGAAGGAAGGACATGCCGATTTTAAGCATCTTGCAGCCGGCGTCGGCCGAGGCGCAGGCATCCTCCGACCAGGTATGCAACAAGAGGATACGTATCCAATATGCTACAATTTTCATCTCAGGGCAGATGTCTCTCGTAGGTCAATTGCGGTATATCGTTGACCTTGAAGAGGTTTTGCATCGCATAGACATATATATTCGTAACCATGCGTGTAGCGAACTGCCCAGTCAGTCGACAGTCCTGCAAGCTCCTCCATTCGACCATCCGGTCTGGTAGCGCCAACTATCAGGTTTAATCCCTGACCTGTCCAGCTTCCCTTACCCGTCCAGTCAGTCACACAGACGGGCGAACGTCCCAACCAACCGACCGAGACAGTGAGACATCACAAATTGAAACGAAAGAACGACAGTAGCTCGCGGATTCCGGCTGTAACATGCTTAAAATCAGCATGTCCTTCCTTCTTCCCTCGCCCTTTCCGACGTATTTGCCCTCTTCCGTCGTTGCTGTGTTCAGTGGCCCCTTGTAGGATATTTTTAATTTTACATTGGTGCTTCTCTCTTTACGGGGTATATTTGAAATTGTTTGAGACAGCCGCTGTAAACCTTCAACACAAATGATGTACTCTTTTTAGACAATTTCTTCTGATCAGCCGTTGTTCCGATGCCGGTTTAGTGGAGGTGACGAGTAATGCGCCCGAGCAGACCTGCAACGCAGCAAAACCGTCTCAAAGTATTCGGCGTCTGCTCGGTTATCCCAGGGAGAATACGTGAGAAGATAACATCAAGGCATCCGATGGCGCTGGTTATCCATGTTGGGTGGGTGATAAAATGTGGAGAAGAGCGTAAAACCTGCAAACAAGTCATGCGACTCGATAAGGTGCCGTGCAAGTTGGAGCTCTGCGGCCGTGGGCACTACGCCGCAACGAAGTGCGCTTAGCCGGCCAAGCACGCATGACGACTAATAGAATCGCGCAGTCCTGGCCAATCACGCATGACGACGAATAGAATCGCGCAAGTTCGGCCAATCACGCACGGCCGCAGAGTTGGCACAGCCAATCAAGCCGCATCAGTGCCAATTCGTGCTAGCGCCACTTTGTTCCAGGGCCAGTTGTGGTGTACCCCTGAATGTTCAGGTGAAGCTTCGACCAGAATAAGATGGTGCAAGTAGCACTTGCGGGTCTGATTTCCCCGTTCCCCCATGTCTACTGTAGTCCGAGAATCGTAAACAACGGAATGCAGGTATCTTCACCAAGCACAACAACAGCACATGACGTAAGCGCTGTGTCCGTTTCCGGGATGCTGTCGACTCTAAAGTACGGGAAACAGGGATGTTATCATGTTCCGAACGGCTCTAATATAGGTGGAAGAGCTTAAACGAGATGACAGAGTTATATTTTCGTTTCAACCTTGTCGGGCATGGCTCACTGCTAATTTCTACCGCAGTTCCGAGCATAAAGTTTATGCTTCCCAAGTGAGGAAGGAGATCTGAGATTCTTAAGCAGCGATGGAAGAGAAGGGTACGAAGTTCCCTCATGTGGAACTTGTAGAAATTTAAATCCGTCCGCTTACATGGTACAGGCTATTTGGCGGGCTTCATTTGGCCCCGTTCCGTTGAGCATAACGACTTAGCCGTAGTCATCGTATGCTCCTGGAAAGTAAATGTACACCGAAATGCTTGTAGTTGCGATTTGGATACGCACGCATTGTTATTGGCCGTTTTTGTCAGCGCTACTGTTTCGTCACACGTTCATCCCGTTGGTAAATGCGCATATTGAGCAACAATGAATGATTTTATTTGCAATGGTTAATATACAACACGAAAATAGCATAGAAACATACACAAAAAACAAGCATATACAACGATAACTGTACAACGATCAAAAAGCGTATAATACAATAACTGTACAATAATCACTGTGGCGGCCAGTAGGTTGCAATGTCATGGACAATGCAATCGAATAGGTCTTGACGGGGGCGTAGCCTGCGGCGCCACATGAACTCGCACAAGTACGAGTACAAAAAGCGCCGAGGCGTGCCGCACCGGAGCTTGTTCGACCGCTTCACTTGTGCCCAGAGGGATTTCACGGTCTGCGTGTGCACCCCTGTCACAGGGTGCACCAAATGGCGAGAGTGGTTCACGGTTAAATGAGTGTAACCACTCGCCGACAGACCGCGGTACCCTCGCCACTCGTCGGTTATAACCGTAGTGCCAGACCTGACGTAGTGCCGTATCAGCGGTATCAGGGTCTGGCTACTACGGTTACCGACGGGCACAAGGAAGCATTCTCCGGTCTCGCGGCACACGCCCCCGAGGACCCATTGCGTTGGGTACATTCGGCCGCGCTGATACTTTCTCTTGGAGAAAGCGGTCTCGTCAAGCTCTACGGTGAGTCCTGGACCGTAATGTTAGAGAAAATATCTTGTAAGTGATGGGACAACGTTGGCGTCCTTCGTTCGCCTAGGATCTGTAGGTGGTCGCAAACGCGGTGGGTTAAAGGAAACGTCTCTTATGATTGATCGGACCCTGTTTGATCATCGTTACGCGGGTCGTTAGACAAAAGAAGTTGTGACTGAAGTGACAGCTGTGCCGTCCTATGCGCGCATGCGATCAGGAAGCATTTTGACGGTGGAGCAGCCATTCGAGAAAAACTCTTTCGTTCGCGACCCACGACTTGCTCTCACAAAAGCTTTCCTCTGTGCGATAGGACACTTGAGTATGAAAATCGCGCAGGGGAAAGTTTTTGTGACAGTCGCCTGCGCGATTTCCATACTCTAATGTTCCACTGCGCAGGCGACTGTCACAAAAACTTTCCCCTGCGCGATTTTCATACTCAAGTGTCCTATCGCACAGAGGAAAGCTTTTGTGAGAGCAAGTCGTGGGTCGCGAACGAAAGAGTTTTTCTCGAATGGCTGCTCCACCGTCAAAATGCTTCCTGATCGCATGCGCGCATAGGACGGCACAGCTGTCACTTCAGTCACAACTTCTTTTGTCTAACGACCCGCGTAACGATGATCAAACAGGGTCCGATCAATCATAAGAGACGTTTCCTTTAACCCACCGCGTTTGCGACCACCTACAGATCCTAGGCGAACGAAGGACGCCAACGTTGTCCCATCACTTACAAGATATTTTCTCTAACATTACGGTCCAGGACTCACCGTAGAGCTTGACGAGACCGCTTTCTCCAAGAGAAAGTATCAGCGCGGCCGAATGTACCCAACGCAATGGGTCCTCGGGGGCGTGTGCCGCGAGACCGGAGAATGCTTCCTTGTGCCCGTCGGTAACCGTAGTAGCCAGACCCTGATACCGCTGATACGGCACTACGTCAGGTCTGGCACTACGGTTATAACCGACGAGTGGCGAGGGTACCGCGGTCTGTCGGCGAGTGGTTACACTCATTTAACCGTGAACCACTCTCGCCATTTGGTGCACCCTGTGACAGGGGTGCACACGCAGACCGTGAAATCCCTCTGGGCACAAGTGAAGCGGTCGAACAAGCTCCGGTGCGGCACGCCTCGGCGCTTTTTGTACTCGTACTTGTGCGAGTTCATGTGGCGCCGCAGGCTACGCCCCCGTCAAGACCTATTCGATTGCATTGTCCATGACATTGCAACCTACTGGCCGCCACAGTGATTATTGTACAGTTATTGTATTATACGCTTTTTGATCGTTGTACAGTTATCGTTGTATATGCTTGTTTTTTGTGTATGTTTCTATGCTATTTTCGTGTTGTATATTAACCATTGCAAATAAAATCATTCATTGTTGCTCAATATGCGCATTTACCAACGGGATGAACGTGTGACGAAACAGTAGCGCTGACAAAAACGGCCAATAACAATGCGTGCGTATCCAAATCGCAACTACAAGCATTTCGGTGTACATTTACTTTCCAGGAGCATACGATGACTACGGCTAAGTCGTTATGCTCAACGGAACGGGGCCAAATGAAGCCCGCCAAATAGCCTGTACCATGTAAGCGGACGGATTTAAATTTCTACAAGTTCCACATGAGGGAACTTCGTACCCTTCTCTTCCATCGCTGCTTAAGAATCTCAGATCTCCTTCCTCACTTGGGAAGCATAAACTTTATGCTCGGAACTGCGGTAGAAATTAGCAGTGAGCCATGCCCGACAAGGTTGAAACGAAAATATAACTCTGTCATCTCGTTTAAGCTCTTCCACCTATATTAGGGCCGTTCGGAACATGATAACATCCCTGTTTCCCGTACTTTAGAGTGGACAGCATCCCGGAAACGGACACAGCGCTTACGTCATATGCTGTTGTTGTGCTTAGTGAAGATACCTGCATTCCGTTGTTTACGATTCTCGGACTACAGTAGACATGGGGGAACGGGGAAATCAGACCCGCACTTCCTGTCGAGACTTTCTAAATAAGCTGCAACGTAATGATTTTGTTCTATTCGTGCCTTCAAACTATAGCAGTTGACTCTGACGGCTCTCACTGAAGTCGTTTGAACTTTATTTTAATGATCGCGTGTACTTTCTCCTTTTTTAAGTACGTCCCATGGGTACACGTCTTTTCGGTCCCGACCAGTTCGGTCCCGCGCGATTCGATTGGCCGAGGTGCGCCAATCCCGGCCGTGCGCGCGATTCGATTGGTCGAGGGTGCGGCAATCCCGGTAGTGCGCGCGATTCGACCTCTGCGATTCTGTTCGTTGTATGTGAGTGGCCGGCCGAGCACGATTCTATTCGTCATGCGTGAGTGGCCGGCCGAGCACGATTCTATTGGTCATGCGTGAGTGGCCGGCCGAGCGCGATCCTATTCGTCGTGCGGGAGTGTCCAGCCATGGCACTTCGCCGCAGGAAAGTGCCATGGCCGCAGAGTTCAAACTTGCGCGCCGCGCCGCACAGCTCCAACTTGCATGGCACGTTATCGAGCCGCATGACCTGTTTGCCGGTTTTGAGCCCTTCTGCACATTTTGTCGTCCACCCAACATGGACACCCTCCTCCATCGCATGCCTTGTTCTTATTCACGTATTCTCCCTTGAATAACCGAACAGGCACCGAATTTAATCACTACTTTATGACGGTTTTGCTGCGTTGATGGTCTACGAAAACGCACTTCGTGATTACAATTAACCCGTACATGGAAACAAAGGCTGATCATAAATTTTAATTACAGGTATTACTCAGCAGTTTTGCAGAGGATGTTCAAAGAACACCAAATATTGCTGTTGAAAAAATGTAACGCTGCAGAAGACCAACCAAACTCGACTGTAAATGCGTTTTACTAAGTGTGAGAATGTGTAGAATCAAAAATGAGACAAGAAAGCGAATGGGAGGTCGACTGAAAGACATGAAAGGAGAGGATGATCTTTGCCGGTTGATCCCAACAAACAGCAGTCTTGGGTAGACAGGTAAACTGTCAGATTAATTTTGACAGCGTGGGACGTGAATGGGCGGAGTGATGTTTGGCTGTAGACGACGTTTAACTTCAACAAATCTCTTTATTCATACGCAATTCGTCTACGTAATTGGTTGCTCCGAAGTTTCCTGTTTTCTACGTAACAAAGCCACATATACTCTCTTTATTAGGCCATTAATAAACCATACAAACTTGGACGTCGTTAACACACGATAGCGAATCCACATGTAGACGATTCAACACCTCTTCAACGTGCGTAAAGTCGAAACAAACGGCTACACCCTGTATTTTATTTTTCTCTTAGAGATTTTATTCTTCGGCTTCGAGAAGATCCACATCCAAGTTGTTATGTCTTTCATTTAAGGACACAGACGGCTCTCGTACGTCCATTGCAGTATACCGGTGTCGTTGAAGAGGTGTTGAATCGTCTACATGTGGATTCGCTAGCGTGTGTTAACGACGTCCAAGTTTGTATGGTTTATTAATGGCCTAATAAAGAGAGTATATGTGGCTTTGTTACGTAGAAAACAGGAAACTTCGGAGCAACCAATTACGTAGACGAATTGCGTATGAATAAAGAGATTTGTTGAAGTTAAACGTCGTCTACAGCCAAACATCACTCCGCCCATTCACGTCCCACGCTGTCAAAATTAATCTGACAGTTTACCTGTCTACCCAAGACTGCTGTTTGTTGGGATCAACCGGCAAAGATCATCCTCTCCTTTCATGTCTTTCAGTCGACCTCCCATTCGCTTTCTTGTCTCATTTTTGATTCTACACATTCTCACACTTAGTAAAACGCATTTACAGTTGGGTTTGGTTGGTCTTCTGCAGCGTTACATTTTTTCAACAGCAATATTTGGTGTTCTTTGAACATCCTCTGCAAAACTGCTGAGTAATACCTGTAATTAAAATTTATGATCAGCCTTTGTTTCCATGTACGGGTTAATTGTAATCACGAAGTGCGTTTTCGTAGACCATCAACGCAGCAAAACCCGGACACGGACACCTGACCGCGGTGCACCTGACCGCAGAGACACCTGACCGCGGGGACATCTGACCGCAGGGACACCTGACCACGGTGCTTCTGACCGCACGGACACCTGACCGTGGCCGCCGGAGCGCTGGTGCTACACGGTGATCGGATAACAGAGATCCTGTTCAGGGCCAATTTGATGTTTACCGCCACCGCCTTTGTTCTCGTTAAGTTTTGTTAGTTCTGCTGTACTTTGTACTTGGTTGATTTGTTTCAATTACCTGAGGTCTATATTGGTACTAGGAAAGAACACAGTTTGTCTGAAGCACTGGAATTCAGACAAACTGTGTTCTTTCCTAGTACCAATATAGACCTCTGGTAATTGAAACAAATCAACCAAGTACAAAGTACAGCAGAACTAACAAAACTTAACGAGAACAAAGGCGGTGGCGGTAAACATCAAATTGGCCCTGAACAGGATCTCTGTTATCCGATCACCGTGTAGCACCAGCGCTCCGGCGGCCACGGTCAGGTGTCCGTGCGGTCAGAAGCACCGTGGTCAGGTGTCCCTGTGGTCAGATGTCCCCGCGGTCAGGTGTCTCTGCGGTCAGGTGCACCGCGGTCAGGTGTCCCGTACCCAGCAAAACCGTCATAAAGTAGTGATTAAATTCGGTGCCTGTTCGGTTATTCAAGGGAGAATACGTGAATAAGAACAAGGCATGCGATGGAGGAGGGTGTCCATGTTGGGTGGACGACAAAATGTGCAGAAGGGCTCAAAACCGGCAAACAGGTCATGCGGCTCGATAACGTGCCATGCAAGTTGGAGCTGTGCGGCGCGGCGCGCAAGTTTGAACTCTGCGGCCATGGCACTTTCCTGCGGCGAAGTGCCATGGCTGGACACTCCCGCACGACGAATAGGATCGCGCTCGGCCGGCCACTCACGCATGACCAATAGAATCGTGCTCGGCCGGCCACTCACATACAACGAATAGAATCGCAGAGGTAGAATCGCGCGCACTGCCGGGATTGGCGCACCCGCAGCCAATCGAATCGCGCGCACGGCCGGGATTGGCGCACCTCGGCCAATCGAATCGCGCGGGACCGAACTGGTCGGGACCGAACTGGTCGGGACCGAAAAGACGTGCTTCGCGTCCCATCTAGCAGGGCCCGGAATGTACGTTTTCTTACTGCCACTCGTGCGTCGTTATGGTTATTAGGTCATAACTTCAGATTGTTCGGGGGAATATGGGCCTATAGACCAACCCGCAAACAACATAGCAGCTCTACAACCTGCAGGTTAGAAACTCCGAACCTTTCGACCAATAACTTTCAACCTGCCAGGCTGATCGATCCTTTCACGCTGCCTTTGCTAAAATTTCAGATGCGATTCACAGAAACCACAGTGTTGAGAAGGTGGATCTTCTTGGGCCCGTCAAATTTTCCATATACAATTTGGACAAATTCTCTCGCATCCATTCGAAACTGGCGTTGATACAGAAACGCCTTATTCGCGAGTACGTTCAGCAGCTCGGCGACGCGCTGGAGCGGGAATTGGACAACGACCTGACGTCACAACTGACTCGTTTGAAGGCAGAGAAGGACCACTTAAAGAGAGCATTCGAGCTGAATTCCGAGAATGTCCTTTCTGGCGGAGAAGGAGCCCGTTCTGCGTCCGAAAGCGAAGAGAACAGTGTCGACCTGGAATGGATACAGCAAGAGGGTGCCGGTTCAACGTCGTCCGAGCTTCAATCCGGCTCGCTAACGAAAGATCACTTTGCCTCCGTACTAAGCGAAGTTTACAAGATGTCCGCCACGTCGTTGCGAAGTCGCGCCGAATTGGGACGTCTATCCCAAACAGGTCTGATCTTCAACCCGCCAACGGTTGACAAAGCCGTCGGAATGTTCGTCGAGCACGGAAAGTTTGCCTCCTTTTCGGTCAGCATGAATTCTCTTAAAAAGGAGCCAATACTTCGCGTCCCTTCGACGTACATTGGCGCAGGCCTTCTGGACGAGCCGTGCGACCTGTGCGTCAACCCGTACAGAGGGTCCGTACATCGTTCATGTTACGAACACCCACAAGTTCCGCTTGTACACTTTCATGCTTAATTCCGAAAGTGACTATATGTACTTGCATCAGCCACTTCAGCAGGCGAATGACCAATGCGCCAGCATTGCGTACGATCCGT
Organism: Trichuris muris; assembly: GCA_000612645.2. Lineage (NCBI taxonomy): Eukaryota > Metazoa > Nematoda > Enoplea > Trichinellida > Trichuridae > Trichuris > Trichuris muris. Next base: position 26,061,746 of record CBXJ02000086.1, on the reverse strand, counting down.
TAAGCAGATTCATTTTGACCACGGTGCTTAGAAACTTTACCGACTGGTTTGTCCAAGTATACGATGGTCGTCATATGAGATTGCAAACGGAAATAGCGTGTCCCAAGGAGCCACTCATCGCCAACGGTTGGTACAGATGGGTGACCGCGCTGCCAAAGAGCAGAGTGCTCGTCTCGTCGGGCGACAGCCAAAATGCCGCCCTGTGGCTGTTGCATATCCACAGCAGGCGATGGATTTTGCTCAATTCGCAGCACGGAGCGACCTATCGTAAGGCCGCTTTCCATCAGCCGATCAAAAGACGTAAGGAGGGTCTTCTGTACGTGCCTGATTTGCATAATCGTCTTGTGGTCACTTTTGTTATAAATCTTGAAAATTGTACGCTAATCAAGTCGGCCGAAATAAGGACGGGCGAATTGACCCGCGAATTGGCGATGTGTGTCGAGGTGCACGAAGGCAGATTGGTTGTGGGCAATTGGCGAACGGGCAACGTTATTGTTGCTGACTTGGTCAAATGCTCCTCGGAAATGCTGACGTCGTTGGGGCCCCGTCAGCTTTCGAGTCTCTGCTTTGTTGGGCGCGATCAGTTGCTGATTCTGTGCAAGCAAAAGGAGGTGATCGAAATGTACGACCTTCGCAGCAGCGATTCCCTAATGCCGTGCATCTCTTGCTCGTGAAATGCTTTCCATTCTTCTTCTTCTTCTCCATTTACACGTCCCTGCATGCCGTAGGTCATTTCTAATTTCGCGCAGCTTGTAACTTGGCATTGCAAATTAAAAGGTCCACAATGGCTGCGAAATTGCGAAGAAAGATATACGTCGTTTTCTAACGAATACGTTGTGGCACGACTGTCGCACACTGTTTATTCGTAAACTAACAACCGATCACTCTCCGACGCACCGCACACACACCATCACCCCTACCGTACCCCCTCTCCTCAGGTCCCTCTACCTGGCAACGCTATTGCGCTTACGTATTTCGCACAGCCCCGTCGCTACTGCTACACTACTCCGGGGTTCCCAAGAGCTCGTCCTCGAGCTCATACGAATTCGTTCATCCATCGCGGTCTTCGTCTTTGTCTGTTCGATCTCCTGAGGCCAGTACCCTCGGGTGTCACTGACGTTTCTTCCGACAGCGGGTTGGGCGCTTCATCTTGCTGGATGACGGTTGTTGGGTACCATTGCGCCGTGGGCGTCGGGCGACCATGGTGTGCTATTCGAAGATGATTGACGTGGACCGTCTTTTTTCTGCCGTCGTCATGACGAATTGAGACGGTAGTGGGACCGTTGAGTTCTTCCACTGTCCATCCAATTTCCCATCTGGGCGCTAACTTACCTTGCTTCGGAATTTGTAAGAGTACGGCATCTTGTACCTGCAATGGTTCCCTGGCGTCCGCTGTCATGTCGTAGGCCTGTTTCTGGCGGGACTGAGCGCTTGTCATGTGAGCATCTACGAATCTCTTTACGCGGGCCATTCTTTCCATGCATTCATTCAGATGGTCGCGTGGCTGCAAATGGAACTCCGGCTGGACGTTATACAAGGGCAACGGCTGTGCCTCTCTGCCAAACATGAGCAAATACGGTGAGACGCCTGTCCCGGCATGGCGACTTGTGCGGTACGCGTACAGCAGCATTGGGAGACCATCTTCCCAATCGTGATGGCGGTCGACATAAGTGCTTAGCATTTGAATTATTGTTCTATTGCCCCGTTCGACGAGACCATTTCCTTGCGGGTGGTACGATGTTGTCCGCGTTTTTTTTACCCCGAAGGCCTGTAAGACCTCCTTTATAATCGTACTTTCAAAATTTGGTCCTTGGTCTGAGTGGACTACCTTTGGAAAACCGAACCGACTGAATGCGTCGATTAACTTTGAGACCACTGTCTTCGCCGTCTGGTCCTTCATAGCGTATGCTTCAATCCATTTAGTGTAATAGTCTTGTAAGACTAGCAAATACTTGTTACCCAGTTTCGATTCTGGCAGTTGGAGTACGTCGATACCAATCGTATGCCACGTGTCACCGACTTTCATGTTGACCAACGGAACTGGTGGGTGCGTCTTCGATTTATGCTCTTGACATTTCGTGCATGTTCTGCAATACTCACTTACATCGTGGGCCATTTGGACCCAATAAGCAAACTTGCGCAACCTGTCGAGCATCTTGTCAGTACCCAGGTGAGCGCCCGCTGGGCTATCGTGCGCTAACTCCAACCAACGATTCTTTAGTGATTCAGGTACGACGGGCACCTTACATGACGTATCGCTTGGCATTATGCGCACGATTCTGTATAATATGCCGTTACACAACGACAAGCTGTCGTGGATCTGGGCATACCGTAAAAAGGGGCTTTTTTTCCATTTACTGGAAAGTCTTTCGAAGGGCCGCGCTCTATATTCCAATTCCTGTATGACTTCACTAAGGATGGGGTCGTTCCTTTGGGCGGTTCGCAGTTCGTCATCCGTGATCGCTGATTGTACTCTCGTGACCGCGCATTTTGGTGGCGGTGCGTTCGTTTCATGCCCTCGAGAGATGGGGTCAGCCCTGTTAGCTCTTCCGGGGCAATAACTGACTGAAAAGTCGAACTCCTGGAGCGCCAAAGCCCATCGCGCTATTTTACCTTCCATCTTCTGTTCCTGTAGCCACTGCAATGGCCGATGGTCCGTGTGAATCGTAAAGGTAGAGCCCAGTAAGTAATGTCTGAATTGCTTTACCGCGAAGATGATTGCCAGGCATTCTTTCTCGGTAACACTATAGTTTCGTTCCGCAGGGCGTAGAACCCTACTAGCGTAAGCGATCACGCGGTTCCGCTGCTCTAACACTGCGCCGAGTCCATGCTGACTCGCGTCAGTGAATAAGTCGAACTGCATCGTGAAATCGGGTAGCGCCAGGATTGGTTCACAGGACAGTGCTTCCTTCAAGGCGTTAAAAGAGTTCTGACATTTTTCACCCCAAACGAACGGTTCGTTCTTTCCCGTCAACTTGTGAAGGGGTGCCGCTATGTCAGCGAAGTGCTTGATAAATCTTCGATAATATGATGCTAGTCCGATGAAGCGTCGTACTTCATCCGCACTCATTGGCCGCGGCCACTCTCTCACGCACCGAATTTTGTTCATGTCTGGCTGCATCCCCCTTGAGGAGAATACGTGACCTAAATATGACACTTCATTAACACCGATACGGCATTTGTGACCCCGCAGGGTTAGGCCTGCTGCTGAGATTCTTTCCAGTACTGCCGCGAGGTGTTTTATGTGGTCGCTTTCATCTTTTGAGAATACCAGTATGTCATCCATATATACCATAGCGAATTCGATTCCTTCTAGCACAACATCCATCAGTCTCTGGAACGAACTTGGTCCATTGGTCAATCCAAAGGGCATAGTTACGAATTCGAACATCCCCATTCCAGGCCCTGGGGAAAAGGCAGTTTTCTCGATGTCCTCTTCTCTTATTGGTAACTGCCAAAACCCGCACTGTAAGTCAAGGACTGAAAATGTGCTTGCTCCTTTTAGCCTACCCTGTACCTCATCGGGTAGTGGTAAGGGGTAACAGTCTCTGCGAGTGCATTTGTTTAGTTGACGGTAGTCAACACACAACCGCAACGACCCATCTTTCTTGCGGGTGAATACCGCTGGAGCGAGCCATGGGCTTTGACTGCGCCGGATGATACCCTCATCCAGCATCTTGTGGATCTGCTCCTGAACCGCGTCCCGGAATTGTTCTGGAATACGTCTTGGGGGCAGGCGGACCGGATTTCCTGTCGTGATTATGGCATGCTTCGCCAGGTTGGTCCTCCCTGGCCTCGTTGCGAACAACGATCGGAAAGTGCTTAGCACCCTGTTGTATGTTATTGGAGCCGCTGGCAATTCACATGTCGCTGTCCTTCCAACCCAGGGAACTTCACACTCTGCGGCCTCATCGTTTTCGTCACTTCCAGCGCCTCCCTCCGGGAACCACTGTACACTTGACGCGTGAACATGGCATGAACTGCCGGGCCATTCTGACTTTCGGTCCCATGATTTTAGGCTGACGACCCCAATGCGTGGTGAACTGATATTTCCCATTTTCAGATTGACGTTGACCTCATTTTCTAGGAGGAAATCCATTCCAAGGATTGCCTCCGCGACGAGATTTTCTACCGCGACGAACTTAACCGGCTGACTCAACTCACCAACGGTTACTCGCAGGACGATTGTTCCCTTTACGTCTACTGGCTGGCCGGAGGCATTCAAAAGATGCATTGAAGGAACACTTCCAATTTCTGCGTTTCTCCTCAACCTCTGTACGAAAGTAGTTGACAGCATGCTCACTGACGAACCCGTGTCTATCATAATATCACAACGCTGGTTCTCAATACACGCTGCGATCAGGCAAATATTGCCTGGGCTGCTGACTCTTACATATTGATCGACCGTCGTCGAAGCCAGATACCGATTTGGCACAGTAGCTCGTTCTGTTCCGCAAGTCGCTCGGCGAACAATTACACTGGGGTCTGCCGGTTGAGCGTTTTGGCCTGGACTCAACTCCGTTCTGCCATTCGGCGCGTTCTCAACTGTTCCGACGTTTCTTCTCTCCCTACAGTTTCTGGCTATGTGCCCCATACACCCACAAGCGTAGCATCGCGTATCTTCTGGCCGCCGCCGCCGCGGGCGTGTTGTCAAGGTTGTTATCTGTTGGCTTAGTTCGTCGATTCTTCGCTCCATCCGTCGCCAACGCTCCTCTTCGTCCATACTTTCTCTCTGACGCGTCGCGGGGGCAGACGAAGTGACGGCCGCTGCCTGTGCAGATGGCGTGTCTTCGAATGACAATAGCATCTGTGTCTTCTGAATCGCCTGTTCGACAGAAACAATTTCTCCTTGTAGTAGCAGCTGGCGCCGATAGTGATCTGGCAGCGCAGACAGAAAGCGTTGTAGAAGGAAACGATCCCTGCTGTGAACGTCCAGTCCTGGAAGGGCGAGATCGAGCGCTTGGGTCAGCCGGTGCACAAAGGCGCGCACACTTTCTCCACTTCTCAGACGCATGCTTTCGAACTGCACGAACGCCGTTCGAGCGCAGCCTACAGGCCGCAAGCTACTCTTCAGTTCAGCGACTAACGAACGGTAATCACCACGGACGCTGCCTGGCAGGCGTTGATAAGCCAAAAATGATTCACCTTCTAACAGTGTCGGTAACCGTCGTGCTTTCGTTTCATCGTTCCATCTATTAGCGCTACTGCAGATCTCGAACCGCAAGAGCCACTCTTCAAAATTCCCTTCGTCAAACGGCCGGGGTAGACTAACGCAATTGATTCCACTTGAGGGCCCGGTTTCATTGACATTCTCGCTCGCCATTCCAGTGGCCCAACGGAAGCACTCCTGGAACTAATAGATGAGCGGACAAACCACGCTCTGCTACCAAAATGTGGCACGACTGTCGCACACTGTTTATTCGTAAACTAACAACCGATCACTCTCCGACGCACCGCACACACACCATCACCCCTACCGTACCCCCTCTCCTCAGGTCCCTCTACCTGGCAACGCTATTGCGCTTACGTATTTCGCACAGCCCCGTCGCTACTGCTACAACGTCATAATTACGTTTTTACAAGCGTTGGGATTCGTTATGATAATGTTGAATTTTTTCGAGCAGCAGGTGTAGCGTCAGAAAGTTAAAAGAAAGCTTTGAAAGGGCACGGTAATCCATCTAACTAGATGGTACAAACAAGTGAAACAGTGAAAGGGAAAGTGTAAAAACTTTAACAACCATAAGTTGTACTTTAAAATAGACGAACGATAAAAATATATCATATTTCGATGGAACGGGGAACTGTGAGGATACATGTTAATGAACGATAAAAAGAGTTTAAAGCTGGGAACAGGCAATTGATGTATTAGTCATCCTTCAACACCATTGCCTAGTGCACAGTCAACCTTAACTATCACTCTTCAAATAGTGTACTCCACCTCCCTGAGCATCATCTTGCTCCCGTTACGGTATGGTGGCACGATCAAGTAAGTCCTTTAAGCAGCGGAATGCAGCGTTCGCAAGCTGGAGCCTGTATTGCCGAGATAGCGTTGGAACACAAGGAGCATGGTTGGTAATTGGACGCAGGCGCCTTGTCTTTTTCTATTGTGCGGTTGAAACTAATTCTTGCGGGCATTCGACATTGTGCAATTTTAGAATGTCACGTCGCTTTCACCTGACGAACGGTATTTTAACTTTGGGCTCTGTTGGCGAACACCACATGTAACTGCGCATTCCGTGCGCCTACCGCTGCTGAAGCTGTTGTTGCCAGTTGGCAACTAGGAAACAGGTAAATGGAGCTCGGTCAGTTGTTGGCATTATGGAACGATTCGCATTAGGAAGAAGCATGGTTGCGCAGCGCTACACGAATCGCTATGTAAAGGTGAAGGGAAGTCAGAAAGATTCGGATTAGCAGGTAATCTTTAGCACTGTTGCGCTTTGCCACCGCTCCTGGTACTCTTTATCGTTTATCCACGTTCTGTCACCTGAGCAAGAGAATTCCAGAACAGAACACGACTTCAATCGTAAGCCGTGTTCTGTTATTCCAGAACACGGCTTACGATTGAATATTGACTAAGTGAAACGCTCCAAAATTTTCTCTTCCTGTGCTATTTCAGTTCTTTTCACCTATCACCCCGACCTATCACAACTGGGCAACTTGCTCAGCCCCCATTGTTGACATTGTTTGCTCACCCTCATTGTGCACGACGCCTGCGCGCGCAAGCACCTCTAGCGCCGCCGTCCACAGGGGCTGCAGTAGCATGGCATAGTAGTGACTTCCGAGTTACTTCCGCTACTGTTTCTGAGAATGGGAGCTAAAATAATACGCTTCTGTTAATCCTAAGCTCTGATCCTTGTAGTGAACCGCCATATTTTGCCCTGAAACATTTGTTCCCCTATTCTACCCGCATGCTGCAACTTTGGGTGATAATATTGCAACCTACACTCACGCCCCATTTTTTCCAAAACCTACCGGGAGTCCATATCCTGCTTATCTTCAGTCTTTACTATAGCCAAGGCTGCGACCAATTCACATCGCGCAAACTTTATTCACAAATAATAATAATAATACGTATGTACACTTTCTGTCCTTCGGAGAGATAAGCTAAGGGCTGCGGGCCGGAAACGTTTTGCCTTACTTCGCGGGTAGCGCAGAGTTGAGAGGTGGGTGCACCCCACCTTGACGGGGTCATCTTGACGGGGCCATGTTGACGGGGCCGACTTGACGGGGCCGACTTGACGGGGCCATGTTGACGGGGCCATCTTGACGGCAGCCAACTTGACGGCGGCCATCTTGACGGCGGCTATCTTGACGGCGGCCATCTTGACGGGGCCGACTTGACGGGGCCGACTTGACGGCGGCCATCTTGACGGGAGCCAACTTGACGGCGGCCAACTTGAAGGCAGCCATCTTGACGGGGCCAACTTGGCTGAGGCTCTCTTAATGTGAGCAATATTCCAACTATGAGACGGTCTTTAGCAATGGGCACTGGCTAGGAAACTATACTACTAAGTAGGCTCACTGAGCACCAGATATACTGTTCAGTATTTCGTATAGTTTCATAAGAGCATCTTTTCTAGTGTTATGTATTCTCTGGATTTTGGCCGTTCGTTAAACTGAGCAGATTGATTGTCGATTGGTTCACCGCCATTTTGCGAACAGTATTCGCGAAATGCATTTGCAACTTGCAGCACAAATATTCATGTACGCTAATGTTGCCCAGGAAGCGAGTGATGGGCCGCTGGTCCAGGCGATTGTGGAGATTTTGTCGCGAGACTGTACTGCTATATTGCGGAGCGAAATGTGGACTTTATTTTATTAGAAAAATATCAATGAACAGTGAAGTTGTATGCAATAGCACGCAAATAATCTACACGCACGCGACTGTGGAACTGATCTACTAGTCGGCGGATTCGTTCATCAGATCGAATGTCCTTCCGCCGCCGTCTTGGTGGTTCTTCTCCTCTGAAGTACAGGTCGGCGTAATGATCTCTTCCCGCTTGCACAGCTCTCGTGCAGTTGATGAATTTCCACAACGTAGGATGATCAACGCCGAACTCTGCTCGCATTCGCCGATGGGTCGCTTCGACGAAATTGTTGGTGCGATCGCGACCCATCAGCGTTCGCTGGTAGACGGACCACATTTGTGGTGGAAACATAGGGGCCCGGCGATCGCCTCGCCTGGTGGGACGCCCTATATACGTGTCTTCGAACCAATCCAGAACGGGGTTCAAGTCGGCCGGTGATTGACCACCGAAGACGTCCTCAATCATGTCCACAGGGACGAACGCCAGCGCAATAATCATGCGGGTGGCCACTGCGAATTCAGCGTCGCTTCTGTACTTTTTTAGCAATCCTCGTTGGGTCCATTTGTTCTTTTAATTTCTTATTAAATGGAAGAAGCAGCCATATATCTCTGCGGCTGGGAAAATGGCCTTGAAAGCATTCATCGCCGCCAGCTCGAAGTCCATAGCGATGGACTCTGGAGGCAGCCGAGGCCACATCGCCTTAATAGCTTCAAACATTCGACGATACGTCGTCTCCCTCTTGTCCGGCAGCAATGCATAGAGGACAGGAAGCGCAAAGCCTTCGCGCTGTGCCATAACGACGTACACCTGCGCGAATAGCGGAGGTGCGATTTTGAACGTACCGTCCGCATAAAGGTGCTTCATGCTGCTGCTCCAGGCAATGTTGGACTGCCGGCCAAAGATAAAGATTCGGTCGACATCACCCATACCTGAGTCATAAAGCAAGAACTGCTCATCACCGTACGTCTGGTATGACTCAGGAATGATGATCGATGGCCGGTCCATGGGCTGTGATGGCGCCGCTTCGATAGCACACCTTCTTCTTTGAATCACTTTCCGCATAGCGCTTGTCGCAGGCATCTGTGCCCTCACTCCACTTGAGGTACTCTGGTATGCTTCATTCAATATTGCACCCGGTGTCTCCATAGTATCTTCTGCTCGACGCTTCACGGCTGTACAAATTTCAGCGATGTCCACCCGAGCTGCATCTCCTCCGTGACAATGGAGGTTCACTTTCTTCACAACCTGATTTGTTTCCACGGAGGTGTGAATCCTTGCCTTGCAGCCGTATTCGTAGCGCTTGTCACACCGCCAAAACTTGATCGTTCCTGAACAGTCCAGCGCTTCAAATGTATACATATGCCCATCGTGGACAAACTTCGGACGATTGCGTTGAGACATAACACTTGCCATGGTGACGACTGAAACTTAGAATGGTTGGCATGGTCACGGCTTGGGTCTTTTATATTGTCTGAACACCTTTTCTGCATTTCCAGGAATTCCCTATCACGCCACTTTTGGACGCAATATGTATTGAACCATCTGGGCATTCTAATCTTACAATTACTTTACATTGAAGCTTACGAAAAGCAGCTGCATCTGCTCAGAAAGTTCTAAGCATTTCCAGGAATTCACTATCGCGCCACTTGTGCACCGATAGTGAATTCCTGGAAATGCTTAGAACTTTCTGAGCAGATGCAGCTGCTTTTCGTAAGCTTCAATGTAAAGTAATTGTAAGATTAGAATGCCCAGATGGTTCAATACATATTGCGTCCAAAAGTGGCGTGATAGGGAATTCCTGGAAATGCAGAAAAGGTGTTCAGACAATATAAAAGACCCAAGCCGTGACCATGCCAACCATTCTAAGTTTCAGTCGTCACCATGGCAAGTGTTATGTCTCAACGCAATCGTCCGAAGTTTGTCCACGATGGGCATATGTATACATTTGAAGCGCTGGACTGTTCAGGAACGATCAAGTTTTGGCGGTGTGACAAGCGCTACGAATACGGCTGCAAGGCAAGGATTCACACCTCCGTGGAAACAAATCAGGTTGTGAAGAAAGTGAACCTCCATTGTCACGGAGGAGATGCAGCTCGGGTGGACATCGCTGAAATTTGTACAGCCGTGAAGCGTCGAGCAGAAGATACTATGGAGACACCGGGTGCAATATTGAATGAAGCATACCAGAGTACCTCAAGTGGAGTGAGGGCACAGATGCCTGCGACAAGCGCTATGCGGAAAGTGATTCAAAGAAGAAGGTGTGCTATCGAAGCGGCGCCATCACAGCCCATGGACCGGCCATCGATCATCATTCCTGAGTCATACCAGACGTACGGTGATGAGCAGTTCTTGCTTTATGACTCAGGTATGGGTGATGTCGACCGAATCTTTATCTTTGGCCGGCAGTCCAACATTGCCTGGAGCAGCAGCATGAAGCACCTTTATGCGGACGGTACGTTCAAAATCGCACCTCCGCTATTCGCGCAGGTGTACGTCGTTATGGCACAGCGCGAAGGCTTTGCGCTTCCTGTCCTCTATGCATTGCTGCCGGACAAGAGGGAGACGACGTATCGTCGAATGTTTGAAGCTATTAAGGCGATGTGGCCTCGGCTGCCTCCAGAGTCCATCGCTATGGACTTCGAGCTGGCGGCGATGAATGCTTTCAAGGCCATTTTCCCAGCCGCAGAGATATATGGCTGCTTCTTCCATTTAATAAGAAATTAAAAGAACAAATGGACCCAACGAGGATTGCTAAAAAAGTACAGAAGCGACGCTGAATTCGCAGTGGCCACCCGCATGATTATTGCGCTGGCGTTCGTCCCTGTGGACATGATTGAGGACGTCTTCGGTGGTCAATCACCGGCCGACTTGAACCCCGTTCTGGATTGGTTCGAAGACACGTATATAGGGCGTCCCACCAGGCGAGGCGATCGCCGGGCCCCTATGTTTCCACCACAAATGTGGTCCGTCTACCAGCGAACGCTGATGGGTCGCGATCGCACCAACAATTTCGTCGAAGCGACCCATCGGCGAATGCGAGCAGAGTTCGGCGTTGATCATCCTACGTTGTGGAAATTCATCAACTGCACGAGAGCTGTGCAAGCGGGAAGAGATCATTACGCCGACCTGTACTTCAGAGGAGAAGAACCACCAAGACGGCGGCGGAAGGACATTCGATCTGATGAACGAATCCGCCGACTAGTAGATCAGTTCCACAGTCGCGTGCGTGTAGATTATTTGCGTGCTATTGCATACAACTTCACTGTTCATTGATATTTTTCTAATAAAATAAAGTCCACATTTCGCTCCGCAATATAGCAGTACAGTCTCGCGACAAAATCTCCACAATCGCCTGGACCAGCGGCCCATCACTCGCTTCCTGGGCAACATTAGCGTACATGAATATTTGTGCTGCAAGTTGCAAATGCATTTCGCGAATACTGTTCGCAAAATGGCGGTGAACCAATCGACAATCAATCTGCTCAGTTTAACGAACGGCCAAAATCCAGAGAATACATAACACTAGAAAAGATGCTCTTATGAAACTATACGAAATACTGAACAGTATATCTGGTGCTCAGTGAGCCTACTTAGTAGTATAGTTTCCTAGCCAGTGCCCATTGCTAAAGACCGTCTCATAGTTGGAATATTGCTCCCATTAAGAGAGCCTCAGCCAAGTTGGCCCCGTCAAGTTGGCTCCCGTCAAGATGGCCGCCGTCAAGATGGCCGCCGTCAAGTTGGCTGCCGTCAAGATGGCCCCGTCAACATGGCCCCGTCAAGTCGGCCCCGTCTACATGGCCCCGTCAAGATGGCCCCGTCAAGTGATCCTTCTTCTTACATTGGTGTGGTGACTCATTATGAACAGCTGGTTCTAGTGTAAAATACATTATTGACAGTTCTTGTTCTTCTGTCTTGACTGTAGACATTTGTGCCTGGCTGATTTTCGTTTAGCTTAGATTGAGCTTTCGCGCCTTCTTTGGATTCTGATTTTGCCCGCATGCTAGGAAACTTTCTGAATTGTTCCCTTCCAAAGCGATCAGCTACCAGCATTACCGTCAATGCGCTCACTGCGTAATAGTTATTTAATATGAACGAAGCAATCCTTTCTCTAGTACTCCGTCATCATCGTCTAACAGAAAGTGTCAATGGGTGGGTGCAACGAAAGTGACGAATTTAAAATGCAGATGAACAAACCATTCGTTTATTACAGAACACGCCCTTCTAATCCAGTTAATAGCAAGACCGCTTCAGGGAGTATTTGGCACTTGCCTTGCCCAGTTTTCAGTGTGTCAGAATAATTGTGGTGTGTAATGTCTAAAATGTAGAGTTGTTAATATTTGTGGTTTTAAATGAACGGAAAAGTAGAGATCAGAGGATGAAATCCCGCTTCTTATCAAAGGTTTGGTGAAAATGCAAACAAATTTTCTCACGGATTCTCCCGGTAGGCTAACGCCTTTTATTTCTCCAAAGCAAGGCAAAGCTTTCGGACCTTATTCCAAGCCCGTCATCAGTGCCAACGAATATCTAGTCGACTGTCCAATCATCCTGATGAGACATTCGTTGGCACTGATGACGGACCGAGACTAAGGTCCGGAAGCTTTGACTTGCTTGGGAGAAATAAAAAGCTTGTTGGAAGAGTACGGTTGTGCACCCGTTGAGTTCTATCTACCGTTCCCTGTAAGAGCACCAAAGCAACCTAACCAATGGCTAGTTAGGGAAAAAGTTGGTTGTGTTAGGGAAAAAGGCGAACAGTGAAGGTACGATCGCTTATTTCGTAGCTTTCGGAATCGACTGATTCAGTCGTCAGCGAGATGGTGAAACGAAAAGGCTTTTCACCATCTCGCCGACGACGGAATCAGTCGATTCTGAAAGCTACGAAATAAATGACGTAAGTTCAATGTTTGCCTGTATTTTCACTAACACAACCAACCAACTACCCACTGGTTAGGGTGCTTTGGTGCTCTTACAGGGAACGGTACATAGAACTCAACGAGTGCGCAACCGTACTCTTCCAGCATGATCCACCGCCCCGTTACAAAAAAACTAATCATCAAATAAAAAGCTCTATCCAATGAGGAGAATCCGTGACAGAATTTGTTTGCATTTATGCGCATACCCCGTTAAATAGAAGAAAACACATTCGTTATCAAAGGTTTGGTATTTTAAAATCGCCCCTCAGGCTAGTTCCCGTTAATTGTCGCTCGATCGTTTCTGCCACTGGACGTACCCAGTTTAAACATTTAGCTCTCGATAAAACTGTAAACCAAATATTACTCATCTGAAACCCTTTGTCTGTGTACGTATATTGATTATCTTGGATAAATAAAGCCTCTTTGACTTTCCATAGCCTGAACTTCTCTTCTCGTGTTAACGTGCAGAAATTGAACTGTTCTTTCAACACTGCGCACTGAACCATACTCTAGACAAATGCAGAAACTTTGTTGCACTCTTCCATGATTATATACGGTTCCCTTGTTTGAGATCTTCCTCTGCTTATTTATGCTCCTTGTCTTCTTCAGCCATTTTGCTATCTATTTATGCGATCTAAATGATGTTGAGTACCGCATCCAGTTATGCGTCCCTCATCCCCAGTGCATTCACCTCCGCAACCACACAGAATGTTGTCCACTGGCTCTGGTCTCTTATTCGCCTAAATTCCGATTTTCTCTGATGAACCCGCGGTTAAGTAAAGTTCTAACAGCAAACGGATATTCATAGAACTTCTCTCGTTCTCTTCTTCACCGTTCTAACAAGGGTTACTTTTTTCGTTGTTACCACATGTTTATTGTATGACTTTAAACTTACCGTACTGATAAGATTTTAAGAAGTGTGTTGAGAGACGGCAAAATCCCGTTCAAGAATATAATGTTTATTGGAAACGCCGACCCTTCAAGACCCATCTTGGTTCTATCTTCAGCGCCAAGATCAAGTGCAACCGTACAAATGAAAGTAGCGGTCAAAGGGCAAATCAATAACGTAATGTCAAGTGTAGATGTTGTTTAAATCTACAAAAACCAATTGAGTACTTTAAACTACCAAATTTATTCTTTCAAGTGATCATCTTTCCTTGAGTTCCACTTTTTATAAAGCACCGTCAAAAGGAAGCCACACTTTTTATATGTACGTTGACCTCGCATGTATGGTGGGCTCTACGAAGGCACATCCTGTCTTAACCGCCACAACAGACCAAATGTTACTAATACCTTTCCGTTCATTCCGCTTTACGCATGAGTTGTGCCGAATGTAAAAGGCCTCTTTGATTTTACTAACATTGTACTATTGTTCATGTTCCAATGTCGAACAACTGGTTTGGGTATTCGTTAGGGGGCAGTCTACTGAATGTTCTACCCAAGTTGAGGGAGGCATTCACTGCTACTTTCATGACCTCGGCTCGTTCTCCCATTAGTATCCTCCCTCCTGAGTCTACTATTTCCCCTATCAACCTCTTCCCTGCATTCTTGTACGTTGCCTACACCGTTTTATCTTCCTTCAGGCTGTTAGGTGGTGTGTGTCCTGTTTGACCAATATATATTTTACCGCAACAACAGCTTATACTATAAACTACGCTGGTCACATGTGTGCCTGAAATTTTATTTATCAGAACGAAAAATAGATGTAAGGTAGGCAAATTGTTTTGCGGATCAATTGTAAGTTTATTTCGAAATTGTTTATGTCTTTTTATTCATTCCCTTACATAGGCTTCAACAAAGCTCGTAGGACACCTGTTTTGTAATAGAGTTTGCTTTACACGGTTAATTTCATCCTCCAGGAATACATTATCGCAAAGAAAGAATGCTCTGTCGGCCATACCAGTAATAATCCCTTTCTTCAGATTCATCAGGTGGTTTGATAGCACATTTAAAAATCTATCCAAATTTGTTGGTTTTCGAAACACCTTTGTCTTTAACTGTCCCTGTTCTCTTATTACTAAGGCTTCAACGAGCGCTAACATTCCTTTATCTTCGCCTTCCATTGTTAAAATAACGTCATCAGGAAACACATTGCTCGAATGCTCAAGAAGAGCAGCGTCCTTAAACATTTCATGATGACAAAAATGTCATCCACATAACGATTGAGCACCTTCATGCGGAATTCAGAGCGATTGTCCTGCAGCGTCACATCCTCCAAATGTTCCATGAAAATATTTGCCACAACTGGAGATAGTGGCCTACCCATAGGTGCTCCCTTTTTTTTTTAAAATAATTACCGTTCCCATGAAAGTAATATCCTTCCTCAAAGCAACATTTGACTAGCTGTGTCAAAATATAAAGCTTGAGGTTTGTTCTTTGTTTTAAGCTTTCATCTTTGGATAAGAAATCAAAAATAATACTGTAAGTGTGTTCCAAGGGTACACTTGTGAAGAGATCTTTGACGTCGCAGCGTACGAAGATGTGATCAGTGTGGGGCTCTACTCTGCTTAACTCTTTCACAAATGAGGAAGAGTTCAATGTGTGAGAAGGAGGTAACCCAGTCAGTGGTCGCTGTAACTTTGCTAAGAAACTGCAGAGTTCTTTAAATACAGCTTGATGGCTTGGTACTACCGGTATAAGTCATACTCCAACTTTGTGTATTATCGGTAAGCAGAACAATTCTGAACGAGAAAAGTTCGTGGTATACTTAAGTCTCTTAATGATTCCAGAAATCATCTCTTCTTTAGTTTCATCATAAAATCGCCACAAAACCATGATGAGATGTTTCGTGACCCCCTCTAAAGCGTCTTCTTTATCGTTGTTAGTTACGTATTCAAAATGTGTTTCACTTTGTTGTTATACGTTACCTTGTCTAAGATGACAACCACATTGCCCTTATCTGCTTTCGTAATCATAACGGACTCATCCCTTTTTAAGTCCTTAATGACAAGGTTTTCAAAGCTTGTGATGTTCATCGCTGGTTGGTAATGCAGAATGCTAACCGAGACCTCCTTGTGTCGGAGATCAAAATTTCATCATTCATAATCCCATTTTCCACTCTGCTAAGCAGATCCAGGTATTTAATTTTTTAAAGGAGTGGGTATGAAATTTAACCCTTTCGGAAGAACTGTTTTTGCTTCCAAGTTCAGGCTTCTGGAACTTAATTTTATCACTATCTTGTCACTGTCTGTTATATCCAAATTGCTTTTCCAACTAACCTTCCTACAGAATTTCCATGACCTTGACCAGATAAACCGGTTTAATTTTCCTTCAAGAACGTCAAGTTCCCTCTGAGTTCTATGAAAAGCCGATAACACATCTTATCTTTCAAGACGCTTGAGAGTATCTTCTTCCAAAATTTCTTCCAAAAACTCTTTTCTTTGTCTAATACTTTCTGTAAGGTAAGCCATCCGTTTTCTTCTTTGTCTGATGTTATTCCTCAGTAGGGCGAACCCAGCTCCTCGCCAGAATTTGTCCGTTCTCCAGTCCCTCCTTTGATCAGTTTTCAATTTAAACGATTTAGGAAGGCTGCCGAAATCTCTACAGCTCAACAAGAAATGAAGCTCTTTTGTGTTCCAATGGAGATCAACTGTAGCAATCTATAGTTCCTTTGACCATGGTAAGGCCTCTGCGCCGTGTGCATTTCTTATGTAATTGAATAATAGATTTCTGACGGGCTACGGATTCATTGTGTTGAGGGACGGCAATTTTTTGTAGGACTGACTAAGTGGGCGACAGACGCTTGACGGGGACAAGAGCAACGCCGGATAGCTGATGTCGTCAGCTTGGATGGTCTAGTAGCGGAGTTTGATGGACCGTCCGCTTGCTGGACTGTAAACTCATTTTGTGTTTATGCACAGAGCACGGGTACATAAGCCGTTCCCGAAAGCTCTACGTATAGTAATAAACGATCTCTTAGAACGGGGTTGCACCGTGTGGGAATATGTTTCCAAAAAAGATTTTAATTAGGGATTTTTCTTTAAAATCCGCTGCGAACTGTTTCTGGTTCAGGTTCAGACGTCCGCAACAGTTTGTCAGAGTAGTGACCAAACTCCAAATATCACTGATTGCGTATCCGTCCTCCCAGTTAATACAACGGTTATTGCGGATAACAACCGTCTAATAAACTTTTCGTAGAAAGTGGTTGTTTCGTATTCTCAGTCTTAATATCCTCAAACTTTCAACTATATCCGGACAACCCACCACATGTTCCACTACTGACGATCCATTAATACATTGCTGCATAATTTCATTTGGCTCTTTTGTTTGTGTCATCCGCATCCGGTAACTGTTTCCCCTCGGAGTCTACTTTCTATATTTCGATATCTTTTAAATTCTGCTAAGTGTTGACCAAACCTGTGGCGCATCCCATGTCTGTTTTCTGCTATGTGATATGCTGCACATTCGCAGTTAATGAGATATATATTAGGGATGTGCACAAGTTCTGCCCGTTTTTAAGCCGCAAATTTAAACCAAAATATACCTTTAAAGAATAAACTTTATTAGTTGAAATAAGAACCTACATGATCTATATACTCCTGCCAACGAGTCACTAAAGTATTTATTCCAGTAGCGTAAGAGTCCGAAGTATTATAAGCAATAAACTGTTCGAAGGCAATTTTTGCTTCCTGTTAATTCTTAAACTGTTACCCATGCTCGAAGTACTGCAGGTGCATAAAAATGTGCTAGTCTGTTTGCGAAAGATCTGGTGAGTTTGATGGGTGAGGAAGAGTTTCGTTGCCCATGTGGTATAGTATCTGTACTGTCATTTTTGAAATGTGGTGTCTGGCGTTGTCGGGCAGAAGAATTGGCATTTTCGATTTACTAATGGAAGAACACGCCGCAAATTTTCGTGCAAAAATGCACGAAAAATTCACCGTGTACGTTCAGCATTCGTAAATCGAAAGGGTCTAATTCTTCTACAAGACAACGATAGACCCCACGTTTCAAAAATGACTGTCTAAGAACTGCAGCAGATGCGCTACGAAACTCTTCCTCATCCTCCTAACGCATGAGATCTGTCGCAAACAGAATACCACATTCTTAACCACGTGCAGCACTTCCTGTATGGGCGACAGTTTAAGAATGAAGAGGAAGCAAAAACGGCCTTCGAACAGTTTATTGCTTCCAAAACTTCGTACAGAACTTTTGCACATACCTAATTGCTGCTGGTATATCTTCTGTATTGGCTTCTAGTATGTCCTTGCGGAGGAGAGATCTCAAACTGTCATGTCTACTGAAAGCAACATCAACCCCAACACTATCATGCTAGAATGTATCAGGGGATCTTCGGTTGTTGAACATGTAGTAGGATGTCAAGAACCGGATAGCAGCTTAAGAGTTTGGAGATGACGCAATGAAAACAACTATTTTGTTAGAAAAGTGGAAGAGGCTCTTCTCATCCGCAACAATCCCTGCTTTAATAGGGAGGATGGATATGTCATCTGTGATATTTAGAATGTGGTAACATCCTTAACAGGTTGTTGCCTTGTGAGCATACGTTGAAAAAACGAAATGGTTGGTTTAAAGAAGGAAGATTCTCCAATTTAAAATACACCCTCAAAGGTTTTAAAGTGGATTTTTAGGGACTTGTCACGACATTCACAGTTTCATTAGGTACACGCTGATGACGAGAACGCGAGCAGTTCTCGAAAGCTCCGTGTTTGGTGATTAGTGTAATTTCTCACGGGTTGTTTAAGCCGTGTTTTTTCAATTAAAGAAATGAAATCAACCCCAACCGTTTTTAACCTCCTTCGAATGTATTCTCCTACTCTAGCATAATACGGAATAATTATTCTTGTTTTTCTGTCGTGATCTCTTCTTTCAGTTTGACAATAGTTTCTCGATTTATTAATTCTTCTCTCAATGTATTGGTTATTAATCCATTTTGGGTAGTTATTATGTTGTAAAGTAAATCGGATGTGTCTGATTTCTTCTATTATAAATTCTTCACTGGAAATATTGAATGCCCTGTCTACCATTCCACTAAGCATCAATTTCTTTACTCCGATTGGATGATTAGAGGGGCAATTTGGATACATTCCTGAGTGTGTAGGTTTTCATTAAAATATCGTTTTAAGTTGTCCGTCCTTTCTAATTGCGAGAACCTCCAAGAATGCAAGTATTCCCTCACTTTGTTTCCCCATTGTGTAAGTGATAGTATTCGGGAACATGTTGTTCAGATGTTCAAGTAAAACTGCTTCTTTTCCTCTTTTTGCGACGGCGAATACATCATTCAGATATCGTTTGAAGAGGTTAAGCCCGTGTATTAGTATTCCTGTTGAAAACTCCTCTTTCGCCAAATCTTCCATGAAAATTTCAGTTAATATTTTGGATACCAGACTTCCCATAGCAGCTCCTGTCTCTCAGAAATATTGTTCATTCCTGTGAAAGTGATTCCTTTCCGCCATGAAAAATTTCATCAATAAGGTTAATTGAAAAGGGCTCAGTACCGTTCTTTCATGGAGTGAAGTATCCCTACATAATAGTTGTTCGATGACGTATATGTGGATAACTGGTACACTTGTGAATAGGTCCTTTACATCGTAGCTAACGATAATGGTCTCCTCATCCATGAATACAGATCTATAATAATTTCTCTAACAAAATACAAAGCATTTTTTGTGCGTAATATTCGCTTTCCTCTAATCGGTCTTAATATCTCCTCCAACTCTACGCACAAGTCTTTTGAAACACTTCTGCAGCTGGATACCACAGATCTAAACGTTATGCTTTGATAGTTCCTCTTTGTTAGACAAAAGAGTTCTCAGCATGTAAAATTGGATGAGAAATGTAGTTTCCGTGTGACTTTAGAAAGTCTTTTCTTTATTCTCTTCAAGTAGTAGAGAAAGCATATCCGTTAGTGATTTTTTTGTATCTTCTCTGGGGTCATCCCTTATAGGTATATATGTGACAGAACTTAATAGATCAGTCAGTTTACTATTCTATGTCTGTCTGTCTAACACAACCACTAAATTGTCTTTGTACGCTTTTGTGATGATTATTTAATGCTCGCTACCTAAAGGTTTTATGGACTTGAACCCTTATGAAAAATAAGTTGAAATTTACGGACTATGTGAATCTCCTCCGACAATATGCAACCAAGGTTCGAATGTGACTTGCTCTAGATAGAGGGACCCGAGATCGTAGCAAAAGGACTAGACTTTTTTCCTACCAGATAGAAAATCGATTACTTGGACATCATAGCTAGAGTTTAGATGTGTATCATGGAAGAGGATCAACGTAGAGCAAATCACACTCGAAGCTTGGTGACAAATTGTCTGACGACATTCACGTACTCCCTAAATTTGAACTTATCTTTAAATTTGTTCAAAAACATAGAAGCTCTAAGAAACGAACATTCAATAATCATCACAAAAGCGGACAAAGTCAATTTTGTGGTTCTGTTAGACACACAGACATACAAAAGTAAAGTGACTGATCTATTAAGTTCTGGCACATATATACCTATAAGGATGACCCCAGAGAAGATACAAGAAAATCATTAAAGGATATGCTTTCTCCATTACTTGAAGAGAATAAAGAAAGGACTTTCTAAACTCACACAGAAACTACATTTCTCATCCAATTTTACATGCTGAGAACTCTTTTGTCTAACAAAGAGGCACAATCAAAGCATAACGTTTAGATCTGTGGTATCCAGCTGCAGAAGTGTTTCAAAAGACTTGTGCGTAGAGTTGGAGGAGATATTAAGACCGATTAGAGGACACCGAATGTTACACACATAAAATGCTTTGTATTTTGTTAGAGAAATTAGATCTGTATTAATGGATGAGTAGAGCATTATGGTTCGCTATGATGTAAAGGACCTATTCACAAGTGTACAAATATGAATATTTGTACACTTGTACGTATCCACAAATACGTCATTGAAGAACTGTTATTTAGGGATACTTCACTCCATGAAAGAACGAAATTGAACCCTTTTCAATTAACGTTATTGAGGCAATTTTGCATAGCCGAAAGGAATCACTTTCACAGGAATGAACAATATTTCAGAGAGACAGGAGCTCCTATGGGAAGTCTGGTATCCAAAATATTAACTGAAATTTTCATGGAAGATTTGGAGAAAGAGGAGTTTTCAACAGGAATACTAGTACACGGGCTTAAGCTCTTCAAACGATATCTGAATGATGTATTGGCCGTCACAAAAAGAGAAAAAGAAGCAGTTTTACTTGAACATCTGAACAACATCTTCTCGAATGCTATCACTTAGACAATGGGGAAAGAAACTGAGGGAATACTTGCATTCTTGGAGGTTTTCACAATTAGAAAGGACGGGCAACTTATAACGAAATTTTAATGAAAACCTACACACTCAGGAATGTATCCAAACTTCTCCTCTAACCATCCAATCGGAGTAAAGAAAGGGAATGGTAGACAGGGCATTCAATATTTGCAGTGAAGAATTTTTAACCGAAGAAACCAGACACATCCGGTTGACTTTCCTACATAATAACTACCCAAAATGGCTTACTAACCAATACATTGAGAGAAGAATTAATCAATCGAGAAACTATTGTCCCACTCATAAAAGAGATCACGACACAAAAACCAGAATAATTATTCCGTATTATGTTAGAGTAGGAGAATACATTCAAAGGAGGTTAGAAACGGTTGGGGTTGATGTTGTTTTCACTAGATATGACAGTTTGAGATCTCTCCTCCGCACGGGCATACTAGAAGCCAATACAGAAAATATACCAGGAGGAATTTGGTATCTGCAAAATTTCTGTACGAAGTATTGGAAGCAATAAAGTGTTCGAAGGCAGTTTTTGCTTCCTCTTGGTTCTTAAACTGTCGCCCTGACAGGAAGTGCTGCACGTGCTTAAGAATGTGGTATTCTGTTTCGGACAGATCTGATGTGTTAGGAGGATGAGGGAGAGTTCCGTAGCGCATCTGGTGCAGTTCCTAAACAGTCATTTTTAAAACGTGGGGTCTATAGTTGTCGTGTAGGAAAATTGGACCCTTTCTATTTACGAATGCTGAACGTACACGTTGAATTTTTCGTGCATTTTTGCAAGAAAGTGTTCGGCGTATTCTTCCATTAGTAAATGGAAATTGTCCAATTCTTCTTCCCGACAACGCCAGACCCCACATTTCAAAAAAGACAGTACAGAAACTCCACCACATGGGCTACGAAACTCTTCCCCACCCATCTAACTCACCAAATGTGTCGCAAACAAACTAGCACATTTTTATGCACGTGCAGTACTTCGTGCAGGGGAAACAGTTTAAGAAATAAGATGAAGCAAAAACTTTCTTCGGACAGTTTGTTGATTATAATACTTCGGACTCTTGCGCTACTGGAATAAATGCTTTAGTGACTCGTTGGCAGAATTGTATAGATCACGTGGGTTCTTATTTGGACTAAGAAAGTTTATTCTTTGCAGATCTTGTGGTTTAAATTTGTGGCTTAAAAACGGACAGAACTTGTGCACGTACCTAAATATATCTCATTAAATGTGGATGTGCACATATATATCTCATTAAATGTGGATGTGCAGCATGTTACATTGATTAAACTGGACATGGGATGAGCCGCAGGTTTGGTGAACAACACTTAGTTCAGTCCATAGAGAAATACGGAAGGAAAAAGTTACAGGACGCGGAGGACTCAAGCAAAAGAGCCAAATGAAATTGTGCAACAATGTATTAATGGATCGTCAGGAGTGGAACATGTGGTGGGTTGTCCAGATCCAGTTAAAAGTTTGAGGATATTAAGACCGAGAAAACAAAACTACCACTTTCTACGACGGGGATGCTCGCTCTCTGCAGGACTGACTGGGCGGGCGACAGACGCTTGACGGGTACAAGGGTAGTACCTGATAGTTGATGTCGCCAGTCCGGATGGTCTAGCAGAGGGTCTTGCTGAACTGTTGACTGGCTGGGCAGTCGACATATTTTGTATCGCACTGATGACGGCTACAGGAGCAGTAGCCGAAAGCTCTGCGTTTAGTATAAACGCTTTAACCAAACGGGTGGATACCGTGTTTAAGAAGTTATCAGCAGAAATGCAATTCCCCGTTGAAGAGAAAAAAGAAAAAAAGTTAGCTACTTTCTACGAAAAGTTTATTAGGCGGTTTTTATCCGCCATAACCCCTGTATTAACTGGGAGGACTGTTATGCAAACAGTGATATTTAGAGTTTGGTGACCACTATGACAAACGGTTGCGGACGTTTGCCACTGAACCAGGAAGAGTTCACAGCTTTTTTAAGGAAAAATCTCTAATTAAAATCTTTTTTGGAAACATATCCCAACACTGTATAACCCCGTTTTAAGGGATCGTTTATTACTAAACGTAGTACTTTCGGGAACGGCTTATCTAACCGTGCTCTGTGCATAAACACAAAATATGTTGACTGCCCAGCAAGCCGACAGTTCATCAAGCTCCCGTGCTAGACAATCCGGGATGGCAACATCAGCTAACAGGTGTTGCTCTTGTACCCGTGAAGCGTCCGCCGCCCGCCCAGTCAGTCCTACAAAAGATTGCGGTCCGTCAACACAATGAATCAGAAACCCGTCACAATTCCATTATTGAATTAAATACGACGTACGCACGGCGCACAAGCCTTACAATGGTCAAGGGAACTGTAGATTGCTACAGTTGGCCTCCATTGGAACGCAAAGAAGCTTCATTTCTTGTTGAGGTGTGGAGATTTGGGTATCCTTCCTAAATCGCTTAAATTGAAAACTGCTCAAAGGAGAGACTGGAGAACTGACAAAATCTCGCGAGGAGATGGGTTCGCCCTACTGAGGAATAACATCAGACACAGAAGGAAACGGGTGGCTCACCTTACAGAAAGTATTAGACAGAGGAAGGAGTTTTTGGAAGAAGATACTCTCAAGTTTCTTCATAGATGAGTTGTGTTATCGGCTTTTCATTGAACTCAGAGTGAAGTTGACGTTCTTGAACGAAAATTAAACCGGTTGATCTGCTCGAAGTCATGGAAATTCTGTTGGAAGGTTAGTTGGAAAAGCAATTTGCATATAACAGACAGTGATAATGTAGTCATAAACTTAGGTTCCAAAAGGCTGAACTTGGAAGAAGAAACAGTTCTTCCGAAAGGGTTAAATCTTATACCCACGCCTTGAAAAAATTAAATATCTGGTTCTGTTTGGCAGAGTGCGAAATGGGATTAGGAATGATGAAACTTTGAACTCGGACACAAGAAGGTCTCTGTTAGCATTCTGCATTACCAACCACAAGTATTAACCATCTATGAACATCACCAGTTTTGAAAACCGTGTGATTGAGCACTTAAAAACAGATGACTCCGTTATGATTACGAAAGCAGATAAGGGCAATGTGGTTGTCATCTTAGACAGGGTAACGTATAACAACAAAGTGAAACACATTTTGAATACGTAACTAACAACGATAAAGAAGACGCTTTAGAGGGGGTCACGAAACATCTCATCATTTTTTCGTGGCGATTTTATGATGAAACTAAAGAAGAGATGATTTCTGGAGTCATCAAGAGAGTTAAGTATACCACGAACTTTTCTCGTCCAGAATTGTTCTGCCTACCGAAAATACACGATGTTGGAGTATGACTTGTACCGGTAGTACCAAGCCATCAAGGTGTATTTAAAGAACTCTGCAGTTTCTCTGCAAAGTTACAGCGACCACTGGCTGGGTTACGTCCTTCTCACACATTAAACTCTTCCTCATTTGTGAAAGAATTAAGCGGAGTAGAGCCCCACACTGATCACATTTTCGTACGCTGCGACGTCAAAGATCTCTTCACAAGTGTGCACTTGGAATACGCTTACAACATCATTTTTGATTTATTATGCCAGGATGAAAGCTTAAAAGAAAGAACAAATGTCAACCCTTATAATTTGACACAGCTAGTCAAATTTGGTTTGGAGGAAGGATATTACTTTCATGGGAACGGTAGTTATTTTTAAAAAAATGGACCACCTATGGGTATCCCACTCTCTCCAGTTGTGGCAAATATTTTCATGGAACATTTGGAGTATATGACGTTGCAGGACAATCGCTCTCAATTCCGCATAAATGTGCTCAAACGTTATGTGGATGACATTTTTGTCGTCATGAAGTGTTTAAGGACGCTGCTCTTCTTGAACATTCGAGCAGTGTGTTTCCTGATGACGTTATTTTAACAATGGAAGGCGGAGATAAAGGAATCTTAGCGCTCGTAGAAGCCTTAGTAATAAGAGAACAGGGACAGTTAAAGACAAAGGTGTTTCGAAAACCAACAAGTTCGCATAGATTTTTAAATGTGCTATTAAACCACCTTATGAATGTGAAGAAAGTGATTATTACTGGTGTGGCTGATAGAGCATAATGTTTTTGCTACAATGAATTCCTGGAGGATGTAACGAACCATGTAAAAGAAACTCTATTGCAAAACAGCTGTCCTACGAGCTTTGTTGATGCCTCTGTGAGGGAATCAATTAAAAGACATGAAAAATTTTTGGAAATAAATTTACAATTGATCCAGAAAACTATTTCCATACTTTAGATCTGTTTTTCGTTCTGATAAATAAAAGTTCAGTCACACATGCGACTAGCGGTAGTTTATATTATAAGCTGTTGTTGCGGTAAAGGATATATTGGTCAAACAGGACACTCGTTGCGTCACCGCCTGAAGGAACACAAAATGGCGTTGGCAATGTACAGGAATGCAGGGAAGAGGTTGATAGGGGAAAGTAGTAGAGTCACGATGGAGGTCACTAATCAGAGAACTATCCGAGATCATGAAAGAAGCAGCGAATGCCTCCCTCAACTTGGGTAGAACGTTCAGTAGACTGCCCCCTAACGAATACCCAAACCAGTTGTTCGACATTGGAACATGAACAATAGTACAATATTAGTAAAATAAAAGAGGTGTTTTTCATTCGGCACAACTGATGCGTAAACAGGAATGAACGGAAAGGTATTAGTAACATTTGGTGTGTTGTGGCGGTTAAGAAAGGATGTGCCTTCGTAGAGCCCACGATACATGCGAATTCAACGTACATATAAAAAGAGTGGCTTCCCTTTGACGGTGCTTCATAAAAAGTGGAACTCAAGGAAACATGATCACTTGAAAGAATGAATTTGGTAGTTTAAAGTACTCAATTGGTTTTTGTAGATCTAAACAACATCTACACTTCACATTACGTTATTGATTTGCCCTTTGACCGCTGCTTTCATGTGTACGGTTGCACTTGATCTTGGCGCTGAAGATAGAACCAAGATAGGTCTTGGAGGGTCCATGTTTCAAGTAAACATTTTATTCTTGAACGGGATTTTGCCGTCCCTCAAAACACTTCTTAAAATCTTATCAGTACGGTAAGTTTAAAGTCATACAATAAACATGTGGTAGCAACGAAAAAGGTAACCCTTGCTAGAACGCTGAAGACGAGAACGAGAGAAGTTCTATGAAGATCCGTTTGCTGTTAGAACTTTACTTTACCCCTGGGTTCATCAGAGAAAATCGGAATTTAGGCGAATAAGAGACCAGAGCTAGTGGACAACATTCTGTGTGGTTGCGGAGGTGAATGCAGTGAGGATGAGGGACGCATAACTGGATGCCCTATGTAACAACATATAGCTGGCACGAATAGATACCTAAATGATTGAAGAAGGCAAGGAGAAGAAACAAGCAGACGAAAATCTGAAACAAGCGAACCGTATACAAGCGTGGTAGAATGCAACAAAGTTTCTGCATTTGTCTAGAGCATGGCTCAGTGCTCAGTGTTGAAAGAACAGTTCAATTTCTGCAAATTAACACGAGAAGAGAACTTCAGGCTAAGGAAAGTCGAAGAGGCTTTATTTATCCAACATGATCAATATGCATACACAGACCAAGGGTTTCAGATTACTAATATTTGTTTTACAGTTTTATCGACAGCTAAATGTTGACGGTTTCCATGTTTTAACTGGGTATATCCACTGGCAGGAACGAACGAGCGACAATTAACCGGAACTAGCCGGGGGGTTCTTGAAATACCAAACCGTAGACAACGAAAATGTTTTCTCCTATTTAACGGGGTATGTGCATAAATGCAAGCAAATTTTCTCAGGGATTCTCCTTTTTGGATCACACTTTTTGTTTCCCCCAATCAAATAAAAGCTTCCGGAGCCAAGTCAGGGTCCGAACCTTTGACTGGTCTCGGTCATGATGGGACAGTCGACTAGACGCTCGTTGGCACTGATGACGAACCGAGACTAAGGTCCGGAATCTTTGAGTTGCTTGGGAGGAATTAAAAGCTTTAGCCAACAGGGAGAATCCGTGGGAAAATTTGTTTCCTTTATGCACATACCCCGTTAAATAGAAGAAAACGTTTTCGTTATCAAACGTTTGGTATTTAAAAATCGCACGTCGGGCTAGTTCGGGTTAATAGGACCTCGTTCGTTTCTGCCAGTGGATGTACCCTGTTTAAATATGGTAACTGGAACATTTAGTTCTCGATAAAACTGTAAACCAAATATTACTGATTTGAAACACTTTGTCTGTGTATGTATATTGATTATGTTGGGTAAATAAAGCCTCTGAGTTTCCTTAGCGTGAGGTTCTCTTCTCGTGTTAACGTGCAGAAATTGAGCTGTTCTTAAAGCACTGCGCACTCAACCAGGCTCGAGACAAATGCAGAGACTTTGTTGCATTCTTCCATGACTATGTACGGTTCCCTTGTTTGAGATGTTCCTCTGCTTATTTCTTCTCCTTGTCCTCTTCAGGCATTTATCTATCTGTTCATGCCAGCTAAATGTTGTTAAATGCGGCATCCAGTTTTGCGTCTCTCAACCCAAGTGGATGCACCTCCGCAACCACACGGAATGTTCTCCACTGACTCTGGTCTCTTATTCGCTGAAATTCTGATTTTCTCTGATGAACCCGGGGTTAAGTGAAGTTCTAACAGCAAACGGATATTCATAGAACTTCTCTCGTTTTCGTCTTCAGCGTTCTAGCAAGGGTTACTCTTTTTTTGTTACCACATGTTTATTGTATGACTTGAAACTTACCGTACTGATAAGATTTTAAGAAGTGTGTTGAGGGACGGCAAAATCCCGTCCAGGAATAAAGTATTAATATTTATGCGAAATGCGGACCTTTCATGACCTATCTTAGTCCTGTCCTCAGCGCCAAGATCAAGTGCAACCGTACACGTGAAATGAAACGGTCACGAAAGGGCAAATGGATAACATAATGCCATGTGTAGAAGTTGTATAAAACTGCAAGAACCAGTTCAGTACCTTAAACTACCAAATGTCTTGATTCAAGTGATCATCTTTCATTGAGTTCCACTTTTTATTAAGCTACGAGAATAGGAACCAACACTTTTTATATGTACGTTTCATTCGCATGTATGGTGTGCTCTACGAGGGCGCCTCCAGTCTCAGCAGCCACAACAGACCAAATGTTTCTAATAAGTATGACCCTTCATCCCTATTTATCCATGCGTTGTATCGAATGCAAAGGCCCTCTTTGATTTTGCTAATATTGTAGTATTCTTCATGTTCCAATATCGAATAACTGATTTGGTTATTCGTTAGGCAGCAGTCTACTGAATGTTCTACCCAACTTGAGGCATTCACTGCTTCTTTCATGACGTCGGCTGGTTCTCTCATTAGTGACCTCCATCTTGACTCTGCAATTACCGTTCTCAATCTCTTCTCTGCATTCTTCTACCTTATCCACACCATTTTGTGTACCTTCAGTCTGTGAGGTAACGTGTGTCCTGTTCAACGAATATATCGTTTACAGCAATAACTGTTTATGCTATAAACTACACCTGGTCGCATGTCTGCCTGAACTTTGCTTAGCAGAACGCAAAATAGGTCTAAGGCATGTAAATTGTTTTCTTCCCTTGTTCAATTGCAAGTTTATTTCCAAATTTTTTATGACTTTTTATTCTTTCCCTTACAGATGCTTCAGTAACTTTCTTAGGATGGCTTTTTCTAATAGAGTTTGTTTTATGTGGTTAACTTCATCCTCCAGGAATTCATTGTAGCAAAGACAGTATGCTGTCACCCATGCCAATAATAATCCCTTTCTTCTCAATCATCAGCTGGTTTTATAGCACATTTAAAAATCTATCCGAATTTGTTGCTTTCCGAAACACCTTTGTCTTTAACAGTCCCTGTTCTTTTATTGCTAATTCATCCAGGAGCGCTAACATTCCTTTATCTTAGCTTTCCATTGTGAAAACAACGCCATGAGGAAAAACATTGTTCGATTGTTCAAGAATACCGGCTTCTTTCCATTCACTGATGATGACAAAAGTATAATCTACGTAACTTTGAACATCTTTATGCAGAATTCAGAGAGATTGTCCTGGAATGCCATATCCTCCAGATGTTGTATGGAAATATTTGCCACTGCTTGAGATAGTAGGCTACCCGTAATTGCTCCCTTTTTTGGGAAAAATCACTACCGTTCCCACGAAAGTGATTTCCTTCCTCGAAGGAAAATTTTACTAGCTGTGTCAAATTTTAAGGGTCGAGCTTTGTTCTTTGTTTAAAGGTTACTAGGATAATAAATCAAAAATGATATTGTAAGTGTGTCCCAATGGTACACATGTGGAGAGATCTTTGACGTCACAGCGTATTAGGATGTCATCAGTGTGGAGCTTTACTCTGCTCAATTCCTTCACAGATGAGGAAGAGTTCACTGTGTGAGAAGGACGTAACCCAGTACGTGCTCGCAGTAACTTTGCTGTGAAGTTACAGAGTTACTTAAATACACGTTGAACGCTTGGTACTACCGGTATAAGTCATACTCCAACTTCGTATATTTTCGGTAAGCACAACAATTCCGTGCAAGAAAAATTCTTGGTGTACTTTAGTTTCTTAATGATTCCAGAAATCTTCTCTGCTTTAGTTTCCACATAAAGTCGCGCCAAAGCCATGATGAGATGTTCCTGATGCCATCCGAAAGGTCTTCTTTATCGTTGTGTTAGCTACCCTATTCAAACCGCCTTTCACCTTTTTGTTATACGTTACCGTGTCTAAGGTGACAACTACATTGCCTTATCTGCTTTCGTAGTCATAACAGACTCATCCCTTTTTAAGTCCTTAATGACAAGGTTTTCAAAACTTGTGATATTCATCGCTGGTTGATACTTCTATTTGGTAATGCAGAATGCCAACCGAGACCTCGTTGTGTCGGAGATCAAAATTTTATCATTCATAATCCCATTTTCCACTCTGCTAAACAGATCCGGGTATTCAATTTTTTGAAGGAGTGGGTATGAAATTTAACCCTTTCGGAAGAACTGTTTTTTCTTCTAAGTTCAGGCTACTGGAACTTAGTTTTATCACTATCTTATCAGTGTCTGTTATATCCAAATTGCTTTTCCAACTAACCTTCCTACAGAATTTCAATGACTTCGAGCTGATCAACCGGTTTAATTTTCGTTCAAGAAGGTCTAGTTCCCTCTGAGTTCTGTGAAAAGACGATAACAACATATCTTTGATGATGCTTGAGAGTGTCTTCTTCCAAAATTTCTTCCAAAAACTCTTCCCTCTGACTAATACTTTCTTTAAGGTGAGCCATCCGTTTCCTTCTTTATCTGATGTTATTCCTCAGTAGGACTAACCCAGCTCCTCGCCAGATTTTGTCCGTTCTCCAGTCACTCCTTTGAGCAGTTTTCAACTTAAGCGATTTAGGAAGGCTGTCCAAATCTCTACAGCTCAACAAGAAATGAAGATTTTTTGTGTTCCAATGGAGATCAACTGTAGCAATTCCTAGTTCCCTTGACCATTGTAAGGCTTCTGTGCCTTTTGTGTGCTCTTCTTATGTAATTGGATAATGGATTTCTGACGGGCTTCGGATTCATTGTGTTGAGGGACGGCAATTTTTTGTAGCACTGACTGGGCGGGCGACAGACGGTTGACGGGTACAAGAGCAAAACCTGATAGCTGATGTTGTCAGCCCGGATGGTCTAGCACTTGAGCTTGATGAACTGTCGGTTTGCTGGGCAGTCGACATAGCTTATGGTTTTGCACAGAGGACATGTACATGAGCCGTTCCCGAAATCTCTACATTTACCTATAAACGATTTCTAGAAGAGCGGTTATACCGTGCTGGAATATGTTTCCAAAAAAATTTTAACTAGTGGGTATTTTTTAAAAACCGCTGTGAACTCTTTGTCTTTCTGGGACGGACGTCGGCAACAGTTTGTCAGAGTAGCCACGAAACTGCAAATCTCACCCATTGCGTAGCCGTCGTCCCAGTTAATGCGCGGCTTATGCTGTATAATGACCGCCTAATAAACTTTTCGTAGAAAGTGGTTGTTTTGTTTTCTCAGTCTTAATATCATCAAACTTTCAACTGGATCTGGACAACCCACCACATGTTCCACTCCAGACGATCCATTAATATTATACATTCTTGCATAATTTCATTTGGCTGTTTTGCTTGTGTCCTCCGCGTCCTGTAACTTTTTCTTTTCATATTTCTGTATGTTTTATATCCTGCTAAGTGTTCACCTAACCTGCGGCTCATTCCATGTCCGGTTTCATCAATGTAGAATGGTGCACATTCCCATTTAATGAAGTATATATTAGGTATGTGCAAAGCTCTGTCCGTTTTTAAGGCTCAAATTTAAAGCAAAACATCTGTGTAAAGAATAAACTTTATTAGTCGAAATAAGAACCAACATGTTCTATACACTTCTGCCAACGAGCCATAATGGTATTTATTCCAGTGGCCTAAGAGTCCGAAGTATTGGTAGCAATAAACTGTTCGAAGGCAGTTTTTCTTCCTCTTAATTCTTAAACTGTTTGCCTTGCAGGAAGCGCTGCAGGTGCTTAAAAATGTGCTAGTCTGTTTGCGATAGATCTGGTGAGTTATTTTGTGATGAAGAGTGTCGTTGCCCGTGTTGTCTTGTTTCTCTACTGTCATTTTCCTAATGTGGTGTCTGGCGTTTCCGTGCAGCAGAATTGGACCCTTTTAACTTACTAATGGATGTAGACGCTCCTTATTTTCGTGCAGAAATGCACGAAAAGTTCAACGTGTTCGTCCAGCATTCTTAAATCGAAAGGGTCCAATTCTCCTGCACGTCAACGCCAGACCACAGGTTTCAAAAATAACTGTCTAGAAACTGCACCAGATAGGCTACGAAACTCTTCCTCATCCTCCTAACTCATCAGAACTGTCGCAAACAGAATACCACATTTTTAAGCACATGCAGCACTTCGCGCAGGGGAAACAGTTTAAGAATCAAGAGGAAGCAAAAACTGCATTCGAACGGTTTATTCCTTCCAATATTTCGGACTCTTACGCTACTGGAATAAATACTTTAGTGACTCGTTGGCAGAGATGCATAGATCATGTGGGTTCTTATTTCGACCAATAAAGTTTATTGACTACAGAGATATTTTGGTTTAAACTTGTGGCTTGAAAATAGACAGAACTTTTGCACGCACTTGATTGCTACCCGTATATCTTCTATATTGGTTTCTAGTATGTCCGTGCGTTGTAAATATCTCAAATTATCATGTCTACTGATAACAATATCAACCCCAACCGTTTTTCATTTAGTTTGAATGCATTCTCCTACTCTAGGAAAATTATGAATAAGTATTCTTGATTTTCTGTCGTGAGCTCTCCTTAGAGTGCGATAATACTACCTGCTCCATTCATTATTTCTTCTCCCAATGCACTGCTTTGTAAGCCATTTTTCGTAGTTATTATGTAGTAAAGTCAATCGGATGTGTCTGATTTTTTCCATTAAGAATTCTTCACTGCAAATATTGAATGTGCTGTCTACCATTCCACTAATCATCCCTTTCTTTACTGTGATTGCATGATTAGAGGAGAAATTTAGATACATTCCTGAGTGCGTAGGTTTTCTGTAAAGCTTCGTTTTAAGTCGTCTGTCCTTTCAACTTACGAGAACCTCGAAGAATTCAAGTATACCCACAGTTTCTTTCCCCATTTTGAATGTGATAGTATTCGGGAAGATGCTGTTCAGATGTTCAAGTAAAGCTTCTTCTTTTCCTCTTTTTCAGACGTCGAATACATCATAGGGATATCGCTTGAACAGCTTAAGGCCGCGTACTAGTATTCCTGTTGGAAACGCTTTATTCTCCAAATCTTCCATGAAACTTACAGCTAATATTTTGGATGCTGGACTTCCCATGGGATCTCCTTCTTTCTGTCTGAAATATTGTCCATTCCAGTGAAAGTGATTCCTTTCCGCTATGCAGAACTGTATCAATAACGTAATTTGGAAAGGGTTCACTTTCGTTCTTTCATGGAGTGAATTATCCCTAGATAACAGTTATTCCATTACGTATGTGTGTATGACAGGAACACTTGTGAATAGACCGCCTACGTCTTAGCTAACCATAATGTCCTCCTCATCCATTAATTCATTTCGAATTTCCCTAACAAAATTCCATAGATTTTTTGTATGTGATATTCGGTGTCCTGTAATCGGTCTTAATATCTCCTCCAACTATACGCAGAAATCGTTTGTTACACTTCTGCAGGTTGCTTCCGCACGTGTAAACGGTGTGCTTTCCTTGTGGATCTTTAGGGAACAGAGTTCTTTGCATGTGGAATTGTATGAGAAATGTAGGTTCCGTGTGAGTTTAGAAAGAGTATTTTCTTTACTCTCTTCAAGAAATGGAGAAAGCATATCCTTTAATGATTTTCTTGTATCTTCTCTGGGGTCATCCTTATAGGTATATATGTGCCAGAACTTAGTAGGTCAGTCACTTTCCTGTTGTATATCTATCGGTCTAGCACAAGCACAAAATTGCGTTTGTCCGCTTTTGTGATGATTATTGAATGCTACTTTCTTAAAGCTTTTATGTCTTTGAACAAATTTAAAGATGAGTTCAAATTTAGCGAGTATGTCAATCTCGCTAGACATTTTCCAACGAAGGCTCGAATGCGATTTGCTCTAGGTTGATCCTCTTCCACGAAACCCATCTAAACTCTAACTATGATGTCCAAGTAATCGATTTTCTACATGGTAGGAAAGAAGGTTAGTCCTTTTGCTAAGACCTCGGTTTCCTCTATCTATAGCAAGTCACATTTGAAGCTTGGTTGCATATTGTAGGACGAGTTTCACATACTCCATAATTTCAACTTATCTTTAAATTGGTTCAAATCCATAAAATCTCTAAGTATCCAACATTCAATAATCATCATAAAAGCGGACACAAGCAATTTCCTGTTTGTGTTAGACACACAGACATAGAACAGTAAAGTGAATAATCTATTAGGATCTGTCACATATATACCTATAAGGGATGACCCCAGAGAAGATACAAGAAAATAACTAAGGGATATGCTTTATGTACTACTTGAAGAGAGCAAAGAAAAGACTCTTTCTTAGTTCACACGGAAACTACATTTCTCATCGAATTTTACATGCTCTGAACTCTTTTGTCTAGCAAAGAGGCACAATCAAAACATACCGTTTGGACCTGTGGTATCAAGCTGCAGAATTGTTTCAAAAGACTTGTGCGTATAGTTGTAGGAGATATTAAGACTGATTAGAGGACACCGAATATCACACAAAAGAAATGCATTGAATTTTGTTAGAGAAAATGGATCTGTATTAATGGATGACGAAAACATTATCGTTAGCTACGATGTAAATAATCTATTTACATGCTTCCTGTTATCCACA
This sequence comes from Trichuris muris, assembly GCA_000612645.2. Lineage (NCBI taxonomy): Eukaryota > Metazoa > Nematoda > Enoplea > Trichinellida > Trichuridae > Trichuris > Trichuris muris. Next base: position 26,027,403 of record CBXJ02000086.1, on the reverse strand, counting down.
CATACGTCATTGAAGTACTGTTATTCACGGATACTTCACTCCATGAAAGAACGAAACTGAACCCTTTTCAAATTACGCCATTGATAAAGTTCTGCATGGCGTAAAGGAACCACTTTCACTGGAATGGAGAATATTTCAGACAGAAAGAAGGAGCTCCCATGGGAAGTCCGGTATCCAAAATATTTGCTGAAACATTCATGGAAGATTTGGAGAAAAAAGTGTTCCGAACAGGAATGCTAGTACACGGCCTTAAGCTCTTCAAACGATATGTGTATGTTGTATTCGCCGTCGCAAAAAGAGGAAAAAAAGAAGTTTTAGTTGAACATCTGAACAAGATTTTCCCGTATACTATCGCATACACAATGGGGAAAGAAACTGAGGGGATACTTTCCTTCTTGGAGTTTCTCATAATTAGAATGGTCGGACGACTTAAAACGAAGCTTTGCAGAAAACCTGCGCACTCAGGAATGTATCTAAGTTTCTCCTCTAATCATCCAATCGTAGTAAAGAAAGGGATGATTAGTGGAATGGTATATAGCGCATTCAATATTGGCAGTGAAGAATTCTTAATGGAAGAAATCGGACACATCCGATTGACCTTCCTGCATAATAACTACCCAAGATGGCTTGCAAACCAATGCATTGAGAGAAGAATTAATGAATGGAGGAAGTATTTTCGCACTCCAAGGAGAGCTCACGACGGAGAAACAAGAATAGTTATTCCGTATTTTCCTACAATAGGAGAGTACATTCAAAGTAACTTAAAAACGGTTGCGGTTGATATTGTTTTCAGTAGCATGATAATTTGAGATCTTTCTACCTCACGGACATATTACAAACCAATCCAGAAGAGATACCAGTACCAATCACGTATGTGCAAAAGTTTTGTCCATTTTTAAGCCGCAAATTTAAACCAAAATATCTCTGTAGTCAATAAACTTTATTGGTCGGAATAAGAACCCACATGATCTATGCATTTGTGCCAACGAGTCACTAAGGTATTTGTTCCAGTAGCTAAGTTTCCGAAGTATTGGAAGCAATAAACTGTTCGCAGGGAGATTTTGCTTCCTCTTGATTCTTAAACTGTTTCCCCTGCTCGAAGTGCTGCATGTGTTTAAAAATGTGGTATTCTGTTCGCGATAGTTCTGATGAGTTAGGAGGATGAGGAAGAGTTTCGTAGCCTATCTGGTGCAGTTTCTAGACAGTCATTTTTCAAACGTGGGGTCTGGCGTTGTCGTGCAGGAGTATTGGACCCTTTCGATTTAAGAATGTTGGACGTACACCTTGAACTTTTCGTGCATTTCTGCACGAAAATTAGGAGCGTGTACGTCCATTAGTAAATTAAAAGGGTCCAATTCTGCTGTACGGAAACGCCAGACCCCACATTACGAAAATGACAGTACAGAAACTAGACCACATGGGCTAGGAAACTGTTCTTCACCCAAATAACTCACCAGATGTATCGCAAACAGAGTAGCACATTTTTAAGCACCTGCAGCGCTTCCTGCGCGGGAAACAGTTTAGGAATGAAGAGGAAGCAAAAACTGCATTCGAACAGTTTATTGCTACCAATACTTCGTACTCTTGCGTCACTGGGATAAATACCGTAGTGACTCGTTGGCAGAAGTGTATAGACCATGTGGTCCTTATCTCGACTAATAAAGCTTGTTCTTTACGGATATACCTTGGTTTAAATTTGCGCCTTGAAAACGGACAGAAGTTTTGCACATACCTAATATATACTTCTTTAAATGCGAATAAGCAGCATGTTACGTTGGAGAAATCGGACATGGGATGAGCCGCAGGTTTGGGCAATGCTTAGCAGGATTTAAAAGATATCCAAATATGGAAAGAAGACTCTATGGGGAAACAGTTACAGGACCCGAATGACACAAGCAAAACAGCCAAATGAAATTATGCAACAATGTATTAATGGATCGTCAGTAGTGGAGCATGTGGTGGGTTGTCCAGATGCTGTTGAAAGTTTGACGATATTAAGACGGAGAAAACAAAACAACTACTTTCTACGAAAAGTTTATTAGGCGGTCATTATCCGCCATAAGCCCTGTACTAACTTTAAGGACGGTAATGCAATGAGTGATATTTGGAGTTTGCTGACTACTCTGGCAAACTGTTGCCGACGTCTGTCCCAGAAAGAGAAAGAGTTCACAGTGGTTTTTAAACAGAACTCCCTAGTTAATATTTTTTTGCAAACATATTCCAACACGGTATAACCCCGTCTTAGGAGATCGTTTATTGCGAAATGTAGAGATTTCGGGAACGGCTCATGTACATGTCCTCTGAGCAAAGCCACAAGCTTTGTCGACTGCCCAGCATGCCGACAGTTCACCAAGCTCCCCTACTAGACCATCCGGTTTGACAACATCAGCTATCAGGTGTTGCGCTTGTACCCGTCAAGCGTCTGTCGCCCGCCCAGTCAGTCCTACAAAAAATTGCCGTCCCTCAACACAATGAATCCGAAGCCCGTCAGAAATCCATTATTCGCTTACATAAGAAGTGCACACGGCGCAGAAGCCTAACAATGGTTAAGGGAACTAGAAATTGCTACAGTTGATCTCCATTGGAATACAAAGAATCTTCAGTTCTTGTTGAGCTCTAGAGATTTGGGCATCCTTCCTAAATCGTTTAAGTTGAAAACTGCTCAAAGGAGTGACTGGAGAACGGACAAAATCTGGCGAGGAGCTGGGTTCGCCCTACTGAGGAATAACATCAGACAAAGAAGGAAATGGATGGGTCACCTTAAAGAATGTATTAGACAGACGGAAGAATTTTTGGAAGAAATTTTGGAAGAAGATACTCTCAAGCTTCTTGAAAGATAAGCTGTGTTATGGGCTTTTCATAGAGCTCAGAGGGAACCTGACGTTCTTGAGCGAAAATTAAACCGCTTGATCAGCTCAAAGTCATTGAAATTTCGTAGGAAGGTTAGTTTGAAAAGCAATTTGCATATAACAGACAGTGATCGGATAGTGATAAAACTAAGTTCCAGTAGCCCGAACATGGAATAAAAATGGGTTCTTCGGAAAGAGTTAAATTTCATACCCACTCCTTCAAAAAATTGAATATCTGGATCTGTTTAGCACAGTGGAAAATGGGATTGTGAATGATAAAATTTTGATCTCCGACAAAATGAGGTCTCCGTTGGCATTCTGCGTTACCAACCAGAAGTATCAACCAGCTGTGAACATCACAAGTTTTGAAAACCTTGGGTTTACGGACTTGAAAAGGGTTGAGTCCGTTATGATTAGGGAAGCAGGTAAGGGCAACGTGGTTGTCATCTTTGACAGGATAACGTATAACAACAAAGGGAAAGACATTTTGAATATGGTAACTTACACAACGATTTTGAAGACCTTTCGGATGGTATCAGGAACATCTCATGATGGTTTTGTGGCGACTTTATGTGGAGACTAAAGCAAAGAAGATTTCTGGAATCATTAAGAAACCTAAGTACACCACGAATTTTTCTTGCATGGAATAGTTCTGCTTACGGAAAACATACAGGTATGACTTACGGTGTATGACTTATACCGTTAGTACCTAGCGTTCAAGGTGTATTTAAGGAACGCTGCAGTTTCTTAGCAAAGTTACTGCGACCACTGACTGGGTTTCGCCCTTCTCACACATTAAACTCTTCCTCACTTGTGAAGGAATTGAGCAGAGTAAAGCTCCACACTGATGATATCTTATACGTTGCGACGTCAAGGATCTCTTCAGAAGTGTACAATTGGGATATACTTACAATTTCATTTTTTATATGTTATATGAGGATGAAAGCTTTAAACATAGAACTAAGCTCAACCTTTAAAGTTTGACACAGCTAGTCAAATTTTCTTTCGAGGAAAGAAATCACTTTCGTGGGAACGGTGGTGATTTTTCGCAAAGAAAGGGAGCACCTATGGTTTGCCCACTGTCTGCAGTAGTGGCAAATATTTTCATATAACATTTGGAGGATATGTCATTCCCGGACTATCTCGCTGAATTCTGCATAAAGATGTTCAAAGTTATGTAAATTATACTTTTGTCATCATCGAAGAATGTAAAGAAGCCGCTCTTCTTGAACAATCGAACAACGTTTTCCTGATGATGTTATTTTCACAATGGAAAGCCATGATAAAGGAATGTTAGCGGTCATGGAGGCCTTAGTAATAAGAGAACAGGGTATGTTAAAGACAAAGGTGTTTCGGAAAGCAACAAATTCAGATTGATGTTTACATGTGCTATGAAGCCACCCGATGAATGTGAAGAAAGGGATTCTTACTGGTATGGCTGACAGCATACTGTCTTTGCTACAATGAATTCCTGGAGGATGAAGTTAACCACATAAAACAAACTCTATTAGAAAAGAGCCATCCTTAGAAAGTTATTGAAGCATCTGTAAGGGAAAGAATAAAAAGACATAAAAAATTTTTAAAATAAACTTACAATTGAACAATGGTAGAAAACAAGTTACATGCCTTTGATGTATTTTGCGATCTGCTAAGTAAAGTTCAGGCAGACATGCGACCAGGTATAGTTTATAGTATTAACTGTTGTTGCTGCAAACGATATATTCGTTGAACAGGTCACACGTTGCCTCACAGACTGAAGGTACACAAAATGGCGTGGATATGGTACAAGAATTGAGAACAGGTTGAGAAGGGAAATTGTAGAGTCAAGGTGGAGGTCACTAATGACAGAACCAACCGAGATCATGAAAGAAGCAGTAAATGCCTCAACTTGGGTAGAACATTCAGAAGACTGCCCCCTAACGAATTACCAAAGCAGTTATTCGATATTTGAACATGAACAATACTACAATATTAGTAAAATCAAGGGGCCTTTTATATTCGCCACGACGCATGCATAAATTGGGATGAAGGGTCGTACTTGGTAACATTTGGTCTGTTGTGTCGGTTAAGACTGGATGCGCCTTCGTGGAGGGCAGCATACATGCGAAGTCAACGTACATATAAAATGTGTGGGTTCCTATTGTCGTAGCTTTATAAACAGTGGAACTCAATGAAAGGTGATCAGGTGAATCAAGAAATTGGGTAGTTTGAAAAACTGAATTTGTTTTTGTAGTTTTATGCAACTTCCACACATGACATTATGTTATTCATTTGCCCTTTTTGTCACCGTTTCTTTCACGTGTGCGGTTGCACCTAGTTATGGCGCTGAAGACATTATTGAGATAGGTCCTGAAAGGTCCGTATTTCCAATAAATATTTTATTCTTGGACGTGATTTTGCCGTCCTTCAAAACAATACTTAAAATCTTATGTGTACGAAAAGTTTAAACTGATACCATACAGATGTAGTAACAATGGAAAAGGTAACCCTTGTTAGAACGGTGAAGACGAGAACGAGAGATGTTTCTGGGAAGATCCGTTTGCTGTTCGATCTTTACTTAACCTCGGGTGCATCACGGAAAATCAGAATTTCGGCGAATAAGAAACCAGAGTCAGTGGAGAACATTCTGTGTGGTTGCGGAGGTGCATGCACTGCGGATGAATGACGCATAACTGGATGCCGTATTTAACAACAGTTAGCTGGCATGAATGGATAGCTAAATGACTGAAGAAGACAAGCAGCAGAAATAAGCAGAGGAACATCTCAAACAATCGAACTGTGTATAATCATGGAAGAATGCAACAAAGTTTCTGCGTTTGTGTGGAGCATGGTTGAGTGCGCAGTGCTTTAGGAACAGTTCAATTTATGCACGTTAACACGAGAAGAGAACCTCTCGCGAAGGAAACTCAAAGAGGCTTTATTTATCCAACATAATCAATATACATACACAGACAAAGAGTTTCAAATTAGTATTGTTTGGTATACAGTTTTATCGAGAGCTAAATTCAGATTTAAACAGGGTACATCCACTGGTAGAAACGAACGAGGTCCAATTAACCGGAACTAGCCCGAGGGGCGATTTTAAAATATCAAACCTTTGATAACGAAAATGTTTTCTTCTATTTAACAGGGTGTGTGCACAAATGGAAGGAAATTTTCCCACGGATTCTCCCTGTTGGGTAATCCTTTTTATTTCTTCCAAGCAAGTCAAAGCTTCCGGACCTTAGTCTCTGTCCGTCATCAGTGCCATCGAATGTCTACTCGAATGTCCCAACAGGACCGGGATCAGTCATAGCTTCCGGTCCTTGAGTCAAGCTTATTATGTTGGATAAATGGGTCACTATCAAAAGCGTGAAAACCAAAATCCCGAACGTTCAAAATCCCGAACGTCAAAATCCCGAATGTTAAAAATACCGAACGTTCGAAATCGCGAACGTTTAAAATCACGAATGTTCAAGATCCCCAATGTTCAGAATCCAGAATGCTCAAAATCCTGAATGCTCAAAATTCCCGAAAATCAGAATCCCGAACGTTCAAAATCCTGAATTTTGTCATAAACTTTTCGTCACGCTCCTATAGAAGAACTGTTAACTGTTCCGCTGCTTCTCTAATGTGCTTTTCTCAGCGCCCAACCCCTGCCATACTAGCAACGAACGCGACAAATAAACATGAGATCTTATATTCTATAACATAATGGTCATCATTGAAAACTATAACATAAGGATAAAAGACAAAGTATCCGACATATAGAATATTAGAAAGGCTGCAGGAAACAAATCCGCTGTGAGTACTGATACGGTCCTTCGAGCAATGCTAACCTAACTATATCAGCTCAATGATGGCTGTCATAGACTGCGGCAAGTACAATAAGTATCCAGAGATGATTAAATTTTAAGTTAGTGCATGGAGATTATGTACCTAACCGGATAGCTTTTGCATTAACTGGTCCCGGGGGTTCAAGATTTGCGATTCTTTGGCACCCTTCCCTATGGTTTGCTAGGCTCTTTCATCAGTCTAGTTTCTACGATGAGAACAACTGTTATACAGGAGTGCAGGTATAAAGATGGGTGCAAACAATTACTAATCACAGAAAAATGCATTTGTATTAGGTCTAAGACTACCGTCTTGGACAGTTTGACAAAATTTCTTAAAGCGCCGTAACTCTACTAAGGATCACGATACTTGAACGAAATCCGCAGCAGCGGCACGAACACCATAACTCCTCTTCTGCAATTGGAAATAGTACACCTAACATATGACTGTTCCATTTTTGCTTGAAAACAACCTTTCGGGATTTTGAACGTTCCGGATTCTGATTTTCGGGATTTTGAACATTCAGGATTTTCAACGTTCACGATTTTGAACATTCGGGATTTTGAACGTTCAGGCTTTTGAACATTCGATTCTGAACACTCAGGATTTTGACATTCGGGATTTTGATTTTCCGGCTTCTGAAATCGACCGTGGATAAATAAACCCTCTTGGAGTTTCCTCAGCCTGAGGTTCTCTTCTCGTGTTAACGTGCAAAAATTAAACTGTTCCTTCAGCACTGACCACTCAACCATGCTCTAGACAAATGCAGAAATTTTCTTTCACCCATCCATGGTTATATGCGGTTCCCTTGTTTGAGATCATCCTCTGCTTATTTCTGCTACTTGTCTTTTTCAGCTATTTTGCTATCTATTGATGCCATCTAAATGATGTTGAGTACGACATCCAGTTATGCGTCCCTCATCCCCACTGCATGCGCCTCCGCAACCACACTGAATGTAGTTCGCTGACTCTGGTCTCTTATTTCCCGAAATTCTGATTTTCTCTGATCGACCCGTGGTTAAGTAAAGTTCTAACAGCAAGCGGATATTTCCAGAACTTCTCACGTTCTCGTATTTAGCGCTCTAACAAAGGTTACATTTTTTTCGTCCTTACCAGATGTGTGCTTTATAACTTCAAACTCTCCGTAGTGATAAGATTATAAGAAGTGTTTTGAGGGACGGCAAAATCCCGTTCAAGAATTTAATCTTTATTGGAAATGCGCACGTTTCAGGACCTATCTTGGTCCTGTCTTCAGCGCCAAGATCAAGTGCAACCGTACACCTGAAAGTAACGGTCACGAAAGGGCAAATCAATAACATTAACTCAAGTGTGCATGTTGTTTCAAACTACAAAAACCAATTCAGTACTTTAAACTACCAAATTTCATCTTTCAAGTGATCATCTTTCATTGAGTTCCACTTTTTATAAAGCGTCGTCAAAAGGAACCCACACTTTTTATATGTAGGTTCACCTCGCATGTATGGTGGGCACTACGAAGGCGCATGCTGTCTTACCCGTCACAACAGACCAAGTGTTACTAATACCTTTCCCTTCATCCCTGTTTATGCATGCATTGTGCCGAATGTAAAAGGCCTCTTTGATTTTACTAATATTGTAGTATTGTTCATGTTCCAATATCGAACTACTGGTTTGGTTATTCGTTAGCGGGCAGTCTACTGAATGTTCTACCCAAGTCGAGGCATTCACTGCTTCTTTCATGATCTCGACTGGTTCTCTCATTAGTATCCTCCGTTTTGACTCTACAATTTCCCCTCTCAATCTCTTCGCTGCATTATTGTACCATATCCACGCCATTTTGTGTTCCTACAGTCTGTGAGGCAGCGTGCGTCCTGTTTCACCAATATATCCTTTACCGGGACCACAGTTCATACTGTAAGTTACCGCTGGTCGCATGTCTGCCTGAACTTTTACTTTCCAAATCCCAAAATATATCTAAGGTATGCAATTTGTTTTCTTCTTTGGTTCAATTGTATACAACGACGCCAGAATAACCCGTAGTACGAATGTACCTTTATTGATATCGGGAAGCTTTTGGGGACCTGTCTTGGTCACGTCATCAGCGGAGAATCAAAAGCAACCCTTCTGTAAACTCAAATGTGTTTAATGGATACGAGATAATCAGCGTGTATTGTTGATGCTGTTTTTTTTAATGTTTCACAATTCACTACTTTCAAATTGGTACTCCGTCAATAATTCAATACTTTAAACTGATACTCCATCAATATATCAAGTTTGGGTGCCACTCCCTCCTTGCAGACCCACCATAGGGCCCCAAAACGATTAACATAGGCTTGTAGTTTCTTTGGGTGTGGTTGGTCCAACGAAGGCACAACCAGTCTTGGTCGCCACAGCGGACCAAATATTACTGACTCCAACCCCTTCATCTTTGTTAATGCAGATGTTGTGCCGTATGTAAGAAGCCTCCTTGATTTTTCTAATGTTATAATCTGGTTCATGTTAAAAAATTGAACAACTTGTAAGGTTAATCGCTATCCGGCAGTCCTCAGAATGATCCACCAAAGCTGAGGCATTCACAGCTTCTTTCATGACATCGCCTGGATCCTTCACCTATTGAGTCCCCCTTGACTCCACAATTTCACCTCTCAACCTTTTGTCGGCATTTTCGTACCTTGTCACAGCCATTTTGTGTTCATTCAGTTTGTGTGGTAAGGTTTGTCCTTTTTCACCAAAGTATCTAGTTCCGTAACTACAGTTTATTCTATACACTACACCTGGTTGTTTATCAGACTGGATCCTGACCTTGTCAGAGCGTAAAATAGACATAAGGTTTGGTAGGCCTTTGAAAGCAGCCGTGTAACCACCACTCCTGGCAATCTTCCTAATTCCTTCCCCCAAACCCGGATAGTAATGTATGGAAATCGTTTTCATTGGCGCTTCTCTAGCCTGCCTTTTGTTTAAATCAAGGTTCCTCAGTTTTAGCATCCTTCCACTGATAGTTGCTTCAACAAACTTCTTTGGATAACCATTTCGATGTAAAGTCTGACTTATATGCTTGATTTCATCTTTCAAGTACTCACCATGGCAAAGATAGTACGCACTGTCGACCATCCCCGTAATGATCCCCTTTTTTACATTCAGCGGGTGGTTTGAAAAGAAATTCAACGACCCCTCCCATATGGTTGGTTTGCTAAACTCCTTGGTTTTGGTATGTCCATGATCCCTTATGACTAAGGAGTCCAGAAGAGCTAGCTTTCCTTTTTCTTCTCTTTCCATTGTAAAAATGACTTCCTCAGGAAAATGAAAGCGTGGAATCAAGGGGAAGGCCACAGGTGAAGGATCCATTCGATGTCATGAAAGAAGCTATGAATGCCTCGGCTTGCGTGGAACCTTCTGTTGACTGCCCGCTAACCGTTAGCCATACTAGTTGTTCGATTTTGGAACATATACAAGATTATAACATTAGAAAAATCTAAGAGGCTTTTTACATCTGGGACAACATCTGCATTAACAGAGCTGAAGGGGTTGGAGTCAGTAATATTTGGTCCGTTGTGGCGTTCATGATGGGTTGTGCCTTTGTTGGGCCAACCACCCCCAAAGAAACTACAAGCCTATGTTAATAGTTTTTTGGGCCCTATGGTGGATCTTCAAGGAGGGAGTGGAGCCCAAGCTTGATTTATTGGTGGGTTATCAGCTTAAAGTATTGAATTGCTTCTGGAATACCAATTTGTGAATTGTGAAACAGTATAAAAACAGCATCCACAATAGACGTTGATTATGTCGTTTCCATTAGCAACCTTTGAGTTTCCAGAAAGGTTGCTCTTCATTCTGCACTGATGACGGGATTAAGACAGGTCCCGAAAGCTTCGCGATATCAATAAAGATACATTTGTGCTATTACTTATTCTGCCATCCCTGTATACAATGAAACCAAAACCCGTTAAAAATCCTTTATTCAATTGCATTAGAAGTGCATGCGGTGCACAATCCTTACGTTGGTCCAGGGGGCTGGAAATGTCTAGACTTGAGCTTGATTGGGACACCAGGGAGCTTCATTTTTTGTTGGGATGCAGAGATTTTTAGCATCCTTCCGAATTCGTTCAGATTGAAAGCAGCTCAGAGGATCTACTGGAGAATCACCAAAATACTGAGAGAAGCTATTTTCTCCATACTCAGCAATACCATAAGACAATGACGGGAACGGATCGTTGGCCTTATGGAGAACATTGGAAAGGTGAAAGTGTGTTTAAGGGAGGTTTAGGAATATGATCTACTTGAACTTCTAGTTAGACATGTTGAGTCATCTGTGTTCCTTCGTACGCAGAACGATCATTTCATTTGGGAAAAGAAATTCAATCGATTGATCTGCTCAAAATATTGTGAATTCTGTCGTAAGGTTAGCAGAATAGGCAAGTGTGATAGATCAAACTTCGAGAAAATAGTTGTAAACCTATGTTCCAGAAACGTTACCCTAGTGGAGGAAAAAGTTCTTGCCAAAGGGCTAAATTTCCTTCCCACGCTTCCAACGGTTAAGTGTCTGGACCTAATCAGTAGAGTAGACAATGCGATTAGGAACGATGAAACTTTGATATCTGATACATTGAGGTCATTACTAGAGAACTGCATTACACAACGGGAATATCGCCCGTCTTTGAATCTGGCACAGGTTGAAAATTGGATTTGAAAAGGATGGATTTGAAAAGTGATGAATCCATCATTATGGATTTGAAAAGTGATGAATCCATCATGATCACGAAAGCTGATCAATGAAATGTAGTGGTCCTCCTAGATTGGTAGTCGTACAAGTAAAAAGTGAAGGATGTCTTGGATACTGATGCTTATACACCGTTAAAGAAAGACCCGACGGATGAGGTGCAGAAACATCTCATATCGGTTTTGTCGAGGTTTTATGAGGAAACCACAGAAGATAAGTTTTATGGTTTTATTAAGAAACTTAAGTACACCATGAATTTTCCGCCTCCGGAATGTTTTCCTTACCAAAACTCACAAGGCTGGAGTTCCTCTTAGACAGATAACAGCAAGTGGTCGACGGGTCGTGAATGAACTCTGCAGGTACTTAGCGAAAGTATTGCGCCCACTTACTCTGTCACATCCTTCTCACACGATAACACTTCCTAATTTGTGAAGGAACTGATGAGGGTAGAACTCTGAATTGATGACATCCTCGTGAGCAATGATATCAAAGACATGTTCACCAGTGTACCTTTGGGATTCACTTACGATACCATTCATGAGTCTTTATCCATGGACGAAATTTTAAGAAAAGAACCAAGCTCAACCCATTCGATTTGATACAACTGGTCAAGTTGTGTTTGGAGGAAGGAAATTACATCCATTGGAATGGTTGTTATTTTTTAACAAAAGAAGGGATCGCCCATAGGTAGCCCGCGTTCCCCAGTTGTGGCACAAATGTTCATAGCACATGAAGAGGATACTGCATTCCCGGACAGTTTTTCTGTTTTTGGTGTGAGGATGTTTAAGTGTTATGTCGATGACATTTGTCATAATCGAAGAGGGCAAGGAAGTAGCCCTTCTTCAACATTTGAATGTTCTTTTTCCTGGTAAAGTCATTTTTACAATGGAAAGAGAAGAAAAAGGAAAGCTAGCTTTTCTGGACTCCTTACCCATAAGGGATCGTGGACATATCAAAACCAAGGTGTTTAGGAAACCAACCAACTCGGAGAGGTATTTGAAGTTCCTTTCAAACCCCACGCTGAATGCAAAAAGGGATCATTACGGGAATGGTCGACAGTGCGTATTATCTTTGCCATGGTGATTACCTGAAAGATGAAATCAGGCACATAAGTCTGACTTTACTTCGAAATGGTTATCCAAAGAAGTTTGTTGAAACCACTTTCAGTGAAGGTTTACTGAAACTGAGGAACCTTGATTTAAACAAATGGCCGGCTAGAGAAACTCCAATGAAAACAATTTGCATACATTACTATCCGGGTTTCGGGGAAGGAATTAAGAAGATTGCCAGGAGTATTGGTTACACGGTTGCTTTCAAAAGCCTACCTAACTTTATGTCTATTTTACGCTCTGATAAGTTCAGAATCCAGTCTGATAAAGAGCCAGGTGTAGTGTATAGTAGAAATTGCAGTTGCGGAGCTAGATACTTTAGTGAAACAGGACAAACCTTACCACACAGACCGAATGAATTCAAAACGGCTGTGACAAGGTACAGAAATGCCGAGAAAAGGTTCAGAGGTGAAATCGTGGAATCAAGGGGGACTCAACAGGTGAAGGTTCCAGGCGATGTCACGAAAGAAGCTGCGAATGCCACTGCTTTGGTGAAAGATTCTGAGGACTGCTCGATAGCCCTTAACCATACTAGTTGTTCGATCTTTAACATGAACAACATTATAACATTAGAAAAATCAAGGGGGCTTTTTACATACGGCACAACATGTGCATTAACAGAGGTGAAGGGGTTGGAGTCAGTAATATTTGGTCCGCTGTGGCGATCAAGACGGGTTGTGCCTTCGTTTGGCCAACCACACCCAAAGAAACCACAAGTCTATGTTAATGGTTTTTGGGGCCCTATGGTGGATCTTCAAGGAGGGAGTGGAACTTGACATATTGGTGGAGTATCAGTTTAAACTATTGAATTATTGGTGGAGTACCAATATTAAGGTAGTGAATTGTGAAACATTTTAAAAAATCATCCACAATACACGTTGATTATCTTGTTTCCACTAAACACCTTTGAGTTTACAGAAAGGTTGCTTTTCATTCTGCGCTGATGACGGGACCAAGACAGGTCCCGAAAGCTTCACCATGTCAATAAAGGTACATTCGTACTGCGGGCTATTCTGACGTCCCTGTATAGAATTGAACCAAGGAAGAAAACAATTTGCATACGTTAGATCTATTTTGACTTCTGATAAGTAAAAGTTCGGGCATACATGCGAGCAGCGGTATCTTACAGTATAAACTGTTGTTGCGGTAAAGGATATATTGGTGAAACAGGACCCACGCAGCCTCACAGACTGTAGGAACACAAAATGGCGTGGATATGGTACAAGAATGCAGAGAAGAGATTGAGAGGGGAAATTGTAGAGTCAAGAGGGAGGATACTAATGATAGAACCTCCCGAGATCATCAAAGAAGCCGGAATGCCTCAACTTGGGTAGAACTTTCAGTAGACTGGCCCATAACGATTAACCAAACCAGTTGTTCGACATAGGAACATGAACAATACTACAATATTAGTAAAATCAAAGAGGTCTTTTACATTCGGCACAATGCATGCATAAATAGGGATGAAGGGAAAGGTATTCGTAACATTTGGTCTGTTGTGGCGGTTAAGAGAGGATGCGTCTTCGTAGGGCCCACCATACATTGGAGGTCAACGTATATATAAAAAGTGTGAGTTCTTTTTGTCGTTGCTTTATAAAAAGTGGAACTCAAGGAAAGATGATCTCTCAAAAGAAGAAATTTGGTAGTTTAAAGTACTGAATTGGTTTTTGTAGTTTGAAACAACATGCACACTTGACTTTATGTTATTGATTTGCCTTTTCGTGACTGTTACTTTCACGTGTACGGTTGCACTTGATCTTGGCGCTGAAGACAGGACCAAGATAGGTCCCGAAAGGTCCGCATTTCCAATAAAGATTAAATTCTTGAACGGGATTTTGCCGTCCCTCAAAAGGCTTCATAAAATCTTATCAGTACGGAGAGTTTAAAGTCATAAAATTCACATCTGGTAACGACGAAAAAAGTAACCTTTGTTATAGAGGCGAAGACAAGAACGAGAGAAGTTCTGGAAATATCCGTTTCCTGTTAGAACTTTACTTAACCACGGGTCGGTCAGAGAAAATCAGAGTTTCGGCAAATTAGAGTCCAGAGTCAATGAACTATTATACATTCAGTGTGGTTGCGGTGGTGCATGCACTGGGGATGACGGACGCATAACTGGATGTCGTATTCGACATCATTTAGATGACATAAATAGATACCAAAATGGCTGAAGAAGACAAGGGGCAGAAATAAGCAGAGGAAGATCTCAAACAATGGAACCGTATATAATCGTGGAAGAGCGCAACAAAGATTCCGCATTTGTCTAGAGCAGCCGTTCTCAACCTTTTCTGCGCTGGGCCCCCCTTGGAAGCTGTCCTCGGGTGCCAGGCCCCCCCCCTTTTCCTATTGGTCAATTAATTTTCGCTTTCTTTGTGTAGCAGCCAATCATTTTCCAACGACGAACTGCTAGGAACAAATTAGTGCACTGATAGAATGCGAATATGCCGTCGTAAAACTATTTACTGATGAAACCCAAGGAAGTAAGCATTTCGACAAAGTGAGAGAACCTTAAAAAGGGTACACAGAAAGAAGTACTAAACTAATGAGACCCTTGTGGTTGACACTTCTTTGCAAGTTTCATTATGTGTGGCTCCAAATTAGACAATGGCAGTCGCAGATCGCCTCTGGCCGCGACATCCATTCGGTTCCTAGATTTTGTTATGGCAACTGCCTTACTAAGTTTGCACTCAACTAAGTACGTTGAGGGAAATGCTATGAAAAAGATTTGTACCTTTTCCCACATTGCTGGAAATTTGTTTCGCAAATCATTCTTTATCCAAAAGTCTTTTCCAGAGTGATTGAATTGGCGACGTGCAGATGTGTCATTTTGAAGGTCAATCAAGCTCTATTGAATTTCTGTGTCGACTTCAAGGGCTGAAACCTCAAATGGATCTGCAATCCAATCTGGTATATTCAAATTCAAGAGGTCATAGAATCTTTCTTCCATGTCCTTTTGAATTTGCTTCAGGTGATTCACATAAACCAGCAGGTCATCATCTTTCACTTCTTCTGCGATGGTCTTCAGGTTTGAGAACTGCAACAATTCCCGACGACCTATGTTATGCCAATATACCTCGAGTTTTTTGAGAAAAGAGACGACTGCCATCTTGCTGTCCATGAGATTATTATCTCTGCCCTGTAGTGCTCTGTTTAAGAAATTAAACTTCTCGAAAATGTCTGCGGGATAGAACGCGTCCGCTTTAGCGTGAATGAGTTTGTCTCCGTATTCCTTATCAGACATGAAGGCAACTATCGTTTTCCATAGTGCAACAAAACGCTGAAGGCAATTTCCTCTTGAGAGCCACCTAACTTCGGTATGTAACAGCAGCGTGTCAAAGTCTTCGTTATTTTCCTCACAAAGTTGACGGAAAAGACGATTCTGGAGTGCGTGGGATTTGATGTAGTTCACAACTTGAATGACAACCGAAAGGGAACGGTTTAGCTGTGATCCTAGCTTCTTCGACACTAAATGCTCTCTATGGATGACGCAATGAATAGTGAAAACTGAAGGTAAGACTGCTTTCAGATGGGCTATAAATCCCCTGTACCGCCCTACCATGGAAGCAGCGCCATCAGTCGCGCAAGCAATTAAATTCTGAAACGGAATGTTCTTCTCATTAAAATAGTTTCCAACTTCTCCAAACATCGTCAGTCCCTTAGTATCAGACCTAATTCTTCTGGCAACCAACATTTCCTCCATCAGCGTATTTGCATTCCACAACCTAACGTAAGCCATGAGAAGAGCGTCACTGTCTTGCAAAGTAGTTTCGTCAATTTGCAAAGAAAACTTTTTCGACTGAAGTAAGGAAACCAACTGATCTTCAACGTCGTTTGCCATTTCCTCTATTCTTCTGCAAACGGTGGAGTTGCTCAATGGAATTGCCTGAACGGTATCCTTGGCGTTCAACTTCATGACGTCGAACATTATTATGGACACTGAAGGCAAGATGAGCGATTCACTAGCATTGTGGGCATTTCCAGTTTGTGCGACAAATTTACTAATTTTGTAAAACGCAACAGTGCCCTTGTCCAATGTCTGTGAGCACTGGCCTATAATTTGAGGCAGTGTCCCCTTTTTTGAAGCTATCTCTCAAACTCAAAAAATATTCCAAAGGCTTGTCTTTGTTCTCCGGATGCGCGCTAATCAAATGTTTCTTCAATTTGCAAGGTTTCATGCTCTCATTTGAAAATGTACACATGCACAGTAAACACATGGGCAATAGTTGATCACGAGGAGACGGGACGAAACCGAATGCCAAGTACTCTACCGAATAACGTCGACACTTCTTCTTTGCCAAGGAACTCATGAGTGATATCGAAACGGATGCTAACAAAATACGTGAACCGAGAAAAAAGGTACAGTGAATATACCGTCACAGGATGCGTAAGTCTGAATTTCGCACGTAGAGATAATGCGACTCGGAAAGCAAATACGCATGGACAGGGATTGAAATAAATTGTTTCTCCGTTCCAGTCTACCTAATTACGTTTGGCCTCGCCCCCCCCCCTGAGTCCCTCCTGGCCCCCTCCTAGGAAATTTTCAATTTCAGCCCCCCTGACACTCTCCCGGCCCCCCCCTGGGGGCCCCAGGCCCCACATTGAGAATGGCTGCTCTAGACCAGCTAGACTACAGCAGGGAACTACAATGCGTCTCAACAATCCCACAGTCGGTGTCACCAACAGCCTCATGTCCGGCCCGACTTATAGCTGCAGTCATCGAAAACGCTACGATAAAAGCTATAATGAATTTCTCAATGTATTTTCTTTCTTTTCGTTCTCTTTTCTCGTGTTTGTTGTCTTTACGGGATTCGCGGTACCCTTACAAAACTTTAATTACCGCAAATAAACCTTGACTAGCCAAATGCCTCGTCATCTAATTAGTGACGCGCATGAATGGATCAACAAGATTCCTACTGTCCCTATCTACTGTCTAGCGAAACCACAGCCAAGGGAACGGGCTTGGCAAAATCAGCGGGGAAAGAAGACCCTGTTGAGCTTGACTCTAGTCTGACTCTGTGAAGAGACATTGAAGGTGTAGCACAGGTGGGAGGCTCGCAAGGGCCGGCAGTGAAATACCACTACTTTGATCGTTTCTTTACTTATTCGGTCAAACGGAAGGAACGGTCGATGCGATGCCGTCTGACGACACGCGTCGACTGCCGCTTTTGGTGCCAAGTCCACAGGACGCGTGCCCGCGCTGACGGCGGTGGCACGTGCCGCGCCAACGCATTGTGGGCATTTCACATTTGCTCTAGACCAGCCATTCTCAATGTGGGGCCTGCGGCCCCCAGGGGGGGCGGGAGAGTCTCAGGGGGGGCTGAAATTGAAAATTTCCAGGGAGGGGGGCAGGAGGGACTCAGGGGGGGGGGGCGAGGCCAAACGTAATTAGGTAGACTGGAACGGAGAAACAATTTATTTCAATCCCTGTCCATACGTGTTTGCTTTCCGAGTCGCATTATCTCTACGTGCGAAATTCAGACTTACGCATCCTGTGACGGTATATTCACTGTACCTTTTTTCTCGGTTCACGTATTTTGTTAGCATCCGTTTCGATATCACTCATGAGTTCCTTGGCAAAGAAGAAGTGTCGACGTTATTCGGTAGAGTACTTGGCATTCGGTTTCGTCCCGTCTCCTCGTGATGAACTATTGCCCATGTGTTTACTGTGCATGTGTACATTTTCAAATGAGAGCATGAAACCTTGCAAATTGAAGAAACATTTGATTAGCGCGCATCCGGAGAACAAAGACAAGCCTTTGGAATATTTTTTGAGTTTGAGAGATAGCTTCAAAAAAGGGGACACTGCCTGAAATTATAGGCCAGTGCTCACAGACATTGGACAAGGGCACTGTTGCGTTTTACAAAATTAGTAAATTTGTCGCACAAACTGGAAATGCCCACAATGCTAGTGAATCGCTCATCTTGCCTTCAGTGTCCATAATAATGTTCGACGTCATGAAGTTGAACGCCAAGGATACCGTTCAGGCAATTCCATTGAGCAACTCCACCGTTTGCAGAAGAATAGAGGAAATGGCAAACGACGTTGAAGATCAGTTGGTTTCCTTACTTCAGTCGAAAAAGTTTTCTTTGCAAATTGACGAAACTACTTTGCAAGACAGTGACGCTCTTCTCATGGCTTACGTTAGGTTGTGGAATGCAAATACGCTGATGGAGGAAATGTTGGTTGCCAGAAGAATTAGGTCTGATACTAAGGGACTGACGATGTTTGGAGAAGTTGGAAACTATTTTAATGAGAAGAACATTCCGTTTCAGAATTTAATTGCTTGCGCGACTGATGGCGCTGCTTCCATGGTAGGGCGGTACAGGGGATTTATAGCCCATCTGAAAGCAGTCTTACCTTCAGTTTTCACTATTCATTGCGTCATCCATAGAGAGCATTTAGTGTCGAAGAAGCTAGGATCACAGCTAAACCGTTCCCTTTCGGTTGTCATTCAAGTTGTGAACTACATCAAATCCCACGCACTCCAGAATCGTCTTTTCCGTCAACTTTGTGAGGAAAATAACGAAGACTTTGACACGCTGCTGTTACATACCGAAGTTAGGTGGCTCTCAAGAGGAAATTGCCTTCAGCGTTTTGTTGCACTATGGAAAACGATAGTTGCCTTCATGTCTGATAAGGAATACGGAGACAAACTCATTCACGCTAAAGCGGACGCGTTCTATCCCGCAGACATTTTCGAGAAGTTTAATTTCTTAAACAGAGCACTACAGGGCAGAGATAATAATCTCATGGACAGCAAGATGGCAGTCGTCTCTTTTCTCAAAAAACTCGAGGTATATTGGCATAACATAGGTCGTCGGGAATTGTTGCAGTTCTCAAACCTGAAGACCATCGCAGAAGAAGTGAAAGATGATGACCTGCTGGTTTATGTGAATCACCTGAAGCAAATTCAAAAGGACATGGAAGAAAGATTCTATGACCTCTTGAATTTGAATATCCCAGATTGGATTGCAGATCCATTTGAGGTTTCAGCCCTTGAAGTCGAGACAGAAATTCAAGAGAGCTTGATTGACCTTCAAAATGACACATCTGCACGTCGCCAATTCAATCACTCTGGAAAAGACTTTTGGATAAAGAATGATTTGCCAAACAAATTTCCAGCACTGTGGGAAAAGGTACAAGTCTTTTTCATAGCATTTCCGTCAATGTACTTAGTTGAGTGCAAACTTAGTAAGGCAGTTGCCTTAACAAAATCTAGGAACCGAATGGATGTCGCGGCCAGAGGCGATCTGCGACTGCCATTGTCTAATTTGGAGCCACACATAATGAAACTTGCAAAGAAGTGTCAACCACAAGGGTCTCATTAGTTTAGTACTTCTTTCTGTGTACCCTTTTTAAGGTTCTCTCACTTTGTCGAAATGCTTACTTCCTTGGGTTTCATCAGTAAATAGTTTTACGACGGCATATTCGCATTCTATCAGTGCATTAATTTGTTCCCAGCAGTTCGTCGTTGGAAAATGATTGGCGGCTACGCAAAGATAGCGAAAATTAATTGACCAATTGGAAAATGGGAGCCTGGCACCCGAGGACAGCTTCCAAGGGGGGCCCAGCGCAGAAAAGGTTGAGAAAGGCTGCTTTAAACTACCAAATTTCTTCTTTCAAGTGATCATTTTTCCTTGAGTTCCACTTTTTATAAAGCAACGACAGAAGGAACTCATACTTTTTATATATACGTTGACCTCCAATGTATGGTGGGCTCTAGGAAGGCGCATCCTGTCTTAACCGCCACAATAGACCAAATGTTACTAATACCTATCCCTTGATCCCTATTTATCCATGTGTTGTTGCGAATGTAAAAGGCCTCTTTGATTTTGCTAATATTGTAGTATTGTTCATCTTCCAATATCGAACAACTGGTTTGGTTATTCCTTAGGGGGCAGTCTACTGAATATTCTACCCAAGTTGAGGCTTTCTCTGCTTCTTTCATGATCTCGGCTGGTTTTCTCAATAGTGACCACCGTCTTGACACTACAATTTCCCTTCTCATTCTCTTCTCTGCATTCTTGTACCTAGTCCACGCCATTTTGTTTTCCTTAAGTCTGTTGAGGCCACGTGTGTCCGGCTTTACCAATCTATCCTTTACCGCAACAACAGTTTATTGAGGGTGTTCTTCGTTTCACGGCTTTCTCCCGTTTGTCGTCTGTACTCTGTAATAAATTAACACGTGCCCTACCAACGGATGGATGAGCAGGTTATTAAAAAGTGCACAGAGAACGATTCACTTGAGTGTTTTTTTCGAAGCTTTCGGAACCTTCTCCTTTCGCTGACGACGGAACCAGAAGGTTCCGAAAGCTTCGAAAAAAACACTCAAGTGAATCGTTCTCTGTGCACTTTTTAATAACCTGCTCATCCATCCGTTGGTAGGGCACGTGTTAATTTATTACAGAGTACAGACGACAAACGGGAGAAAGCCGTGAAACGAAGAACACCCTCAATGAAACAATTCCCCGTTACCAGACATCCAATTTTCAAGAACAACAGTTTATACTATAAACCACTCCTGGTCGCATGTCTGCCTGAACCTTTACTTATCAGAAGGCATAATAGATCTAAGTATGCAAATTGTTTTCTTTCCTGGTTCAATTGTAAGTTTATTTCCAAATGTTTATGTCTTTTGATTCTTTCCCGTACGCAGGCCTCAATAAAGGTCTTAGGGTAGCTGTTTTGTAACAGAATCTGTTTTATATTGTTAATTTCATCCTACAGAAATTTATTGTCGCAACGACAGTATGCTCTGTTTGCCATAGCAGTAAGAATCCCTTTCTTCACGTTCAACAGGTGGTTTGAGAGCACATTTAGAAATCTATCTAACTTTGTTGGTTTCCGAAACACCTTTTCTTTTACCATCCCTGTTCTCTTATTACTATTGCCACCAGGATGGCTAACATTCCTTTATCTTCGCTTTCCATTGCTAAAATAACGTCATCACGGAAGACATTGTTCCAATGTTGGAGAAGAGCAGCGTCCTTAAACTCTTTGATGATGACAAAAATGTCATCTACATAACGTTTGAGCATCTTTATGCACAATTCAGAGAGATTGTCCTGGACTGCCATATCCTCCAAATGTTCCATGAAAATATTTGTCCACAAATGGAGACAGTTGGTTACCCATAGATACTCCCTTTTTATCGAAAAATAACTACCGTTCGATTGAAAGTAATTTCCTTTCTCCAAACAAAATTTGACTAGCTGTGTCAAATTTTAAGGGTTGAGCTTTGTTCTTTGTTTATAGGTTTCATCCTTGGATAATAAATCAGAAATGATATTGTGTGTCCCAATGATACACTTGTGGAGAGATCTTTGACTACGCAGCGTATTAAGATGTCATGAGTGTGGAGCTTTACTCTGCTCAATTCTTTCACAAATGAGGAAAAGTTTAATGTGTGAGAAGGACGTAACCCAGTCAGTGGTCGCAGTAACTTTGCTAAGAAACTGCAGAGTTCTTTAAATACACCTTGAACGCTTGGTACTACCAGTATAAGTCATACTCCAACTTTGTGTATTTTCGGTAAGCAGAGCAATTCCACACAAGAAAAATTCGTGCTGTACTTAAGTTTCTTAATAATTCCAGAAATCTTCTCTGCTTTAGTTTCCTCGTGAAGTTGCGACAAAACCATGATCAGATGTTTTCTGATCATCCGTGAAAGGTTTTTTTATCGTTGTATAAGTTACCGTATTCAAAACGTCTTTGTGTTTGTTCTTATACGTTACCCTGTCAAAGATGACAAGCACATTGCCCTTATCTGCTTTCGTAGTCATTACGGTCTCATCGTTTTTTAAGTCCTTAATTACACGGTTTTGAAAACTTGTGATGTTCATAGCTGATTGATACTTCTGGATGCTAATGCAGAATGCTCACAGGGACCTTATTGTGTCTTAGTTCAACATTTCATCATTCCTTATCCCATTTTCCACTCTGCTAATCGGATCCAGATATTCAATTTTTTGAAGGCGTGGGTATGAAATTTAACCCTTTCGCAAGAACTCTTCTTTCTTCCAAGTTGAGGCTTCTGGAAATTAGGTTTATCACTATCTTGTCACTGTCTGTTATATCCAAATAGCTTTTCCAACTAAGCTTTCTGCAGAATTTCCATGTCTTTGAGCAGATCATGCGGTTTAATTTTTGTTCAAGAACGTCAAGTTCCCTCTGAGTTCTATGAAAAGCCGACAGCACAACTTATCT
Source organism: Trichuris muris (assembly GCA_000612645.2). Classification (NCBI taxonomy): domain Eukaryota; kingdom Metazoa; phylum Nematoda; class Enoplea; order Trichinellida; family Trichuridae; genus Trichuris; species Trichuris muris. The sequence goes on along the minus strand of CBXJ02000086.1, from coordinate 26,004,732 downwards.
TTCAAGATGCTTGAGAGTATCTTCTTCCAAAATTTCTTCCAAAAACTCTTTCCTCTGTCTAATACTTTCTGTAAGGTGAGCCATCCGTTTCCTTCTTTATCTGGTGTTATTCCTCAGTAGGGCGAACCCAGCTCCTCGCCGGATTTTGTCCGTTCTTCAATCCCTCCTTTGAGCAGTTTTCAATTTAAACGATTTAGGAAGGATTGAAAATTGGGTGTCTCGTAACGGGTCTTGGCATGTCTGATGACTTCACGGCTCGTGTCCGTTCTTCTGAATTCGTAGTGTCTGATATTTACAGAAAAACAACGCCCTACCAGCGAGTGGATGTGCAGTTATAAGAAAAAATCAGAGCACTGTGTAAACATTTCGAAGCTTTCGTACCGATCTGTTCAGTCGTCAGCGATTTATTTGTTGTGTAAGGGAATCCCCATCTGAATGGGTATATATAGGCTGGGTCAGGTGATCAGTTTGTATGGTGCAACATTTCCTTTTATTAATAATTGCACTCCATACTTAACTGACTTCCCTTCCCTTGTCACGGTTGATTGTATCATTATGTCTAATGAAAAAGGCTTCTTTTATTTGCCTAAAGTGGAAATGGCTCTCGCAAATAATATTGGGATAGAGGTTGCGTGAGCACTGAGAGTTATGCATCACAAGCGCGGATGTTTTCTTGGCTGCTTCCATTATCTTGGTAGGGGTCAGCGTTTGGCGTATTCGTCGTTGCCGTGTTTGTACGCCGTTTAGCCTCTGTTCAGCGTTCTTGAAACGTGTCACGGCGGCCATGTGTTCTCGAAATGTCTGAAATAAAGTGTTGCCTGTCTTTCCTATGTAGGAGGCGTGGCAGTCACAAGAGATATGGTATACAACTTCTGTGGTTTCTTCCGGCGGTCCTTTAATCTTGTCCATTCTCGTTTCTCTTTTTTCTCCCACTTCTACATACCCACTTTCCATCTTCCTTGATTGTTTTCCGATCAAACATTGTAGACAACCAACATTTGCCTAACCCGTCTGAAATCGAACAACCAAGCTAAGATTAGCGCCGTGTACGCGGGAGGAGCTGATCTCGAGTAGTGTCTGTTCTAGCCAATCAGCATTAGTCTTACCCTTCTGAAAGCGACCAATCAACGGGTCGTGGCTGTACGGACATTGTGCCTAGTATTTTTCCTGGAGCTTTCGGAACAATCTAGATCCGTCGTCAGCGGTTGGCAAAGGCTCGGTGCTGTTAGGCTGAGGGTGTAAGTAATCGTAAATAACAAAGAGAGGTCAAGTGTTTAGGGCGCAGCAAGGTGACTGTCTAATTAAAGTGGTCCACACTTCGCTGGTTTCTATCCCTCTGCTTCTAGTCAATGTCGCGTTATGTTTGACGGCTCTTTGATGTTCCTAATGAGAAGGTGACTCTCGTGATAGACAATTCTTGGTTGAAGGTCGTGCGAACATTGAGAGGAATGTTCGACGGGCGCAGAGGCGTTGATGGTGTCGTCCATAATCCGCAGATTATTGTAAACGTGTTTTCTGACGGATTGAATTCGTATGGTTGTCACGCATTATTATTTAAGCATTCCGTTACTAATAGACGTATGCTATGGTGGACGCAAATATTTTACACAAAAGTGCATGATAGAAGCGTACAGAAGAGGTCGAAGTGAACGAGCAGAAAACTTCAATTGATGGAACATGGCAAAACAACCCGTGGTTATATAAACATGTAGCAACAAACCGAAGCTTTCGAGAACGACTCGTGTTCTGGTCTTCAGCGTACTCACAAAGATTTTTTTCTGTTGTTACAACATGTGAATTGCTTGAGTTTAAACTTTCCGTAATTGATAAGATATTTAAGTAGGGTACTTCTTCCTTTAAGCCACTGTGAAGTGTTTCTAGTTCTCTGTCATACAACGGCGACAACTTGTCAGAGTAGTTACCAAATTCAAAATATCGCTAATTGTACATCCGTTATCTTACGTAAATGCAGGGGTTATGGCGGATGAAAAACGTTTTCTTCACTTTCCTTAAAAAGTATTTGTTCTCATTTCGAAATCTCAATATTCTCAAACTATCATCGTGTTCCAGACAGCCAACCACATGTTCAACGACTGAAGATCCATTGACACATTCCACCATAATTTCGTTTGTATCTTTGTTTGGGGTCCTCCTCGTCCCCGTTACCGGTTCCACTCGGATTCTTCTTTCAGCATTTCTATCTGTTCTTAAACCTGCTAAATGCTGCTCAAATCTGTGACGCATTGCGGAATGGAATATCATGGCTTAACCATTCATTGATTTGGCAAAAAGCGCACTGCTTGCTCGCATTGGATATTTCTTAACAACGTATTGCTTGCTGTTGGTTGGGTAGAATCCGTAGAGCTGTCTTTCTACGGATTCTACCCAACAAATCCGCACCGTGATAGCAATCCATATGTAGGCTTAAAACCAACTACCCCACATAATGCAGCAGGGTTACGTGTTGATCCTCCTGTATCTGAATCCAATGCTCTGCGCAGGAAAATGATTTTAAACATATCAAAGTTCTTGTATGAATAACTTACATTTTCACTACACCACACGCAACAGCTGCTGCACTGCCGCCAGAGCTGCCACCAGCTATGTACCAATCATGATCCATTTTTGTGACCAGATCTGTTGCTAAGGTCCAAGGATTCTTTGCCGGCCCAAATAGACTTTTTGTGCTGCTAGCTCTTGAAATAATTTTAGTTTTCAAACACTGGAATGGAAAGAAATACTGCATTACCCCATAGAAAATTCATCCATGTTCGTTTTACCCAACAGAATAACCCCAGCATTGAGAAGTCGATTGACTAAAGTCGCGTTATAAGATGGCTTATAGTTGGAAAGCATTACAGAATACAACGTTGTTCTGATTGCTTTCGTACTGAAACAGTCCTTTACTGCAAATGGAACTCCAAAAAGAGGAACTGTAAAAATTCCATCGAATCGCAAATGAATGCTATAAATATTACCCTTTGCAGTGACGATTTTATCCAAGAGCTCAGCCTTAGACAAAGCTTCTTCAAATTTCGTTGTCACAAACATATTGAGATGTTGCAATCTTCGCGCTATCATAACGCATTCACGTATTCTATCAGCGACCGTTTGATTCATTCCTACAGCAAAATCAGATTCAACATCTGTTGTTTGGCGGGGCATCACGCGGTTGGCCAAAGACCTTTATTTCGCAAGAAAGGAACAGAACGAAAGTCAGAGATGCACACCTATGATAATACGACCGCACACACACACACCACTCCCTCCTCCCGAGCGCGCTTTTATATCGTCATTTTGACCTCAGCCTCTATGCAAATGTTCGTGCCGCGCCCGTGTGCTCGCAGGAGCCCGCAGGGCGCCGGGAGCACTTACATAATGTACTTACTGTTCTTCTGGGTTGTGCGAAGGGGTCACGTCGACTGATGTTATTAGGGGGCAACAATGCCTGGCCACAACATCTCTATGCCAAAATAACATCACGTCATTGTAAACCATTCCTACAACACGTTAGCTTATGTCCAACTCACACACCTGTAAATATGACCAATGGATTAAATGAATTCGAATTTCCTTCAAAAACTCGTTTGGGAAACTGAACTCATTGACAAGCACATATTCATGACGCTAAGCAGCTTAAAAGTCCATAGGAAGTACCCATTTCAGAAAAAATAGATTTGAAATGCAACCGCGGATTCAACAAAACGCAACAGCACAGCAAACTTCTGACACCGTAACAACTCCATTTTCCTAAAACTTGTTCAACATCCTAACAATCTAGCAAAGAATTTTACATAAAACAATTCATATTTGAAAAAACGAATTCTAGCATTACTTTGACTTTCATGTACAGTTTAAGATCATTGGATTATTTGTGGTCCGAAATTGAACTGAGAGGGACGCTACCACCAAATGGATGGCCAGTTGCTAGGAAAACGACCTATGCGAGTCATTTTCCTAAAAATTGCCCATCCATCCGGTGGTATGGCGTTCACTTTAATTTTATACACTAAAGGACGCAACAGGCACAGAGAAACGCATCCTTATCTGTAACCGTAATTGATGGGGAACGAAACCGCCGGCCAGGATTGCGCTTTCTAATACGTGGTCCATCATCCAGTATTAAAAAGGTGGAATTTAAAACATATCTTATATTATTGCACTGGTAGCAATGAACACGCTGTTTACTTGTTACAATAAATAAAATTAATAAAATTCACAGCCTAGTCAGCAAAGTTGGTTCTTCGTAACGGGACCTTTTTTTATTTCTTTTTCCAAATGTTCACGGATTCTTCTCCCGTTGTGAGTAAAAAATTCTTTATTTTTCTTTATTTTTCTCGTTGGAAAACGTAGCTTTCGGAGCTAACCCGCTCCGTCTTCAGCGTATAATGATCATTGACGAGGCAGTCATTGGTTCAGCACACTCCTCCGCCACGACCAACCGGGCTAGCGACATGAGCTGTCAGGTCTATCCCGACCCATCAAGCATTTGTCGCCTGCTTAGTCAGTCAGGCATAAGGAGCAAGCGTCCCCTCCGACCATCCTCGACAGCGACCAAACGAGAAATGGAATACGGCAGTGGCACAGCCCGTCGTTGCTTTCTACTTTAAAGCAAAGGGACTTTAAAAAGCTTTCACCCGATGTCTTCTTTCTTCAAGTTCGTCTTTCCGATATAATCCTTCTTCTTCTGCCGTTTTTTTCATTCTTTTTTGTCCGTAATGCTCCGTGCAGCAGCCTAGTCAGCAGAAAATTTTCAACGACTACTTAACTTTCTCCTGGCAACGACGCAAAGTTCAGACGAATCCTTACCGTACAAACTTTAAGTGCTTGATAATCAGGTCAGTTTCCCCTTAACCAAGGAACGCACGACGTAATCCATCCTTTCAATTGTGCTAGCGCGATGAATTTACAAAACTACCGGGATCGGAGCACGTCAACTGGCCCTAGAACAAAGTGGCCCTAGCACTTATTGGCACTGAGACGATTTGATTGGCTGTGCCAACTCGTCGGCCGTGCGTGATTGGTCGGACTTGCGCGATTCTATTCGTCGTCATGCGTGATTGGCCAGGATTGCGCGATTCTATTCGTCGTCATGCGTGCTTGACCGGCTCTGCGCACTTCGTTGCGGCGTAGTGCCCACGGCCGCAGAGCTCCAACTTGCACGGCACCTTATCGAGTCGCATGACTTGTTTGCAGGTTTTACGCTCTTCTCCACATTTTATCACCCACCCAACATGGATAACCAGCGCCATCGGATGCCTTGATGTTATCTTCTCAAGTATTCTCCCTGGGATAACCGAGCAGGCGCCGAATACTTTGAGACGGTTTTGCTGCGTTGCTGGTCTGCTCGGGCGCATTACCCGTCACCTCCACTTAACCGGCATCGGAACAACGATCAGAAGAAATTGTCTAAAAAGAGTACATCATTTGTGTTGAAGGTTTACAGCGGCTGTCTCAAACAATTTCAAATATACCCCGTAAAGAGAGAAGCACCATTGTAAAATTAAAAATGTCCTACAAGAGGCCACTGAACACAGCAACGACGGAAGAGGGCATAAGGTAAGGTGCCGTGCAAGTTGGAGCTCTGCGGCCGTGGGCACTACGCCGCAACGAAGTGCGCAGGGCCGGCCAAGCACGCATGACGACGAATAGAATCGCGCAAGTCCGGCCAATCACGCACGGCCGCCGAGTTGGCACAGCCAATCAAATCGCCTCAGTGCCAATTCGTGCTAGGGCCACTTTGTTCTAGGGCCAGTTGTCGCGTACCCGGTTCTCTTATATGGCTAAGCTTTAAGTTTACTTAGTAATCAGTGTAAAGAAATGACACAATCACAATAAGCGTGAGCAGCTACGCTGCTAGACAGCTTAAAGGCTGTACTTGCTTTTCAATGTACCTGTAAATTCTTAATGCTTACTATAGCTGGTTCACTCTTAGCGAAAGGAGATCATCTTAACTCCTTGACGACGTGTTCATTGAATGGTGCCGCAAATTTAGCCGTGCAGATTTTTGATCCGCCCTTATTGTTCATTCCGTGTTACTTCGCTTCGCAGCTTCGAGCAAGTGCTTTATTGATTTTAAACTTATTTCCTTTGCTAAGACGCGTTTATTGCTTATCTGTTTCAGATTGCGCTGCACTTCTATGAAGTGCGTCATTTTGCGATGTGAATTAAGTTTGAGTGCGTCTTTTGAGAACTACGGCTTTTGTGCACCTTTTCGCTGCCTATGTTTCGTCGTATATTTTTGGCGCAACATAGAAAGTGACCAGAAGTGATGAAGGTTTAACCTGTTCCTATCTTTTAGATAGATTAGCAATCTGTATGGTCAGTAATCCGAAAGTGGATTCAGGCGCGTCGGCTTCTCTCGACGTTCGCCACAAGAAAGGGTTAATTGGTTACGAGGTGCTTCATCTGGACGGAACTAGGCTTTACTTGGAAGTTGAAACGAGTGCTAGCGGCGGCGATCTTTTTCAGGCAGTAGTTGATCGTTTGGATCTGCTTGAAAAAGACTATTTTGACTTGAGCTACGTTGATCGGCATGGGCTGAAAAAATGGTTGGACCATTGTGAAAAAGTTAAGAAACAGGTTCCACGTTCTGGAACGTCTCTCTCGTTCGAAGTGAAGTTTTACCCGCCGGACCCGAGCCAGTTGCACGAAGATCTGACAAGGTACCTACTTTGTCTTCAAGTCCATAAGAACATTGTCAGCGGTAAATTGCCTTGCTCGTTTTACACGTTTTGCTTGCTCGGCTCCTACTTCGTTCAAGCCCAGTTGGGCGATTTCGACTCGCAGACCGTGCAATCGTTGCCTGATTACATGACCGATCTGCAGTTTCCCAGTGAGCAACCAGAAATTCTAGCAACCATTAGAAACATGCACAAAGATCGCAAGGGACAGACCCCGGCGGAAGCTGAACAACATTACCTGAGCAACGCGAAAAGGTTGGCCCTCTACGGTGTAGAGCTACACGATGCTGCCAAGGATGCAAGTGGCACGGAAGTTTCCGTGGGCGTCTGCGCTGATGGAATTTTGATTTTGAGCGAATTTCTACGCTGGCATCGTTTCGCTTGGCAGAGAATTTACAAGATTGCTTACTTCAGGAACCATTTCACAGTTCAGGTGCGATCCAGTTCGAACAACAACCGTAAGGTCACTGCCAAATATACAATGGGAAGCAGTAAAGTGGCGAAAGCCTTATGGAAGTCCTGCGTGGCTCATCACGTGTTCTTCCGTCTTATGTCTGCCGAAGCACCCGTGAAGCATAGCTTATTCAAGTTTGGGTCCGGTCGTTTCCGTTACCCCGAAAGGACCCAGTATCAAACACGCCTTGCGTGCACGCTGCGTAACCGACCCCCGCCCAGGTTTAATCGATCCTTCAGAGGTATACATAAAGAGGAACAAAATACACAGGTTAACAACCTGGACTTGTCGCCCATGTCTAAGCTTTCATTGGTTGACAAATCAGCAGCTAGTCAAACTGGTCAGGAAAGAGCTGCACCAGAGACCAAACAGTCTGATACTGGCCAAGTGCTCAAACCAAACGGGCCGCAACGTGTACGGGAAAATGAGTCTGGAAATTCTGACGTTATTTCATCGTCTACATTGACATCAGAAAGTGAAAGTCATTCTGTTGTTATTCAACCTTTTGCAGTGTCAGGGTCGGGGACCAGTTCTCTGCGTTATGACGATTCAAATTTGATAGACGATTCAACGTTGAGTAGTTTGGGAAAGCCTGCATTGGCCACCACGGTGAACGTTGGAAACGGTTCTGTTAACGAGCGCGGTTCAGTGGAGTTGCCTGTAGCATCGTTTTCAGCAAAGCATCAGTCTTTCACTGTTCCAGTGAACGCTTCCGATAGCACTGCATTAAGTTTAAAATCATCGTCGACTCTTTTTCTGAACGACGTTGTCCCGTCCGACTCGCAGGACTTCGACAGTGATCTCGCACTGCTGACGGCCATCTACACTGCAACTGGCCTCGATCCGAATTTTCGTACTACGAAAGTGGAGATTTCGATGTCTAGCGATCGCACTGAAACGGAACTTTGAATTGCCTCTGCCGCAATACATTCTGTCCGTATCCCTTTAAAATTATCGCACTGCTTAGATGTTCATTTGAACGTTGACCGACTTTGCTGGGATTAGTTGTGTTGACTGCAACATATTCAGTATATGCCTACATTTGTTAATTTGCTATGCTGCCGTGAATTACATTACCGTTCGCTTCATTACGCGCTCATAATTGGTCTCATGTAATAAATACGATAGCAGTGATGAAAACCCGGATTTTCTGCAATGGGTTCTAGTGTCTTCATGATTTTCTCTGACGTGTTCAGTTATCCTTGGTGGAATGGAATGAGGCTGTAATCATTTGAACGAAAACCCTAACCAGTGGCTGGTGGGACCGGTTTTATTAGCAAGGGCATAACTGAACGTGCGAAGGATCGGAGCCCTCGGGACGTCCTTGCTCTGTCTTCAGTGGTGTTCCGCGCCTCCGTATCATACTTTCCGGAAACCTTGAATAAAGTAAGTGTTGTGCTCTTCTTTGTTTGATTATTGACACAGTTCCACTGGTGGTGAATCACGAGCATTGACGTGCGATAAGTGAGTCATGATAATCGAAGATTGTTAGGTAAACTGCATCAGTCCTTCATACAATGAGCACTGAAGTTCAAGCCATTAGAAGCGCTATAGTCTCATCCTCGGTGCGTTCTGAAAGTTTGTCACGAACGGTGACAACTCTGTCTGCTTAGACTGTTTAAAAGAAGGCATTGGTAATTTTACAGTCCTATTGAGTCTTCTTTTAAGGGACCGTGTTCGATCTTTCTGACGTTGTACAAGTGCTTCATAGTGCAGTCAATTCCTGCATGCGATTTGCAAGTGCAATTCGTCCGTTCAAACGCTTTTCATGCTTACACAATTGCAATAGGGTAGGTTCTATGTATATATATATATATATATATATATATATATATATATATATATATTGTTGAATAATGGATTTCTAACGTCTTTTTCACAATATATATATTTTTTTCTTGAAGCAAGAGAAATTAGCAACAAGGTGTTTCATAATTATGAAAAAATGATGCGGTATCCCCCCTGTTCAATTATCTTTGTTGAGCGTAGCTATCGGAACTGTCATGTTCCGTCGTCAGCGCAGTTGAAAAGATTGGGTAATTCATCGTGTCATAAGAAAAAAGTGCATCGTAAGTCAACTAACGTTTCCAACTGCGCTGACGACGGAACACGGCTGTTCCGAAAGCTACGCTCAATAAAGATCATTGAACAAGGATGCCGTATCATTTTTTAATATACATATATATACGGATATTTTTTGCGGCTGTCGACCCGTTTGATGGTATATGTAATAGGTTTGAAAACACGCCCTACCAGTGGATGAATGGGCAGTTATTAAAAAGTATCACAGATAGAACGCTTATCGAATCAGAGCTTTCAGCACTCTCTGGTGCCGTCGTCAGTGATGGGAAAGAGGCACCAGAGAGTACCAAAAGCTCTGATTCGATAAGCGTTCTATCTGTGATACTTTCTAATAACTGCCCATCCATCCGCTGGTGTTTCAGATCTATTACAGATACCATCAAACGGGTCGACAGTCGAAAAAAGATATCCGAACGTGAACAAGCCCGTTACAAAACACCCAGTATTCAAACAAATATATATATATATATATATATATATATATATAAACATTCCGAAAACTCTGAAGGTTAATCTGTAGTGTTCTGTGATTTTGAAAATATCTTTCCCATCCATCCGCTGGTAGGGAGTTGTTTTCGCGTATTTTAAGCACCACGAATAAACGGGTACAAGCCTTGCATCATTCAAGAACAATATGTCAAGACCCGCCCTTTAAGAAATACCCTGTTTTCAAATATTCTTGTTTTGTATCCCGAATCCATATATATCATATCCAAATATCCTTCAAATATCGCGAACATATATACATATGAAGTTGAAAATCAGATGTTTTATTAACGATAGAATTTGTCACTGTAAATTTTTACGAACATATATATATATATAACAAATTTTCTTCTATATCTATATGTACATATATATATATATATTCATAGGACAACTAATGAGAGGCCGAGAGCTTACATGCATGGGATGATATCTTCAGCCAACTATACGGGAGAGCGGGTGTGGGCTAACAAACAGGTTCAAGAACACCTGTCAGACATTACCAGGTACAGAACCGCGGAAGTGCGACTACGAACTAATGGTAATGTAAGAAAGAGAGGAAGGCTACGGGCATTGGATCTGAACATCATCTTGGATAAGTTACTCCGGTGTTCGGCAGTTGTAGGGCATATTGTTCCAGTGTAATGAGGACAACTGCAATCAAGCTGGACAGTGAAGCAATCACATGCGACGGCAAATTAAAGAATCCATGTGTATAGGACACATTGTTTATTGAAACAAAGATCAAACTATGGCTATGAATGAAGTATGCACAAGCGTAATACGTCAAAGCGGGTGCTGTAAACCCACATGTTCAAACCAACATGTTATCCAATAAAAGTTTATTTTTGCTTTGACACGCTGATGACTGAGCGGGAAAGCTCTGAAAGCATCGTGTCACATTAAGGCTAATTGACTGACAAAAAGGAACAGGATCATGCCGTGAAAATATCGAATAAGGATCAGTGTACCTTCCTTTAACGAACCAATTGATAAAACAAAAACAAATGCTGACTTTGTTTCTTTTAAATTGACGTACTATCTTGTTAAGTAGGAAACTTTGGTATTAGCATTAATGGATACTTCAGAAAGGAATCATCTCCGTTAACAGGACAGTCTGAGACGTGATTTATACTCGTCTACGTGCTGCTGTTGAAAATGAAAAGCGGAGAACACGATAGTCAATGCGTTCGCGGAAGTTGCTTCCTGCCGGAAGCGACAGCGTTTCTGAGGAACAGCGACCACGGGCGTTTGCTCATTTTCTTGTACCAACTGCGCAGTGTAATTACGAAGGATAGATTTACAAATGTCACTGCCAAGACGAGTTGATCAGACGGATGAACAGAAAGCTTCTATCGGGTGCCACATTTTTTCGACGCGCCTTTTTTTCACAATGATAATAAAGAAAGACACTTGATCATTTCCATCAATAAATAGCTTATTGGCTAAAGGAAAAAGTTGACCTGAAAAATGGATGCGGACGGCTGGACTGAAAAGACGGAAGTTTCAGAATCATCTTGCTGGCAGGCAGCCAAGTGGCAATTGTTCCAGCTTACGAGTTTCCCCAAAGAGAGGCAAGCAATAGAAGTATTTTGCGAACGCCACTTTGCCCGTAGAGGAAAATGGGCCCTGCTAGAGAGTGGGCTCTTCCTGCCGCGTTGAGGTGCCATTGTTCAAATTTTTTGAACGCTTGAATATCCGTTAGCTTTTCATTCATTTTTTTCTGTGATCTCGTAAGAAACAACCTAATCAATGAACGGACAGCTTGTACATTAGTAAAAATGGGCGGCAAGAAACGAACAGGCGCCTCGTCACGTCGTCAGCGATTGAGGCCTCTCAATAGCTGGCAACTAGCGTTTTGGATTATTTGCTTAGAAAGCTGTGCAAGCTCTTACGTTCTTACGTTTAGTAGTGCTCAGTTTTGCGAACGGCTAATTACACACTCATTGAAGTACGTTAGCAAATATATTAATACGACCGTTCAGATCAACTATGAAACTACTGTAGTCTGTCACAAAAACCCCGTTATCCAGAAATCTACTTGAAAAGGTGGGATCAGTATAACGTGCTGTTCTTTATGTTATATGCCTGCCCGACCCCATTCAATCTTAAATCGATTTTCTCTTAATGAATGTCCAAGCAAGGTCTCTGGGGTAACGATTTTGATTTAGAGTCCTTCATGTGCCTTACCGCATTATTGAGACGCTTGACCATGCGGAGAGCGAGAACCTATTCATCACGCCTTTGACTCTACCTACGAAAACTGCTTCTAAATGTCTAGCGGCCACCTAATATTAACAGGGTATTAGCCATTTAAAAACGAAGTGGACCTTTTCAACGGCGACGTATTTCCCCGGACTCTTGTCATAGGTCTATCTGCATACAAAAGTCAACATTGATAGCAAAGCTCTTATATATCTATTAGGAAGGCGAACAGGGACCAACAAGGCACAGGTAGCTGTAGCAGCGAAAGCTTTAAAAATTGGCGTTCAAATAGGCTGAAGTGACGTGATGTTCGAGATTTACGGAGCTTTCGGCCATACTCACTCCTTGATTGATTCAGCAACGTGATTATGAGTACCCTTGAGCAGTCCTTCTCAGGTTCTGGCTTACCGTCGTATCGCCCAAGGTCAATGGAAAATGGCGGGAGGTAGCGATGGCCAAGACGTCTTACAGGGATAATGAGCAACAGCTGCATAGCTACGTCGTTGCGAAACTACCAACGTCGAGCCCACTTACGTACACAACTTTGCCAATTCCAATGTTCATGGAAGTCGAATTTTGCGTGATCTATTGCCATGCTAAAGGAACCGCACAAATTATGGAGCACGAGCACATGTTGTTCATTCAAACATGTCCAGTATATATTAGAGCAGGTAAATTTTCATTCTTCATTTCTAACGGAGTAATTATTCAAATAACATAGTGTACGCACGGTATCCACCCCGTTGTCGTAAAAAGCTTTATTCATAAAAGCTTTTAATCGCGAGCTTTCGGGTACCAACTGTACCCATCACCAGGCGAAGCAATAATTATGTCAACTGCCTGGTCAGTCAACGGTTCAGCAAGCTCCTCAGCTAGAACATCCGGGCTGGTGAGAACAACCATCAGGTACTATACCTGTACCCCACAAGTGTCCGTCACCCGCCCAGTCAGTCCTACCGAAGAGCGAGCTTCCCACCGACCGACCTGGACAGTGACACAGCCTCAAATGAACAACAACTGACTGGGCGGGTGACGAATACTTGAGGGGTACAGGTATAGTACCTGATAGTTGTTCTCACCAGCCCGGATGGTCTAGCTGAGGAGCTTGCTGACCGTTAACTTACCGGGCAGTTGACATAAATATTGTTTCGTCTGATGATCGGTACAGTTGGTACCCGAAAGCTCGCGATTAAAAGCTTTTGTGAATAAAGCTTTTTACGACAACGGGGTGGATACCGTGCGTGCACTATGCTATTAGGTAAATTTTCATCTATGAAAGAATAGCGTACATTTGATTATACATTACTGCAGCTATTCTTTCTATAGAAGATACTAAAAAGACGAAATGACACGGTATTCTTGCTCAGTCAGCTTTAATTGGCGAAGCTTTCGGAACGTACGTGTTCCGTCATCTGAGAGTAAACGTATGTGTCCGTCGTCAGCGCAATTCAGAATAATTATTCTGAATTGCTCTGACGAGGGAACATGAACGTTCTGAAAGCTTCGCGGATTAAAGCTGATTGAACACGGATGCCTTATCATTTCATCTCTTTCATAATTATGAAACCCCTTGTTACTAATACCTCTTGCTTATAAAAGACATGAATATATTTGCCATTCTGTTCATGTCTATTCGTATTACAGCGAAGGTACAATTAGTAAGAGGGAGAATTTCTCGTATTGTTATTACCCTGAGGCGAGACTACATCAACGAACTTCGCCGTGAACATGCAAATAACAGAACTATTAATATCAATAGTTTGTCCGGAAAGCAGCGTTTGTACGGTACAATGCTAGCATCCAGACCAACCGTTTTCAGCTGAGAGCGTCCTAGGAGGAAAATTTGAAGGTCGAAAATCGTGATAGGAGAAGTGGCCCAGAGGATCTCAAGTGGGATGTGGAGCAACCCATGAGGGGGTGAGAGGATCAAGGTGGTTAAGGTAACTCAATAGGTCGAACCGTCTCCCCGTCTTCATGGAGGACTAAGCGAGATTGAGGTGGGGCGCCTAACTAAGGTCGAAGACCAGCTGACGGGCAGCTCCTACTTTCTGCCCGTGTTCCACGTTTTCCTGCCAATTTTCCCGGTAGTTGAGTAGACCTAGTATTTGAAAGGAGTCTTCAGAGGTCCTGCGGAAGAAAAGGTTATGGATAGCTGATCTAGACAAACATGGCTACACACCGTGTCACTAGAAAAATATGTGTTCGTAGATAAGAAACTGGTATGCTTTTTTCTCCTGGCAACCTAACGTTATCAAATAATGTTGACTGCACTGATAGACAAATGAACTTTGCAGTTGGAATTCTAATTGTACACAATCTATTAAGACCGCGTAGGCCTTAGAAAGTATCTGTTGAATTTGCTGAAAACGACCTGGATAATTCTTAAATAAGCCATCTACGCAGGCATATGCATGCTGCTAAATGCCTGACTTAAGTGTCTTAACGGAAGACGCACTGCTTCATGACAGGTTTGTTCTTCGAATTTATTGAATTCTCATCACGGCAGTTAAGCCTGTCTGTTGGAACGAAAAAAGTGCATCGTAAGACAACGAAGTAAGTACATCGTGTATTATACGTATTACCCCCATGACTTCGATCATTCATTATTGACGCATTGTATCGAAGCTTTCAGAACGCCCTGGTTCTACAGTACAGTTTACTATTTGCAGCGGTTTCCTCTTGGTAGCGTGTCAAATAAAGATTTCCTGTCTTTTCACAGAAAACCCATTGGCACTATACTTATTCTGTCGGTATAAAAAGGATGCAAGAAACGCACACACATACGATGTTTCTGGGTCGAACATTGACCTATCTTCAGCACTTATTTACCTGCACTGGCACTTAATGGTTGGCAAGCTTCTCTGCTCAACCAAAGCAGACGTCAGCTATCAAGTCGAACCTTGACCCGTCCAGCTCCTATTGCTCGTGTACTCAGCCGTGCAGTTGAGAAGGCAAACCCCCTTCCCGACAGACCACGGCACTGATAAGGAAAAGTAACTGTTATTCCTCGCTACCTGTCCATTTTCCTTTTTTAAACCGAACGTCTTATAAGATGCCATTTAATGATATTGACTATCTTCCTCTTCACGTTGCATTTCCGGTATCACACCAATCCCTGTCGCTGTCACTTTTGCTATTGAAAATAGAGGTAGCAGTCTTAAGAGTGCATATGAACATTTTCGCGTTAATGATATTGCAGTCCAACTAACTGGCTTCAAAGCATCAAATTTCTACAAGATCAATGCCCTTAACATTAGATCAAACCTAGAATTTGACCGTGACGGAAGAAACCAATCAAAATATGCCGACAGCGTATACGGCCGTAGTGCTTGGCTTCGGATTTCTATCCATAAATATCACTAATCACAACAATCACCGGTCAGAAACCAACTTCCTGTAATGGATCAATGCAACTAGTGTAAGCGGTCACGAAAGAACGCTATGCGGTAATGAGTTAAAGACTTTCAGGTTATGTATTAATTTGGTTCACTCACATGGCAACGGAAGGACGCGGTGCAGCCTGCAGCGCAGAAAGATGAGTAATGATGGTAACGACTGCGGTTTGGGATACAGTTTATTGGAAAGCACGTTAGCCATCGTGAAATCAAGAATAGCACTCTACGTTGACAGAATTGAAGCAGAAATACAATGCCAGGATATTGTGATAACTAAGGTATTGTCTGTAGGAGTTAAATTTTTGCATTTCACGTACCGCAAGGTTGTAGAAGAAGTACTGCTGTCTCTCCGAGCTTCAGTGCAGCAATTTCTACATTGACTTAGCGGGAACTTCGGCCTTCGACAGAATGGTTAGTACGCTCAGTTCGAATGGCAGCTACATATTTATTCTAAATGGTAAAAACGTAATTACAAAGTGGAAGAACATCATTTTCACCTTGGATAATCACGTGATGCAGAATTCGTAAGTCTGCCTTTAAAGTCAATCAGCTCACACAGTTTCTTTGCAGCGCAGGAGAGGAAACGGTGGTCACCCGCGAGGACTTGCATGGCAGCGAGGATTACCTGAAAGCAAGGCGAGAAATACAATTTCTCTTCCCAGAGGGTTGTAGGCTGTGACTAGCAAACGTTTGGTCGTTCAGTTAGCACATTTGCAGCAAACATTGCGCCATGGGACAAGGAAGTTGAGCATTATCTCAGCACAGAGATAATGCCAGTTTTAACGAAGGCCCTTGAAGAACTAGCCAAAACAAATCCTCCGGAACCACTGGTACAATACCTTTAATGCACTCTCATGTATTTCACGTGTGCAACCATTGTTCCATTAACAGAAATGGTTAGCAAGTTGGCTGTGGCGTAACGACCCAGAGAGAAGCCAATCAACCCTGATGGACGACTTTTGAGAAGATATCTAAATAGGAAACCAACCATAGGAAGTCACATTAGGGAATATAAAATTTTCTTGCCCTTTGGCGCACAGATGAAGTCACGTGAACTCGTAAGCTTCAAAGACGTTTACAGCCGTTGCCGCTTGTGCTACAAATTTTCGTGAATTTCGCAGTTAGAAAGTGACCACTGAAGCATATAAATGCAATAACTGAACATAAACGCACACTGAAGTATTGCAGTTGATCAGGTCCATTTTCATTCATGTGCAGTGCTTTCAGAATAAACTTATTATTAATAATCAGAAGTACAGACAGTTCTTGACTTCGTCATGGGTACTTATGCTTTCTTTTATTTTTCCATTCTGCTCTGTAATGATTAGTTCATTTTAAACTTTTCCAGCTTTGGGTACTATCCAAAGTCCGCCTGTTATGGGCCCTGTGACAATCGATTAACATATTCTCGTTTGTTAAGTCCGGGATTCCACCCAAGTTGGGAAAAGCAATGGCAACATCACGTGACCACTTAAATTCTTCGTATGTGCAAGTTCAGTTAATTTTGGAACTCCTGTACGCGTTCATGCATTTCGTCACCGGGTAGCAACCGATTATTTACCCCATTCCTTCAGCAGGTAAGTCAACTCAGGGTCTTCGAAAACGACGTGACCAGCACAGTGCCTGAGAAAGTTGGACCTGTTCAATCGCGTCGATTCCATCAAACATGTCATAAGGTGGTAGATTTCTCATAATGTGGTCAAGCAGTGGTCAGTAAACTCAGCAATAATGAAATAACATATTGCATCACTCTGTGGTCTGTGAATAGCTTCACCATCTTTTCAGTATGTCGTATCTCTTTCTTGCACCGTTTCGTCCAATAATGAGTCCACTTCCGTATCCGGGACGCGTTGGCAGTCCGCCGCTCTTCCACATGGGCGATATATTAATACATCTGAAATGCGTTTTCATGTCGTTCTTCCAACTTCGACATATAACATCCTCGTCCTCTATGTCCGACCGTTGTTCATTCACACCACGATTTTCTATCCCGTATAGATTCATGAGCCATGTGATGACTGCGTCTTTCAAACGTCGGTGAAGTAAATTCGTTGGCCTTGTGGAAGTGAAACAGATGTTTAGTTAAGTCATTCAGTCACCAACACAAAAGACAGATGGGCAACTTGTGCAACACGAAAGAGTTCACAAATTCGGCTACACCAGTTTCTCTCAGCTTTTCTCACGCCACCGCCCCGGGACCTCTCTATTCTCCTTTATCGCCTCGTCCCTAGCCGTCGCAATCACTTCGTGCACTAATCGTGTCTCTAATGGACTACGGAAAATGGGAGGAAACCTGACCTGCTCTACTGCCCAGAGATGCTGCAAAGACTTTAGCGTTGCAACTTCACTATGTGACTCATTCCAAAATGCTTCATGTTCAATATTATCTTCCCTTGGGTTATAATCGCAAGAAGTCATCATTAGACGTCAACAGAACTTTACATAAAGGATGCAATGGGCAAGTTCCGTGAGCTTCAATTATGAAATGCTCCACTGCTTTGGGAATGGTGATTTCGACGTTAACGATCAAGACTACGGTGGCATGTATGAAATGGGGACGCATCGCTGCAGGCCCTGTTTGACGAAAGCTCTGAAATAAGTGTGCAAGGAATCGCAGTATCCTATAGAAACTAACTAATCCGCGCAACAAGTAGGGTTAAAAAATTTTTCAAAGGTGCTACAGAAGTTGCCTCAGAACCCGCCACGATGGACTATTCTATCTTTCGTCCGTGGTCGGAGGAAAAGGGGAGGTTTCTTTGTAATGCATAATGCACTGATGACGGTTACATGAGCAGTAGCCGAAAGCTCTGCGTTTTTGGGATAAACGCTTTTTTCCAACGGGTTGATACCGTGTTGAAGAATTTGTTAGCAGAAATGCACGCTTCCCCGTTAAAGAGAAGAAAGAAAAAAGAAGAAGATGTTTCTTTGTGAAATATCGATTACGGAGATGAAATGTCTATTGTGTGCGACAGCCTGAAAACAAGAAAGCGCCGGACATACCAACGAAAAAGGACCACTTCTATAGTAGTGGTCGACGTTCGTGACTCCAACGCTCTTGGCTGCAAAGTTCAGTGCATAAACCGGGTCTCAAAGCTTCCGCAATCGTACACTTGATACAACTGTTCAACTTTCAGCATGTTCAACGCCCCTGCTAGACATCCTATATTCTCGGTACTTGATACAACTATCTGAACTAATTACTTTCTGAACTACATCGCCAAAGCTTAAGATGTAGTATGTAATGTTAACAGTGACGGTAGTTTGCCTGATTGGTCATTCCAATAACTAGTCATTTGTATGAGCGCTCGTTTGCCCAACCGGACAGAAATGCAGAATTGATAGACTGGACGAAATCTTGACATGTCAGTTACCGAAGGGGATTAAAGTTCTAAGTGATCGACTCACAAAACGGTGGAGTGATCATTCCGGTACTCATTCGTTAGCATTAGCAGTGTATACTGTTTTGTTGTTGTGTTTCAGCCCTGTTAGCTTCAGTTCCTCTGCTTGCTAGTTATCACATTTCAGCTAAACTTTGAACCTTGAGAAAGACGCGAGTATAAACTTATGAATAATTATGAAATTATTCATGCATTGCAATTTGGAGGGAAGTTGCGTTCTTATTCTTCGCTCGACAGGTTCACTGGCATAACAAAAATCTGCGGCGCTGTTTCGTCACTGAATAGATCTATCTAGAAGTCATTGCTAAGTACAGTGGAACCTCTGTTAGGTGACCACTCAAAAACGGTATGAAATTGTCCAACATATAGAGGCGGTCAACAAGCAGAGTACCCCCTTGAAATAAGTTGTGAACATTTGGAAAATGTGACTTCTTCGATAAGCTATATAAGCTTTATTGTTTGTAACGGGATTTCGTTGTCCTTCCGGAACGGATTGTAGCTCGTCGTATGATATAGAGACTAAACTGAACCTAACCAGCGACTGGTTAAAAGGGAACTTAATGGTAAACGCACACAGTGAATATCGAAGCTTTCGGAACAGCCTAGTTCCGTCGTCAGCGATGGGGAAAGGCCTGGTGTATTTTGGCGAAAGGATATAAATAGGAGTGGGTAACTCAGCGTGGCTGAGATGCCAAGTGAGGATTTTGCAACACGCCGTCTGATGAAGTAGACAAGTCCACACTTGACTGACCTCAACTCCGTGGTCTCTGTTAATGGTAGGGTTGGATCGTATGAAGAGGGCCTCCTTTATTTTTCGATAACGAAAACGGCTCTCGTAGCTTAGGATAGTCGGTGCGAGGTCGTGTGAACATTGTGAGGACAGTTCCACGACCGCTGAAGCTTTGCGTCGGCCATTATCTTTTTTGGATCCAGCTTCGGAGGGCGACCGCGCTGTCTCTTTGTTGTCCCGTTGGGACGATCTTTCGCGTTGGTGTACCGGGTCACACAGGCCACGTTGTTGCAACTTCTGAAATAAACTGTAGCCCGTTTCTCCTACGTAAGAAGTGTTGCAACCACAGCGTGACTAGTAAATGATCCCGGTTCTTTGCTCAGGTGGGATACGGACTTTATTAATCCTCAGCAACGTGCGTAAGCTGCGTGAAGTTTGAAAGAAGAACGGAAGCTCAATTGCTTCCCTAAATTATTTTATTTTTTCACCTACTCCAGCATGATACGGGAGGACAATTGCAGGTCTTCTGTCGTCCATGTCCGGCGTAAATGTGGTGGAAGGATTCAACGCTTCGTCAATGATTGATCCAATTAGTCTAGTTGGGTATCCGTTGAACATTAGCGTGCGTTCTATGCACGCGAATTCTGATCGAAGAAACTGTGGGTCACATATGTTCAGAGCCCTGTCTACCATTCCTCTGACGATACCTGTTTTTACTGACAATGGTGTGAATCGAAGTTTAGGTATCGGTCAGAGTTTGTTGGTTTTCGGTAGACTCGAGTAGTTAATTTGTCATTTTCTCGTATGACCAGTGTGTCCAGGAATGGTAACATTCTGCATGTTTCTTTCTCCATCGTGAGACAGATGTTATTTGGGAAGATGTTATTAAAGTGTACAAGAGATGTTTGTTCTTTCCCAACCTGTATGACGGCAAAAATGTCGTCCATGTATCTTTTAAAGAAGGTTGGTAGGAGGGTAGCATCTATGGTCATGAAAGCTATTTCTTCTAGATGCTCCATAAATGTTTCAGCAAGAATGGGGGACAGAGGACTCCCCATTGGCGCTCCTTTTGTTTGTAAGAAACATTCGTGAAACTTGAAATAATTCCCTTCCACTAATCCGTTCCGGAAGGACAACTCCATCATGCGAGAGCTCGTTACAAACAACCTGATTTTCACTATGTAACGGGATTTTCCGTAATTCCTTTTCCTTATTTGTCACGGATTTCTTCCCGTTATGAGTAAAAAATACTTTATTTCTCGTTCAATAAAGCGTAGCTAGCTTTCAGACCTAACACGGTCCATCATCAACGCATAATGATCACCGGTGAGGCAGTCTTTGGTTCGGCACATTCCTCCGCCTCAACCAACCTGCTGAATGACATCAGCTGTCAGGTCTAACCCGACCCATCAAACGTCTATCGCCTGCTTAGTCAGTGAGGCAAAGGTGCGCGCGCCCCCTCCGACCATCCTCGACAGCGACCGAACGAGAAACTTCGGTCTTTTCTGGGAGCAGACTGGGAAAGATGGTAGGCAGCACGGAGATAATCCATTGATTCTGACCGGCTTGCACGTTCGTTAACAATTTTTAGAATCCATATGTCGATGCTACAAAAGGGACGTTGGGTACGAATATGAAAGCGAACAGCTCCTGATGAAGCAGCTATTATCCCACTCGGAATTTTGGCACTAGCGTCCTTTTTCATCCCTTCTGCATTTTTACCTCTGCTAACAAAATAATGGAGTACGATCAGTAATTCAATCTGCACGTGAAGACGGAACAAGATTATTCTAAACATGCGTATTACTTGCATAGTTACTGAAGCTTTCCTGTGCTGTTTTTCTATCAAGGTGAATCCCTGGCGACCCATTACTCCCCATAAACACTATTGAATCTACATACGATTGCAAGGTTTCTCTATTAGTATTCCTTCGTCCAAATAATGCTACATGCGTCACTTCCCTTCATGGTTATCCCTTCCTGTGCAGCGTTTGGCGAAAAACTAGGCGGACAGGTAAACGAAACTTTATCAGTCGGTAAAATTGCGGTAAAACTTTTATGCAGCACGCGAAGCAAATATCAGTCGTATAATTTTACCCGCTTCTGTGAGCAAGACGAGGCAACGTCAACAGTTCGCTGCGGCCTGGCTTTCGATCGAAATTCAGAGTAGAGAATCCTGGCTTGTTGCAATATCTTTCGAACATTGTGTCGCTTCATAAGCCCGTCAAAGTAAATGGCAATGTCGTTGAAGTCCATTTTACGTTCCACAATTAAATTCCGATGTTCCAAAACCAGTGAAACGCAGACAAACATCAGGAAAGGATTTCCACCACCAAGCCGGTCAACCATCAATCGCTGGTGCCCATTTTCAGGCGCAACATCTTCCTTATCTAGTCTATTCATTGCTCCACCGTCTACCACGCTAGCCTTGCTCGTAATGTCAGTCGTTGTATTCAACGCCTGCGACTCACAAAAGCCAGAGTCGATGACATTGGCTGCGGCCGTTGCTGAGCAGTTTGTAGTTGTCGTTGAAGTGTGACAAGATTTCACCTTTGTATCTTCAGGTGGGCATCCATTTTGGGAATCACTGGATCTACCAGATGCCTGCTGACTTGGCTGCCGACTTCTGCTGGTTAACGTGCAAGAATCGCACGTAGATAAAGGTGTCAAACAAATTTCATGAATTTCACTCAACGTCAATGGAAGCGTACATACTGAGAGTTTTGACGAAGCTTCACTTGCCAATACAATGGGGGAAGCGCAGACATCCGCACTATCCGATGACAAGCAGTCACTAACAGTACATACCGCAACAGTTAATGGCAGGAAAGCCCATTCTGTAAGGTTTTCATTATCGTCATTGTCAGAAGCTTTCTCTTCTGATTCAACGTCACCGGCTGATGAGATATTTTCCGGTGAGACTGTACCGTTTACATGAAGACCTTTTTGACTAGAGGCGCTTATCTCATGCATCCACTTTGTATCCCGAGTAGGAACCATCGCTGCTGCTGTGCATACGGTTCGGTTCGATGGATCACCAAAGCAGGCTGGACAGCTCTGACAGCTGGACAACGAATCAAACCTAATCGAGAAGAATATGACCATGAGCCTTTCGTAATGTTCAGGGCATTGCTTACCGGTGTCTCGACTGGAAATATATCGGACGGCCGCTATCCAAACTATCGTCCTGCCCAAATGAAAACACATGAGTAGATTTGTTGAACGAATTCGTATACACAGACTCTTCGTTGAAATTCGACTGATCTATCTCACGGCTATGTTGCGGTGAAGAAGCACAGTTACAAGTCATGTTCACGCACCGGTTGCAAAGGAACTGACGTGGAGCATTCGATGTCAGATCCAATTCTTTTTCTGGTGGATCAGCAGGCAAGGACGCCCAATTCACCTCCATTAGCGTAAGTGCATCGTCAAAAGCAAATTCTCGTTTAAGCTCTAACAATAACCAGCGGTAACAAAACAGCAGGTCGTCGGCATGCGTTTCTCGCAAATATTCGTAAAAGTCTGGATCATAATATTCCAGCAGTTCACAAAGATCCTTGAACTTCCTTGTCATCATACGACCATCACACTGGAAATTTCTACGCAGCCGTTTCATCAGCGCGCAGAAACTGATATACGCTAAAGCTTCATTTTTCATCACTACTAACAGAGGCGAAGCCAAGTCACTCATTCCTTGACAATATCCTACCTAAAAGCAGACACGAAGTGCAGTTGAACATGAAGTAAAAGCTTTTCAAAACAATGCAGCTTACTTCAATATTAACGATATGACAAGAACGCTTCCTAGGGTCTGTAGCAGAAACGTTCCTCATATTTTCGCCTGTTCTATCTTTAGGCCTGTTTAGTCATTTTCCACTGCTAACCAAACGCAGGTGAAACAATTTTTTAGGGATTGACCATTGTTGGAAAAATGACCAAACAGGAGTGAAAACCAGAGCGCTTACAACAAGCATGCCATGAGAAAGCACAGAGAACTTAGGCTGTACGAATGAAACAAGTACTACGGGTACACTTTAACATGGTAATCCATTAACTTTTTAAAAATCAATATTTATCCAGGTAAAAACCATCAAGAGTCGAATCCAACGCACTACAATTTCAATGAATCACAATGAACATCCTGCTGGCCCAACAATCTCCGAAAAAGGAACGAAACTGCTCTGAATGCTCTGATATTGGTTGAAGTCACTACAGTCTCAATGCGTTGGACTAACGGCAGCCCAATCGTTTCGAAGGCATCACTGCAACGACCGTCTCGCTAATAAGATCGGACATCTGTTAAGTACTTCACGTGCACTTTTAGTAGGGCCCAGTTTTATTTTCTAGAGCTGCATCTACCCTGTCGTTTACTGATAATTGGGTTCTATGCAATCTCGTCTTTTATTGCTCATTATTGAACAGACAGCAGTGTATTCGTAGACTTAATCTTATTAAATATAAGAGTTCTGGAAATGAACTGGTTCGCCATTAGTATAGAATGTAATAGAAGAATGTAAACTTCAACATCTCGTGCAAACAACATTTTCATTCTGAAGGCTCCGCACCTTCTTGTGCCTAATAATATGGCCCCAACAAACATAGCATACTACTGCCTGTTCAATAGTGAAAGCCTATAGATCCATTATCAAGTAACCAACTTTCATTGCCATAAAAACACGAATGAAAACAGCGCATACGCAGATTTCACGACTACCTGCTGTTGTCTCCAGCTTTACACATACTACCGAATGTAGAGACTGCCATTGTCATGTAGGTTCATTAACAATGAAAAACAGGATAAAGACCCCATCAGAGACTAAAGCATTTCGTTCATCAGAGCAACTTACTTCCGGATGGTACAGAGCATACGTTGTCAGCACATTAAACAAGGACAGCAAGTTGGCATTACTGTCTTCGTCACCAGCGTAGAATGGATGTGTTCGATCTGTGCGAACCACGTCCTTTCTGATAGAATTCATTATCCAGCACACTTGTTCGCCAACCGTCTGGGATCGTAGGTAAGAACACCACGAACTTCGTAGGTTAATGTAACGCTTGCTCAACGCTGCCAAGTAACGATGGCGACTTAGTACATTCATTCCAGCAGGGAAAACATCCAAAAGAAGGGGCCAAACTGTAGCTCGCAGCTGCTTTTCACAGCCGCCCTGGTAAACTCGTAAACGGAACTGCTTTGGTGATATCAATCGACCTTCCTCATCTAGATATTGGCGAAACTCGGACGCAGTTAGAGGTTTCTTTGTAAGCGCTTCGGGAATGAGTTCATGGTGATCCGGACGCCTTAGGCACAGTAGATCGTAAAGCGGAACGCCAAAGAAGACCAGAAAGTTAGAGCTCGCAGTTACTAGGCCGTGAGACCTCTGCGTTTCACATTCGCTTACGGGGGCCGCATGGAAATCGTCGCTATCCAGGATTTCCCAATCTTCCAAAGCTATAAAACAAAGACATGCTGTACAGTAACAGCGGAAGTTCTCACAACAATAACCTGGTATAATTATTAAGTTACGATTTTCATTACTTCACGGATTACCAGAACAACAGTTGCAATATTTTTCAAGCTGTATAACAATATTTGAAATCCCATTGTCCCTGCAGTTCATACGGTTCAGCAGGTGCTGATATTCTTCAAATGGGTACTGTCTAAATTTGCCCATTTAAGCATTGCAAGCAATCGTCCTGGTGCTGCTTACAGAGGAATCACACAATGCCGATACTATCGCGTCTTTAACAAGGGAGGACTATCCATTTGTAGACAGTTAAATTTCGTGAACAGAAATACAGTTTGTTCACTAATGAGGCAGAAGTTTCGTTCGGGTACAGAATTTGCAACAGGATTTTTGTTTACTCTGTTGGAAGCCAACAACGCGAGGCCTTAGTAACACTGATTGTAGGGTTTCATTTTTCCTTTCGTTACAGATAAGCCTGTTTCTTAATGACCTATCTTCATCATGCACAAAGATTAGTGGACATGCCCTATACGAAAAGCCTTGTTCAGAAAGTTCCAACAAACATCGTACGTTCACTTACGTCGTATCATCATTAATAAACCATCCAAAATTAAGAATTAGGATTTGTTTGGTGCTATTACGCAAATTAAAGTTTTATGCAGTCGACTGCAGTTCATACATAATTTTGGATATCAATTGCAATTATACGCTGGACAACGGCAATGGATATTCGAGTCGTTTAGGGCACAGTTAGTCACTAATAAAGGCTAAACAGATCAATGCCTATTTCAATAAACCGATTTTCAAATTAGCTTTACCCTATCATCGCTTTGAAAACCACCTGACCCAATACAAAATATTGATCAAGCGATGCATCAATTTTACAACCAAACGTGACTAACATTTTCCAAGGCTATGAACCTGTAAACGGTTTCAAAGGTACAGAATCTATGCATTATAGATAGAAATTTTTGGAAATGAACTCTGACGCCCGTTTTAAGCGCATCTTCGATTTCTGGGGCCAAAGACATGAAGACAACGGAATTCCAAGTTTCATTGCTGCTTTGAACCCTGCACTCAATAAAGCAACGAAATTTTTATTTCTGATAAAAATGCACAAAGTAGCTCCCTCGATTTGGCAAACGTACGCTACAATTCTGTGTATATGAAACGGAAAAGCTATTTCATAGAATGGACATTTGTAGAGTGCTCTCTGCGGTATACTACAACGATGGGTTCGTTCTAAAACGATGAATAACAAAGTGCGAGTACAATCACTAATGTTAAAGCTTCATTATCAAAATCTGGGTAGGATCTTAATAGCGGGATATGGTTTCATGATTAAAGATACGGTAACTCGCTCAACTATGATCTTTCAGGACTTGGTCCATTTTCAGTGGAATTAATATTTTACGATTAGCTGTTTTGCCAAACAGTCGCCATTCGTTAAACTTATTTTGCTAAGCATAAATTTATCTACCAAGTTATCTACCGTATTTCTGAGCAAATCCAATGCGGTTACGCAAAAAAATGTAATAGCGAATACTCAGCCCATGCATAAGCAATCTCATAGGCGGTAAAGATCGGCCGTGTTGTCGTCCTTGTAAACAAGTGGTTATATTTTAAACTATAAAAACTCCACTTTAAAAAGCCTTACAATCATGAGATCAGTGGATACGCTGGTCATTCTTTTACTAACATCCCTGACAGGGAGGCTGCTGACGCTGCTGCGAAGCTTCGCGACACTATAACTGAGAGCCATGCAAGCTGGTGGTTTTGGGCATTCTTCTTGTTTCCTTTGCAGGCAAGGAATCACCTCGGACAAGTTTGTTGAAGTCGGTCGTCGCCTCATTCACTATGACTGCTTCAAGTGCAGGCAGTGCAAGGAGGCTCTGCGTACAGAGTCAGCCAAAGTGCAGAGCAATCGCTTCTACTGCGGGCCATGTTACCTTAGGCTATTTTGTGCCCGATGCAACATCTGTAAGAAGTCCGTCTTTCCTCAAGATGTGGTAACATTAAGAGGAAAGAAAGTACATCAATCCTGTCTCGTGTGCGCATTTTGCAAAGCGCCACTTGGAATCGGACAGCATTACATTGTCGGTGACGATTTATTTTGTTCTCCTAAATGCGCCTACGAGAAAAGGAAGAAGGATCGTGCCCCACCACCTCCTCCTCCGAAAGTTGCTGTAGTAGAAAAGCCACCGGAAGAGGCTAAACCTGCGGAGGAGCAAAAGCCACCCGAAGGAGCTGCACCGGCGCCACCAGCTACTCCCGAAGGAGGAGAAGCACCGGCGGCAGCAGCACCAGCAGCACAAGGTGGTACACCAGAAGCACAAGCACCACCTACGCCTGAAGGCGCTGCCCCTGCACAACCACCAGGCGAAGCTGCCCCTCCAGCTAAACAACCAGAAGATAAACCTGAACCTCCTCCGGCTCAATAAGTTGGCTAATTTGTAATCTTTCTAAACAATTGCTCGTATAACATGTCTGCTGCTACGTAAAACTGGTTATTAAAGGGAAAGCGCGAAATTAATTTGTCAGTGAATGAAAATACGCATGGGAACCGCATGGCAGGGGTGCCAAACTCCAACAGTTCAATGAGTAAAAAGTACCACACAACCAAATGATCTTATCAATCGCCACAGCATGCCTTAGGAGTACACATTTCCCATTGTTTAGAGAGTACAGTCACTGGCGTCCTGGAAGCGGCCTGCCATTATAAATGAAATCGTCATAACTGTATTCATTACTAAGGAAAGAACCGAACATAATCTACTCCCGAAGTATTTGTTAAAGTCAACTAGTGGAAGTATGAGTAAGGGTCACGGCAAGCAACGTGTACACGAACTTGAGAAATGCATTACCTTCCCTTGCTGTCTCAACTGGTTTGACATCCACCTTCAAGATAAGCGTTTGATCCTTCGAAACAAACACTGCAGCGTTAAGATCCCATTCCGATAGAATTGGCAGGTAGCGGCCAGTGGTACCGTAGCCTTCGGGCATCAGATAGAAGAGGACGAAGTCGCTATAACATAACAGCATAGAGAATGAAAAGCGACCTGCGAAGAAATGAAACCGGAAACCACTAGGTTTGCCAGCATTAACTGCAATGCAGTTCCAACAAAAGAAATCAGTTAACGAATACCTTTGAATGGCGAACGTTTGCTTGACAAGATCCCTCAATTCCTTGTAAGTTATGCATTCGCGATCCACAGTCAACTTCGTTTCTGAACATCCCGTCACGTCGTACTTCTGACCAATTAAGCGGATGAAAAAATGTCTTCACTGAAGTTCTAGCACACCTTCGCTTGAATCTGTATCCAGCTGATGGTCGGCTCTGATTCTACCGATGTTAGGCTTGACAAATGCATAACTTTTTAGGGACGAAGGAACCGTGCCATTTTGAACCTCGTAACCTACAGGTAGTGAAACGCAGCGGTTGCCAATGGCCTGTTGCCCAGCGGATCAAAGCTATTGGCCTTTCGCTGACCAGGCGAGCAATCGTTCTTGACATGAACTGCTTTTAGACCCATTAATCACACAGCGAGTGGCACACAGCTTCGGCCCTGTTTACGCGCCAATATGGCCGAGAGCACCGTGCGTGTCATGGCATAGCTATAAGGCACCGAAAAGCGACAGGGAAATCGCCGTATTTCAGATAACTTCTGACCTTTCGCTGTAACTTTGAGAAGCAGTGTTCCTTCCAGAGAATGAGCTTTCGCTCAACTAAATTGGACGGCCTTTCTCTTAAGTTGTCAATAAGCTTACCAATACTTAAAATACAAAGGGCCTGACGAACGAATACGTGGACATCTTCAAAAATTCCAGTCCAATACTGTACAACGCAACATCTGGTGCCTAATAATCTGGCTTTATGCGACATACGTAGAAACATAAGAAATAGAGTTTTACGCGTTTACACGTCCAGAAGTTATGCGCACATAGACTATCTTGAAAATAGGATGTCTTATAGCGAGTCTTCTTCGTGTCATGTTAGACTTGAGCACGGCTTGTGCCCATCTAGATGTCTTTAATGTCTGAAGATGTACAGAAGCTGCCCTCTACCAGCGGATGGATTGGCAGTTATTAGAAAAATTCGGAGCATTGTGAAACCTTCGTAGCTTCTGGAACCACCTTCTTCCGTCCTCAGCGAATGTTAATGTGAGAACCAAATAAGGTGGTCCTGAAAGCTGTGGAAGTTTCACAGCGTTCCGTCCTTTCCTAATAACTGCCCATCCATACGCTGGTAGGGCGCTGTTTCGCTACATTTTCAGGGACCAAAGACATCCCAACGGGCTGTACTAAAGTCCAATATAGATTATACGTGTATACGCAAGTATGTTCTCATGTACCGCAAGAGTCCAAGTTAACAATTGGGCAAAATGTTATTCCATGGAAAATATTTAATCAGTAATCAACTTCTGCAACAGGTAGGACAACTTATGAACACATCAAAAACATTGGAGTTTCTTTGTAAGCAAAATCGTTTTAATGTTATTCGATTTGTATGAAGGCCATATCTGCACACCCTTGTTTTATTTTTATTTTCATTTGGATTCGTGTCACTGTCCCGGTCGGTCTGTGTGGGTGCTCGCTCTCTGCAGGACTGACTGGGCAGACGACAGACGTTTGACGGGTCAAGGTTAGACCTGATAGTTGATGTCGCCAGCCCGGATGATCGACCAGAGGGGCTTGCTGAACCTAAGACTGACTGAGCAGCCAATGAGTTCTCGCATTGAAGACATGTCGATGGTAGCGACCTGAAAGCTGTGCATTTTTGTGCCATTTGGAAATAAAAGGTTTTTAATCAACAGGGATAATCTTTGAAAATCGGGTGTTTTGTAACGGGTTTCATGTTTTCAATGGGATGGTATTCCGGCTTTATTCGGTATATATGATGGTATTCGGTAAATGTGATGGTATTCCGGCGTGGAGATTAGCGAGGTGTGGAATGCAGCTATTAATAAATCCAGATGCTGCACCATACCAAGCCGATCCCCACCTTGACCCCGTTTTGCGCCTATAAGATCCCTGAGCGGAATAAACCAATTCCCTTTCAACATCGCTGACGACGGAACCAGGGCGTTCCGAAAGCTACGATACGATAAGCGTTCTTACCTGTGATATTTCTAATAATCGCCCATCCATCCGCTGGTGGGCATTTACAGTTTTATTACAGGTACCACCCAAAAAACGGGAAAGCCGGAATACCATCACATTGAAAAGCGAAAAAACTTTTCTTACTTCACCGTTGACTGGCTGGGCAGTCGATGAAGTTGTTTTCACTGATGACGGGCGCAAGGTACGCGCCCGAAAGCTCTGAAGTTAACCTTGTTTGGAATAAAAAGGTTTAAATTAAAAAACGGGGAAAATTTTGTGTTACTGATGATCGCATACATTGAAAAACGGGGATAATCCGTGTAAATGTTGGTCGCTATGTGCACATCGTTCAAACAGCATTGTTTCTCGTTAGATATCATATTCACGTCCTTCCCAACTAAATCACAACATATCTTGTGGTAAATACCGGGTTGAGGGATCGTTTAGCGGCTGGCCCTTGAGTGGGGCCCCTCCGCAGCACCTGAAGAATATTATCGTTTTACGCTCCACCCGTGTTTTCGTGCCGTGGTTGACAGTTGTCGATGTCAAAACCGCCACGCACAGAAGGGGGCCCATACAGGAGCCACGATGAACTAATTGGGAGGGAGAGAGTGCGGAACACTCAGAACGAACCGATGGTTGTTCAATGTTCGTCGTCATTGTACTACATTCTACTGACAATAAACTTTTACTACACATGATTCTGGGATCTTCCAGTCGCAAGTTGCAAATTCAGAGTGCAGAGTCTCGCCTCAATCATCTGCGGTTCGTTGCGTACGGTTTCCATAGGCACATATGAGATTCTCAGTTGGCTGCACGTAAGCCGTTAGATTTCATTTAGGTCTCCAACAGTTTCCTTGGTTCCCTTAGTTCTCTCGTGGTCTGAGAATTGGAAGTTGAAAAGGTCCCTTTTCTTGTCGACGTTATCAATCTCGAAACACTGCATCCCAAGCGCTATGGGTAAGAGAGTTGCATCGTCAAAAGGTATGGGATGAAGAATCAGGAGACGAAGTGCCTACCTAGCAAAGAGACCATTGCATCCTTTATGCAAGGAATTCCTACAGTTTAACATCCTTGAACTCATCGCGTTCGCACGGATGTTCGACTGCAAAACACCCAAACAGAATACTCGGAGGGTTAAGCAACCTATTCGCAGGTTCGAAGTGGTGAATACTGTTTTAGTCCTTCTGTTACATTGTCCCTAATATGCTTTACACGTTTGCTCTCACCTAAAAGATGGTGTCACTACGGATGGGCAGAGTCAAGTACCATGATTACACATATCGGTCTTTTCGTTCAGTACCCCAGCATTTCCCAAGTGGTTAAGGTAACTAACCCGTGCAGCAATGATAGTTGCACTTGACCCGTTTCGGCAATGTCGGCTCAGGTCAACGTGATCAACTGTACGTTAATCGAGCGTTATGAGAAATTCTGGAACACTGAACGGAAGGGTCCAAACACGCGCCTCATTTCGAAGATGCTGGAACAAGATGTTACCTCATACAGAGCAGTTGCACCCAGCTTTGACATAATAGCCATGTGTCAATGCCATGTACTATAACTAACCTGTGAATAGTACAGTATGTTATGATTGATTGACGTATTGACTGGTGAGTAAAGAATACTACATTTTTGGTGACGAGGATGAGGGATGGACTTGCGCCCCCGTCCGCCTTTCTGGAGCACCCTAGTGCACCACCTCTTTCGTGGAGTACTTGGTACCGTCTCTTTTGCACTTACATGGATGCTGCATTTCCTACAATGCCTACGGATAAGCGCAAACGTGCTATACTGCTCAACTGTCTTGGTACTGAAGGACAGAGAATTTTTCACACTTTACCAAGGAAGGAGCAGACCTTCGAATCGGCTGTACGTACATTGGAACAATTTTTTATACATAAGGTAAATGTTTGCTCCGAGCACCATCGTTTTCGTCGTCGCATGCAATTACTGAGCCTATCGATCGATTTGTGGCTGACTTACGTGAACTAGTGATTTTTTGCGAGTTTGGTCAACTGGAAGAAGAAATGATTCGTGACCAAATAATTGAAGGTACAAATTCAGTCCCGTTAAGGGAGAGATTGCTTGCAGAGGGTTCTTTAACTCTCGACAAGGCCGTGCTGATCGCTCGTCAAATGGAGAACGTAAAAAATGACGTTATAGCCTTTGATAAAGGACAGAATAGTGACAATGTAGCTACGGTGAAACGACGTGCCACTGAACGCAGCTCTTCTGTGCGTCAGCATAAACATTTTATGCGTAAAAGCCTTAACTGCTTTCGTTGTGGTGCTTCTGATCATTTAGCAACGTATGAAGGTTGTCCTGCGAAGAATGCTAAGTGTCGCAACTGCAGCAAAATGGGACATTTTGCGCATGTTTGCCGCACCGAAGTACAAAAGAAAGTCGGACTACTTGAAAGAGTGGTACGTTCACTTCATCAACGTCAGTCTGTCGACTATTTATTACTGTTTCTGTACGACATGGCCAAACGCTTGCTTCAGTCAAATTTTTGCTGGATACTGTATCTTCGGTTTCAATACTATCAAAATCGCTTTTCATTTGCGTCAGTTCGCCTTCAGTCTACCACTATGCAGCTTAGGACTTACTGTGACAATACTTTATGTATATTTGGTTGCTTTCCAGTGCAGATTACGTACAGAGAGAAGAAAACTACTGCAGCTTTATTTGTTTGCCGTTGGAAACAAGTTTGCTTGGCATGAATGTCATTGATGCATTGAAAATTGGAATTCGTGGTTCTCAATTGGTAGCGCCAATTGCATCGCACTTACGTTCGCCAGAAGTCATGATAAAGTTGGAAAATTTCCAGCACGAAGTGAAGCTTAAGCAAAACGTGCAACCACTGAAACAAAAGCTGCGTCGTCTTCCTCTTTCTGTCAGAAGCGAAGTTTCTAAAGAGATACACCGACTGCTTGACGAAGGAATAATTGAACCATTCAATGCTTCTAGCTGGATATCACCTGTTGTTGTAGTTCGGAAGAAAAATGGTGGAATAAGGTTATGCGTCGGCCTGCGGGAACCAAATAAAGCGGTTGTCGCTGATAGCTACCCATTGCCAAATATCGAAGACCTTTTGCTCAACTTGAAAGGTGCTCCTTTCTTTTCGGCACTAGTCTATCTCAGCCCCAACGATCTGATCGGTTGGATTCGATGTCAGCTCCAAGGTGATGATTGGTTGCAGTCGGATGGCTGTGCGCGACTAGTACCTTATTTTCAACCTTAGATTTGAAGTCTGCTTACCATCAGCTTATGCTGCATAAAGATAGCAGGCACCTTACTGCATTCATAACTCACGATGGCTTATACCAGGGATGGGGAACCTCCGGCCCGCGAGACCATTCCATCCGGTCCGCCAGATCATTCCATCCGGCCAGGCAGACCATTACATCCGGCCCGCGAATGGTCTTATATGCGTCCAAACGGTCCGCGGCAGCGAAAAAGTTCCCCACCCCTGGCTTATGCCAATTTCGATGTCTGCCTTACGGACTGTGCTCTTCGCCCAGCGCTTTTCAAAAAAATTATGACTGAAATTCTGCGAGGGTTCACAGGTGTTTATGCTATTTGGATGATATTTTGGTCTTCGGGAAGTCAGTAGAGGAACACGATAGAAGCTTAGACGCTGTGATGTGTCGCTTACGTCTCAGCGGGATTGCACTGAATGATTCTAAGTGTCGACTCCGGCAGAAATCTTCGATATTTTTGGGATGTTTAATCTTGGCAGATGGCATTCGACCGAACATTTCCAGAACACGTGCTCTACTTGATGCTCCTGCTCCCAGTGACATTCAATCGCTACGTTCACTTGTTGGATTACAGTAAGTTCATTGCTAATTTTCCGACAGTGACCGAACCGTTTTGTGCTATTATCCGAACTAAGGTGTTCTGTTGGAACGATGAAGCTGATAACGCTTACAATAAGTTGAAAATATTACTTCTGGAACGTCCGGCATCAGCTGTTTTTGACTTAAATTTACCGACCACTGTAACTACTGACGCCTCGGATGTTGGAATTGGAGCCGTCCTTTCCCAGACTCAAGGAAATGGGGAGGAAAGAACTGTTGCCTTCGCATCACGTACATTAACGGCCGTGGTAAGGAAATACTCTGTTGTCGAGAAGGAAGCTTTAGCTTGCGTATGGGAAATGGAGAAATGGAGACCCTGGTTATGGGGAAAACCATTTACATTGTGCACGGATCATCTGCTTCTCACCACGTTGCTGTCTAGCAATGGCTTTGACAGAGCAAGCATGCGAATAGCATGGTGGTCTTCAAGACTGCTCAATTTCGACTACGTAGTCAAGTACAAGAAAGGCAGCTTAAACATTGCTGATGCATTTTCTCGCTTGCCATCAGCCCATGAAGAAATTGAAACTGAAGAACATATGGAATTGATCGCGCTTATTAGCGAATTAGCGCCAGTGAAATTTAACGATGTTGGAAAAGCTACTGCCAATTGTGCCACTATGACACAGCTTATGTACTGCATTCAAAATGGATGGCCAGAAAAAGAGAAGCTGGTTGATCCGTCGTTATTACCTTATTTTCGCATAAGAAACTAACTGTGCACAGTGGCTGCGTTCTGCGTGGTTCGTGTCGTATTGTTATTCCGGAAGCCTTGCGGCATGCTGTGGTAACTCTGGTTCATGAAAGTCACCAAAGGATGGTACGCACAAAGGCACGATTACGAGAATTGTTTTGGTGGCCTAAAATGGACTCTCTTATGGAGCAGTACATTAAAAGCTTTCATGTGTGCAGAGTGCTCGACAAAACTGCTACAACTCAACATGCACCACTTCAGCCCGTACGTTATCCAAATGCTGCTTGGGAAAAAATTGGAAATGACGTTGTCGGACCGTTCAGTCGTTTTTCATATGGATATCTGTACTTCTTTATTTCGTAAACGACCTCAGAGACTCTGTCGATACCGAGCGCACTTCGCCAGCGATAGTGAATCATTGCCTCGCCACTGCTTTAAACCCATCACTGCTTAACTCTCATCGACTTTAAACACCGCTAGCAACCTTTGCACTGCGGAATCATCTCTTACAATATCGCTTTGCAATTACTCTTATATTACTACAGCAATACAATTAATAGATTACTACAGCAAGTGGCCTGAAGTACGTTTTACGCAACGCGCTACAACGGTAGATGTTATCTGCTTTCTGAAAGAAACGTTCAGTCGAGATGGTATTCCTATGGAAATACTCTCCGACAATGGTTCCCAATTTTGCTCTGAAGAATTCCAAACATTTCTTGGAGGTTGTGGTATCAAGCAAATGCGTACTTGTTTGTACTACCCACAGGCCAATAAAGTTTTGATGGATTACATTCAAGCAGCGGATGTTGCTCAAGAAAGAAGAGGGGAAGCAGTTAACGGTTCCTTATGGAATACCGTGCGACTCCCCATTTCGTGATAGAAGTTGCACCTTCTGTTCTTCTTCATGGTAGAATGCTTAGAACAAAACTGCATGTTGCATCAAGTTTGGCTCCGCAAAAGAATGATATAGCTCTTAGACAAAAGGTGGAATGGAAGCAAGCTGCCATGAGGTGTACTTTCAACAAAAGAAGAAGGACATCAAGCTATACGTTTAAGGAAGGAGATGTGGTCGGACGCTTTAAGGAAGCATGGTATCTTTAAAAAAGGTGAATTACGATTTGCAGGACCATATAAAGTCCTACGCCGAGTCGGCGCTGCTACGTACAAACTGTCAGATGGCCGTGTGTGGAACAACGCCCATTTATGCTATTATTAACGTGTTTATTTACAAGGATGGGGAAATGCCGTGTACTATAACTAACCTGTGAATAGTACAGTATGCTATGATTGATTGACGTGTTGACTGGTGAGTAAAGAATACTACAGTCAACTGTTTCCATTCACGTTTCAGCTGTATGACGCACCGAACCTGCATAATTCGTAACTGCTTCTGTAGGGAAGAAGGATATAGTGCTTCAATGCGCTGCTTCTGCTAGTAACCAACCATTCCTTTTAGGAACTTTAATAAGTCGCTTTATGCAATTTGCACGAAATGTTTATGGCCCCAAGCAAATTAAGAAACCGCTTATTTCTGTCTCCTCTTATTCTAATTGCCGAGTACTGTTGCTCTGCAAAAAGGTTCTTCCTTATTATCAAAGATGGTATACTGTAGTGCTGATGCAATTGAACTGAATGCTCCCGAATGTACGTTTACGAGCTGCCGTTTCGCTGCAGGGAATATCTCGCCACTGCATTAGATGTGAACTCTGATTGGGAAGATATAGGTTTGTAATTAATTATCTCCTTTTCCGGACAATTGGTTTCAGTCATAGGGGAAGGTTTTGGGTTCTGGCATACTAATTTGGGCTGTAATTGTTTTTCCCTACGCATTGTAGCTCATAGGTGTGTAGTGCTGAGTATGTATGTGCTACCCAAAAGAAGAAGCACTCACAGACTCAGTATTTCACACCAAGAGGCTGCAATCCGTTTTGGAAGGAAAATTTTATAGTGCCAGAGGCCGTTACAAGCAATCCACTATTCAATATTAGTTTGGGCTTTTCAATGCCGGAACAACTGTTATGATTGCTGCTAGCGTATCTACGAATGCTTCCGATTTCGCAACAAGCGCGTTCTATTGTCGGCGTGCGGATATTGCCTTCAGTGCACCATGCTGACGACCGTGCACGTTTGTTTCGAGAGGTACGTACATATATATTCAATAAAATTGACTGAATGCTTCTTGAAACACGAAAACACGCAGATACTTTATCAAGAATTCAAGATTTGTTCGCATTTGAATTTCCAAATCTTTTCTTTCTGTGCAAGCACTGACAGATTGTTCACTAACAAGGGTTTCTCATCTGACATTGCCATTTGGCGCGAAAGGTAATCGTTTAAGAAATATGTTTAAGAAAGCTCCTGCCTTCGAAAAGTGTTGATTTGATATACAACTAAAGAAACCTTAGAATGTATTGGGGGCCGAAAACGTGCGCTGAAGACGAGTCATGGCAGATGGTCATTGGCATCGTCATGGGTTCGGTATAATATTAATCAAGTTGAGATTTAATATCTGCTGAAGAGCGTGCATGCACAGTTTGCAAATATGGAAATTTCTGAGACCTACAAAGTTGTGTTACAATCTCCCCAATAATTCTGCTAATTTCCTTGTGCCAAATTTCAGCTCCTAAGCACTGTTTCACAAAATGATTTTACAGTATGATCCATGTTTACTTCAATTCCACTCAAATGCTCTGAATAAAGAACAGTGTGGTTAGCGTCGAACACGAAATGAAACTTTCAGAACAGTGAACGGCTCGTTTCTCCGGTGCCACTTTGACTGCGAGGCCGAACTGGCAAAGCAATGCTTACGGACTGGCTAACAAAGTTGGATATGCGTTTCATCATTTTGGTATAGCTTAATTTAGGGGGATGTCTTTTGTATGTTACTTCTTATTGTGATATGAACTTCTTGTTGCGCTGATCAGGTTGTTCAGATTAGGAATGTAGCTTGCTGCCTTTGCATCAAGCCAACAAAACAGGGAGTAAAATTTGCCGCAGTATACCGTCATTTTTCGCTGCGGACGCGTGATATCCTTTACAGATTTGCATGACTGCTTGTTCGAGGCTAATGCTTATAAACCGCTGACATATTGCCAGACTTATCGTTTGCAGAACGATAGTAGGAGAGTATGCTGCCGTTTTGTCAGGCGATTATGTGAACTTTATTGCAATGTATCAGTGAACAGAGATATTGTGTGAAACAGAAAAAAGTAGCAAAGTTTAACAAACGTAGGACTGGAGATACGTAAAACATTCGCGTGTTCGTTACGCAATATGGCACGGCAAGTTTTCGTACCAGTTTTGATATATTGACGGACAGAGAACAATGGACCTGATCTTAACAATCCGCTCAGGCCTGTGAGAGGTCAAGTTCATAAGAACGGAAAGTAATACAGGAAACATTCGCAAATGAAACTATGATGCATGTGCTGGACGACATATGCGAGGATCTTAAAACCCAAAGTTAAAGGTTTAACTGGTTATGTCATGAGGACCAAGTCCTATATCGTACAGTCGGCCAAGGAAGACTACTCCTCCTGTCAAGTCTATCTTCACCAAAGTATTGTAGGTTTCATGTTGGACTGATTTACCTTCATTGAAATACTATTCTTTATGTTGATTTCATTGCAGCAGCTCTCCTGGGCTTCCCAGCTCAAGAAGTCTATTTCTTGCGGCAAGCTTGTAGCAGAGGTAACACTCCCGCCAAGGAAATGTTGCAAATAATAGCAGCACAGGGAATTACAGTGGAAATGCTGCGACGGGTTCTTATGGCTGCGAAAAATGTTAGAGCAGCGGATATCCTTGTGTCATATAGTAAGTGACCATAAGAATACGTTGCGAAGTATGTCCAACTGCAACGTTCAGCGTCGACTGACACACAAAAGCCTACAGCCTTCTGGAAGCGCTTGCCGTCAGCCCAACATAGTTCCAGTGTTAAGATGAGGGGCCATTCTGAAGCATCTATGCTAGAAAACGAAAAAGAATTCGCTGATATGCCCACCAGTTCGCGAACGCAGCCGTCAAAACAGATAAATGTTGTTTTGAAAGACGGTTTAAGCCTGCCTGAAGCCATGAGAGCTAAATACGAGGAAATCAAGGAAGCGACTGATGACTTCTCTCCTGCCAATATTCTTGGCCAAGGTGGATATGGAATTGTTTATAAAGGTCGGTGGAAGGACACGATTGTTGCGGTAAAAAGAATTGTATTCCAAAAGAATAATAATAAGAGTCACACGAAAGATGGCGTTCGTCAGTTGGTCAAGGAGCTCCAAACCCTTTCGTTGTATCGGCATGATAATATACTCTGTTTATACGGCTATTGCTTGGAGGAATCTACGCCTTGTCTTATTTATCAGTTCATGGCAAGTGGTTCCTTGGACGACCGACTGCACAATAAGGTGCCGAATCATTGCTACCAATTCGGAAAGCGTTATGTTCATTTTTCAGGCACTAAAGCCACTTGCGTGGTCGGATAGACAAAAGATAATCACCGGTGCCTGTAGAGGTCTAAACTTTCTGCATACGTGCGCTGATCAACCGTTAATTCACGGTGACGTGAAAAGTGCAAACATTCTTCTTGATCACCACCTGGAACCGAAAATAGGCGATTTCGGCCTTTGCAGAACAGGTGGATTGCTCAGTACAGGCGAGGACTCTTACTTCATTGCATCACATATCAAAGGCACTTTCGCCTATTTGCCACCCGAGTTTATTACGAAGAAAAGAGTTTCGTCCAAGTTGGACGTTTATAGTTTTGGAACGGTAATACTTGATGAATGCTACCTTTGCTGGTTCTGACGTTCTTGGTTTCAGGTTATATTCGAAATTTCCACCGGTCTCAATCCGTATAGCACAAGCAGAACACCCGAAGGTTTAGTGCAGTATATGCGCCACGAAATGTTCCAGCTTGGAACGGTGAAGCACCTAATAGACGTTTCTGCCATCGACAAGAAAGTGAAAGCAGCAGATATT
Source organism: Trichuris muris (assembly GCA_000612645.2). Classification (NCBI taxonomy): domain Eukaryota; kingdom Metazoa; phylum Nematoda; class Enoplea; order Trichinellida; family Trichuridae; genus Trichuris; species Trichuris muris. The sequence continues at coordinate 25,965,206 of CBXJ02000086.1, read as the reverse complement.
TATGAAAGCTTTATAAATATTGCTTTTGATTGCACGAATGTGCAACCTGAGGTGAGACCTAGCTTATCAGAAATTTTACGGAAGCTGGAAGCTCTAGGCTAGCAACTGATTGGCTGCACTACCGTGCCTCATTGCTGTTTTACGCTGCTGTATTCCCGGTTCTTATGACGGCATATCTGCTTTTACAATTTCTTAATAAACGGGCATGTCTAATAGTATGTTAATAATTCTTGGGATTTATTTTCAGAATGGAAGTTGAATTGTATCCGTTTGGAAAAACTTGCTTTATTCCACAGTGAAACTGGCACTTATTTCACTTACATTCGTTGGTGCGGCTCGTGCATTCAGTACATTAGTGAAGCATATCTCGTACGCTCAAGCATAATGACGGCAAGGACAATGTAAATTGCGACAAGAAATGTAACCACGAAGATAATAAAGTACGTTCCATTGAATTCATCATTTTAGTAGGGTTGAAGTAGATGTTCGGTTTCACTATCAAAGCAAAAAGAACAGGCGAAAAACTTGCGCAAAATGGAAGTACTTTGGTGTGCGAATTAAGGCGGATGGACTTAGGCAACGACCTAATCTTAATAGTTTGCGAAGCAAACAGTTATTGATAATAAAAGGGACGGCCATACATAGGTCACGCACGTAATCTACTATATAACAGCGAAAAGAATTAACATACTACACGAAAATTTTAAATACAATGGCGTATGCTCAGTCACGAATTTCAAGTTCAAACAGGTATAACGAAGACACAACTCCACACGCTGAGGGAACGAAGCTACTCTGAACTATTCAGTTGTCATGAAACGGACAAGTTTCTCTAACATCACTATATGAGAACGTGGTCAATAAAGTGAGTATTTCATGACAATTCTTCACCCTCACGACGAATTCAAACGCAGCAATTCAGGATAGGCCACCAAGACAAACGGTCTTCATTTCGCTGTATTCCTCCACACCGACATGAGCCGCTTCACGTCCCAAGCCGGACTCTTTCACTCCTCCGAAAGCAGCTTCACAAGTGGATATAGCTGCCTCGTTGATCCCAATCATGCCCACATCGAGTAGACGAGCGACCCTGAATACCTGAGCCAAGTCGCGTGAATAAAAGTATCCTACAAGCACTTGTTCCTGTACTGTTTACAATTCTAAGGTGTTACCTGCAAGGCCAGTATGAGCAGCGTTCGCATACTCCATGACCTCTTCTTCGGATTCAAAGCTAAACGGAAACTCTGCATAAGGTACAATGATGCGTGAAGTACTTGATTATAGGAGCGACGGGCCCGAAAATTTCCTGATTCGCTATTTCCATGTTAGTGCGAACGTTGGTGAGAATGGTGGGTTGAAAGAAATTGCTCTGCGATTTACCGCCGCAAATTATTGTTGCACCTTTTGAAACGGCATCCTGTACCAGATGCGCAACCTTAAATCCGAAGTATGAAATTTGGAAAAACAGAAATTGATCACCTTGTCGACAGCTCTGGTGTTAATAAGTGGACCTTGGGTTACTCCCTTCTCTAAGCCATTGCCCAAAACCAATTCCTGTTCAACAGCGGATTTCAACTTTTTCACAAATTCACAATGGACGTCCTTGTGCACGAAAAATCTGTTGGCGCATACGCATGTCTGTCCACTGCACCGAAATTTCGATAGCATAGCCCCTTTAACAGCCGAATCCAAGTCGGCGGAAGGGAAAACAATGAACGGTGCATTGCCGCCAAGTTCTAGGCAAACGCGCTTCACCGTGCTCGAGCAACGAGATAAGAGAAGCTATAAAATATAAACTTTAATACTTGTTCCAAGACAGGATTCAAGTAAATTCGAACAATTGTATATACCAGTTAATAACGTTCAATGAATTTATATAAAATAGCTGCCTAATTTCGCCTACATCAAAGTCTACAGTATTTTTATGGATTGGAACTATTTTGAACGGGCAAACAACAAGCAGAGTATGGACATACGCAATGACCTAAAGTGCTGGCACAAGTAAACTACCGAGCACATGAATTTAATATCTTCAGAACCCACTGCTCAGTTTCAGCCCTTAACGTTTTCTGACATTCCTCCGCAACAATCTCGTTGCGAAAGCTAAGAAATTAAATTCGAATGCTCAGCAATGTTGCAAATGTTGGCTGCTAGATAACGTGTAGATTTGCATACTGCAGAGACAGTTGCACCCAGATTTTGCCTTCGTCAGCGTCAGGTATCCATTCAATTCGAGACGACGGAACATGCTTGCTCCAAAAGTTCCGCCGTATCTTTTTGTTCAGCAATTTCAGATCCGACAGGTACAACCGTCTCTGCAATATGCCCAGTAATGTTCATTTTTGCTAGCAGCTCGTTACAGACTCATTGAACAGTCTCAACGGTATACAATCGCTCGAATCAATTATATTACCATGTAGGTAGAAAGGACTAAGTAGAACTGACTGTAGAATGTTGGCTACTAACCTTTCCGACATCAACGCTACCTGTAAAGGACAGGACTGCAATCATTCTGGACTCGCATAACGTCTTGCCAATTGCATCGGCATGGCTATGGTCCGAAGGGATCACATTGAAAACCCCTTCCGGGAGTCCTACCGATTCAGCCATCTAAAAAGCAGTACTTCGCATCTCCTCACCTTAATGAACACCATTGTACGGTTGCAAGAGCCAGAGCGGAAAGCGGCGTGTCTTCAGCTGGTTTTACAACGCAAGTGCATCCTGCCGCAAGAGCAGCAGCCGCTTTTCGAGCTATCATTGCAGATGGAAAGTTCCACTGAAAAATACGCCAACTACAGCTACAGAATAGGACTCTACAAAAGTATACAGGAGTTATCATAGCTGCAACTCCTGCCGGCTGCCGGAAATGAAACAGCTGACGCCCCAATTGACTTGGAGGCACTATTTCGCCATCAATCCTGCGAGCCTCATGACCGAACCATTCGAAAAAGGACGCACTGTATACGATTTCGCCGATGGCTTCCGTCAGCGGTTTTCCTTGTTCCAGCGTAAGCAGTCGTCCCAGTTGTTCTTTATTATCCAACATCAGTGATGCCCATCTTGTCAGGAAAGAACTGCGCTCCTAAAGTGGTCCAAAGTGTACGACATTCAGAAGAAGGAATCATATGCCGGTACCTTGGCAGTAGTACCATAGCCCCATTTTTTAAATGCTTTGGAAGCTGCGTCAATCGCAAGTAGCGAATCTTCCGCTGAACAATTGGCAACATTGGCAATAGCCTATGGCCAGAAGTACCGCTTCAAGTGGAACGCTAAAGCGTTGCTTACGGAATTGTCCGCAGGACTTCTCACGGGAAAAATGGCACGCCCAAGTGCATCTACCCATTTTCCATTGATAAATGCCTTCTCCCTTAGGAATGATGTACAAGCCATTATTGTATTCCTGCACAACGGGATAAATACAACTCCATGCGATTATACAGTAATGAATAGAATGCAGGATTCACTTATAAACATACATTGCAAGTCGTGACTGTTTTCTGCCGGCCGTTGACTTTGCCTATTAATACACTGATGAGTCACTATTCCAACTTTGCATTCTGCTCTAACCTATTCTTGCCATTAGTTACCTCCACTTCTGCTTGAGATCGGTTCACTTATGTGCTCCTCGGTAGCTCACTAGCAGTACGCACTGGAAATGTTTCTCTTCCACGGCGTCAGCGTGGCTTTTGTATATACATCCTGAACGGAGTAAGTGCTGTACTGAAAGGCCTAAAAGCATGCGTTGATACAAACGGAAGCCGTTTATGCTTTCCGCTTGCGGGTGTAACTGTTTTCGAAGTTCAATAGATAAGTAATTAAACTGAGCAGTATCGCAATGAACAATAGACTAACACGTGAAATGGTGCACAACATAAGCAAATTTGGTAACAAAATTTTGGAATGAAAGAAGAAAACACGCACATTCTATGCATGCAAAGGATTCCATAGCGGAAAGCTAACGATGACAACGACATATGCTGATTTATGGATCTCCGTAACATTAAACGCGCAGGCTCGCGTATCCCCGTTTCGGTAACTGCCATTCCATTTGTTCGTTCGGAACCCGTTGATTAATTATGGAGACTGCTCATCACCAACGAGATATGACTCTCCCACTAACAGCATGAAATTGTATCGACACATCATTACACAAGCAAAGTTCCAAAAGAAAAGAACTGTACCATATTCCGCAGGCTAAGTTAGCGCATTAGCGACAGTAATGTCAGGAACCTGACGACAGTAGGTAGTCGGTGTGCTTGAGGAGGCTTCAATAAACGCGTTTCTCTTGACTGGCGTATACATTACATATTGGCGACGAGGATGAATGTGAATCAAGAACATATACTCTTGGCACAACAACGATTTTCTTTTGACGGATTTGATCCCATGACGGAAGAATGGGACGGATCTTGTTTGTCTCGCGCCCCGTCGTACTGTAACTTCCGGGTATGACGTCATCCCCACGCTGATTGGTCCGTTATTTTTGGAGACATAGGTGGCGCCACCGTCTCATTTTCGACGTATTATGCGCGAAATTGAAAAGACTTAGCCGTAAAACGGCCCATCAACGAGAAATAGCCTACCTTCTCGATCAGTTGAGGGACTTAGCCGCAAAACGACATTTTCAAGCGAAGACTGACCTTTAGTTCGAGTGCAGCAACAGGACTACTGCCGATCGTAGTTTCTCGATCATGATATTCACGGGCTGTTCACACGCTAAACACCACCACAATGAACAACAAACTATTCGTCGATCGATTACTATCTCGGAACCACGTACCTGTTTTCGGCTACACCTTTTTCGTCACTGTTTCCCGCTGCACCGGCACTCCACGTCATCACGTTCCTCCATCTACCGCAGCACAATGCATGCACTACACCATTGGCAGACCCTTAGGCTGCTGTACAGCTCATGCATAAGAGAGCATTGATGCACCATTTGGTGCATCAATGCTCTCCTATGCATGAGCTGTACATCAGCCAATGCATTGCTAACGATTGTCGAACAGTGTGGAGCAAAGTTCGACCGTACGCTAGCACTCATCATCGCAAAATGAAACATCTTTCTCTACAAACGGAATCACCTTCCGTCGCCAGCCAATCTCATTTTCGTTAGTTCCTTGGCATACCCTTGCTTCCCAGCATCTAGCCGTCATTAATCATGTTTCATTAATGACAACCAATCGGCACGCACATTACTATTACTGTTCCTGCTTCCTGGAGACGCTAAATTCCAGTAGCTGCAACTGTGTCGCTTCCTTTGAGTTCCAGGAGACCATTCATCATTATGTCAAAACAGTTACAAATTAATTCATCATACCTTTGTGCAGACATGCCGCTCACACATTATCATTCATCATTATGTCAACACAGTTAAATTAATTAATCATAACTGTCAACACAGTTACAAATTAATTAATCATAACTGTCAAAAGCAAATGCTTCTTGGAGGAACAATTTCCTTGTACTGGCAACGGGAAAAACTGCAGCGGAGCATTCGAAACGTACTTGTTTCGTCTGGAAAGGACGTTTATTTCCGAGAAAACATGGAAACCGTGGCACGGTGGTCGGGAAAGCTCCGTTCCGCTCAAACCTGCAGCAAACCTTAGGTCAAAGTCCATGTGTTCGACGCTCGAAGCAATCTTTACTTCCCTTACCTAAGCCTAAACCATAAAATAAGAGTCATGTCTCCCTTTTAACTAACGAAAGCAACACGACCGTAGGCATCGTTTTCTGCCCTTACCTAAGCCTAAACCATAAAATAAGAGACATGTCTCCCTTTTAACTTATGAAGGCAACAGAACCATAGGCATCGTTTTCTGCCCTTACCTAAGCCTAAACCATAAAATAAGAGACATGTCTCCCTTTTAACTAACGAAAGCAACACGACCGTAGGCATCGTTTTCTGCCCTTACCTAAGCCTAAACCATAAAATGAGAGTCGTGTCTCCCGTTTAGAATACGAAAGCAACAGGACTATAGGCATCGTTTTCTGCCCTTACCTAAGCCTAAACCATAAAATGAGAACCATGTCTCCCTTTTAGATTACGAAAGCAACAGAACCATAGGCATCGTTTTCTGCCCTTACCTAAGCCTAAACCATAAAATAAGAGACATGTCTCCCTTTTAACTTACAAAGGCAACGGAACCATAGGCCTCGTTTTCTGCCCTTACCTAAGCCTAAACCATAAAATGAGCGTCATGTCTCCCTTTCAGCTTTATGGCAGCCCAATATTTACAATTTCATGTTTCTGCTGCCATGCTTGTCGCACATGATCATTTCGATTCCTACACCCAAACCACAGCTCCCATGAGTTCATTATAATGTTTCAGCGCGATGATTTCGTATACTTCGCTACGCTAGACGGCCCAGCAACAGAAACGTTATCAGCGCCCCCTAGCGCAGCGAAACGTGTACGGGGCGTGAAACAAACATGATCCAACCTACGATTGACAACCCTACCAGTCACTAGAAAAGAACTTAAAAGTGAATCGTGTAGGGATGAAAGATTGGCGAAGGTCATAACTTTCATGGAAAGAGGATGGCCGGAGAGGGCACGACTGCCTGATGAATTGAAGGTGTACTTTGAAAAGAAGGACGAATTGTCGTTTGAGGACGGAATCTTGCTAAGGCAAGGGCGAATTGTGGCCCCAACGAGATTACGAGATAGGATACTAGCCATGCTCCATGAAGGTCACCCAGGTATAGTGGCTATGAAATCGATGGCTCGATTTCAAGTACGGTGGCCAGGTATCGACAAAGAGATTGAAAAGCATGTTAACCAATGTGAACCCTGCCAAAGAAATCGACAAAGACCACCGGAAGTCCCTCTGATTCCTTGGAACGTACCGACGGAACCATGGACAAGGATTCATGTTGATATAGCTGGTTTGTTTGAAGACCACTACTGGCTCGTGGTCGTGGACGCGCACTCGAAGTGGTTGGAGGTAATTCCAATGAGAAACACAGTATCGACATGCGTGATAAAACGTTTGCGTGGACTGTTTGCAATTTTTGGTCTCCCGAAAGCGATTGTATCGGATAATGGTCCACAGTTTGTGTCTGAAGAGTTTGAGGCTTTTTGTGATAACAACAACATCACACACATTAAGACGACACCGTATCATCCAAAGACGAATGGGCTGGCAGAACGGGCTGTGCGTTTATTCAAAAATAGAATTAGAGCAAGCAGTGACTCAATGGACATAGAGCTGAAGTTACTGCGCTTTTTATTTTCGTATAGGAATTCGATTCATGCGACGACTGGTAGAACGTTCGCGGAGCTCCTCTTGGGTCGACGACTCAGGACAAAATTGGACTTATTGAAACCATCGCTAGATGTTCACGTCGACAAAAAGCTGCTGAGACAGGCAGAGTACCGTGACCGAACCTCACAGTTCCGTTCGTTTGCTGTAGGTGACAAAGTTTACGTATATGAACCTAACGAAGTGAGTCAAGAAAAAGGGGTCGTAGTCGAACAGCTTGCCGAAAACTCGTATGTGGTGGTTTATAAAGGAAAAAGGGCCCGGAAACATGCAGACCACTTGCGCCATCGTTTTGAATCATTCGACGTGGAGCCGCAGGCAGCAAGCAGAAACGAAGAAGACTTTGGAGCCCAAGAACCGCATTGCCATCAAGAAGGGCGGCGAAAATGGATGTTCGACACAAACGAGACAAGCCGCGCGCCAGATGATCGTGGGACAGAGCGAAAGCTGGTTCGCGAAAGAAGAGCCCCCACCCGTCCTTACGATAAATATTTAAGAAACCCCATGCTTAAATAACGGGGAGGGATATGTACCATATTCCGCAGGCTAAGTTAGCGCATTAGCGACAGTAATGTCAGGAACCTGACGACAGTAGGTAGTCGGTGTGCTTCGTGTGTGTGTGTGTGCTTGAGGAGGCTTCAATAAATGCGTTTCTCTTGACTGGCGTATACATTACAAGAACGACGCATCGTGGTTGCCAATGAAAGTTTAAGTCGATGGACAGAAAGCTCCATAACGCTGCACTGCACGTTTAGGAAGTTAGAAGCGTTATTATTACACAAGTATGTTTCATGACGGAATGTGCGGTTTGATCCGGCTGGAAATCAAAAACGTGTCTGAAAGTATATCGAAAACAACGCCCTACCAGCGAATGAATGGCCAGTTATTAGGGAAATGTCTCAAACCCCTTTTTCTTATGTTGTCATTTCTTAAAACCCGGTGTTTTCTTATGTTGTGTAGCATTTCACGTATTAGTCTCTTGTTCATTACGATACTGCTCAGCCTACTGAAAAGTCTACGGCTGCAACCCAGTGTGAGTATTACGAACACAAAGCAAATGCTTCTTGGAGGAGCAGTTTACTTGTATTGGCAACAACAAAAAAATTTGCAGCGGAGCTTTCGAAACGTACTGGTTACGTCGTCAGCGCGAAATGGTGGTTAACCGCACGTTTTGAGGGTTAACATCAGTTGGCCTTGTGGGGACAATGGTTTCACAACATTTGCTATGTCGAATCAAATTCGACCAAATATCACTAACTGCCACGCAAACAATCATTGTGCTGGATGAACAGTGCTTCCTTGGTTTCTTTGCGGCCTTTGTGGCTTTCATTACATAACTTCACCGCCACGAGGTCATGCCTGCATACGGACGTGTGTTCAGCGATGGCCGACGTCCTCAATAAGTTCTCCATGATGGAACGTGGGTCAAGCGTTTGTGGGCGTCCTTGTCCCCTGGACCTCACTATCCCATTTAGTCTGTCTTTAGCATCCTTGTACCTATGGATGTCATTAAAATGGTCTTTAAATCTGTCTTGTAAAGTTCTGCCTGTTTCACAAATGTAAATCGCTGAGCACTGGGCAGACTAGCTTGTAGACGCAACCCTTAGCTGACTCGTCCGTCAATTTAACCTTGTCATTTCGTAACAACGACCTGAGACTCGAGGCCGATCTGAAATACACCTTAAAATTCAAGGCGTGTTTTATCTTCCCCCCAAACCCTGGTAAAAACGACAACAACGGGGAGATGAGAAGACGGGGAAGGTTCGGGTTCGTCAGAAGCATTTCTTTCACATTCCGTTCTGTTCCCGGTTCGGTTCTGGATTACTGAACGGACGAGGTTTCGCGGGTAACCATATTGGCATAGAACTCTTTCTATGTATTAATGTTTAAGTTCATGATATACGAACTCTTCGTCACAGAGTTCAAGGGCTCTCTTTACCATGCCATTGACAATGCCGAGAAAGGCAGGTTTAGGATGGTGTGAAGCATAGTTGAAGTATAGAATCAGTTGGCTTTCTGTATACGGTCGTCCTAAGACTGTTATTCCTTCCCATAATCAGTACATCGAGGAATGGGAACTTGTTTCCTTTCTCCTTTTCCATCGTGAATATAATGACATTTGAGAAGAATATAATGACATTTGAGAACAAACTATTCAAGTGTTCCAAAAATTTTTCCACATTACCTTTCTTTATCAATACAAAAATATCGTCGACGTAGCGCTTGAAGAACTTTGGGCGGTACTGCAGGTCAACCGTTGAGAACGCCATGTCCTCAAGATTTTCCATGAAAACCTCTGCAAAGACAGGAGATAAAGGGCTCCCCATAGGGACACCCTTTCTCTGCCGGAAGAAGTGTCGCTGAAAATGAAAGTTGTTACCATCTGTCATACAGAATTTGATTAACTGTATGAGATGGAAAGGGTTAAGCTTAGTTCTGCCATTGAGGTCCACGTCTTGTTCCAGCAAGTTGAGCGTCAGTTGCAGTGTTTGCTCCACCAGAATGCTAGTGAATAGGTCGTTTACGTCATAACTGACCATAATGTCATCCATTTCTAGATTGACTCTTTTTAAGTCCGTACGGAAATGGATCGAATTAGTGACGTGGGACGACCGTTGACCGGTAAGAGGTTGTATAACTTTGGTGAGGAAGCGTGCTAGTTTAGATGTAACGCTGTTGGTGCTGGTGACAACTGGTCTAAAGGGGACTTCCGGCTTATGTATTTTGGGAAGGCAGTACAGTTCTGGGCTAATCACTGCATTACTAAATTGCAACCAGCGTGCTATGTTTTGGAGATCACCATCGTTAGTTTCTTCGATAAAACTAGTCAACAACTGGAGTAAGGAAGTCCGACATAACTCCATTGGATCACCGTCAATGGGTTGATAAGAATCCTCAGAAAGCAGACAGTTAACTTTGTTCACGTATTCATCTTTAGCAAGGACAACAATAACATTACCTTTGTCCGCCTTTGTGATCACTATGTCTTCTCTTGCTTTCAGCTCCTTTAAAGTGTGATGTTCAGGATTGCTAAGATTGCTTCTTGGTCTGTATGCATGTTCGGTAAGACTTGCAAGCGCACCTTTGATCTCTACGGTCACGTTCCCCTCAACTTTCTGGAGTGATTCTTCAATTTCACTAATGAAATTTGAGTATTTAACAGATCTGGGAGTCGGAACGAAATTAAATCCCTTCTGCAGACAGCTGTTTCGAAAGCTCCGCTGCAAATCTTTTTGTTTCCAATACAAGTAAACTGTTCCTTCAAGAAGCATTTGCGTGGGGTTGGTAATACTCACACAGGGATACAGCCGTAGACCTTTCAGTACGTCCAACGCTCCTGTTAAACATCCTATACTGCTCAGCCTAGTTACTTATCTATTGAACTTCGCAAACAGTTGCACCCGCAAGCGGAAATGTCGGGAGTGTTCTCAGACATTTCCCTAATAACTGCCGATCAGTTCGCTGGTATGGCGTTGTTTCGATATACTTTCTGTCACAAAAACCAAACTCTGGTTTTACTTAACGTAAAAGGGGCGATTAATAAGACACGTGCAGTCAAAAGAGGCTAGACTTGCTACAAGACGGAAGTGCATAGCTTTACAGTAAAGAATGGTTACGGTGAGAGGCAGCAGGTACAACGCTGCAATAAAGGACGCCTATCTTGTACACTTTCAGACACGTTTTTGACTTCCAACGGTATCAAACCTTACGTTCCATCATGACACATATAAGACCCATTACAAGGCACGCCATTGTCAACATAAATATGTCTTACATACCGCGAGAAACTTGTGCCCGTTGGAACAGACATTTGCGGGCACGTGTGTGTAAGAAAAACAACAGTATTGCTCTTTTTTCGTGCAGTCAAGTGTTATCAAACAAGCGCGGCTGTTACGCAATGAAGAAATCTACGCACCCATCATCAAGCAACCAAGGTCTCAAACAATTGTTGCTAAAAATGGGTTCTCTACCACGGACTCATGAAGTTTTGTAATTCTAACTCGGCGATACCAATGCAAAGACGTTTACTGTATAGGCCAACCTCTAGCAAGTCACCAAGGAGCCGCTCACATTGTAACTCTCCGCTTATACAGAGTCATCCATTGGGTGAGTCTTGGACGTCACGCCAGACGAGTTGTCTTTGCAGTTGCATCCCTCATCGGGTGGTGGACTGGTGATTGCTAATGCCGTCTGCGGCGCACCCAGTTGACGCTGTCGTCGTCGTTCTCGGCGACAGCCGTCGTAAACGTGGGGAGCGGAGGCCAACTGCCGAAATCCTTTCTGACCACACTATGAAGTTTCATTACTTTATTTGAAACCAGTCTGAATGCACATTAGAAGCAACCGGCGACTCACAGAATCGATTCAAGTAAGACAATTGCTCAAACAATCAAAGTAACATTAGACGCTCAATGCAGCCACTAATGCATGCTCGACCAATGCTCGAAGGTGCGTCCTGAGAGTTTTCCATTTCTGAAAGCCACTCGATGAAAAAACTTATTCATATGTGGCAGCAGTGGCAGGGTTGCTAAAGTGAGCGTCAGCGTAATCAGAAAGATCAATTAGGGCGTATGCAGAAGCTGCCTCCTTCTTACAGTTATTGAACGATTCAATTCCATCCTTATACGCACGGTTGGCCAGTTAGTTAAGAATTCGTCCTGAAAACACAGTGATTGAAGTGTCTATTGTCCATTTTTCGGATGCCTGTAAGCCGCTTTCGTCAGACAGCCATCTCCAACGTCATCATCAGTTATCATACTCCATAGTATGACAACTGACCTTTTTTGCGGTTATTTAATGTATAGGAACTTAAACGTCAAAACTGTTAATCATAATACTGTGAAGCAATAATGATTCATCGCAAAGAGATTAACACGAAAATTAAAACTTCGCTCGAAATCGCAGATGGCCTGGAGCTGGAAGAAAACATTCAAAGCTGGACTGAGCATCCATATTTTTAAAGCGAACGTTTAGAAATACTTTACCATGAGATGGCTACGACCATGTTTTACTGTTGGTACAAAAACTAGCTGCGGCGTTCACTACTTCACAGATGGCAAAGGTGCATTTATTCTCAAACCAACGAAATTCCAATAACTGACGAGTTTACAAATTATCATGTATTCATATTTGATTATAACAGCACTTTCGTCGCAAAAATAAAGTCTGCAGCTCATCTTAGCGACGCTTCGTGGCTCGTTTGTGTAATGTTATCAATGACCGACCATTTGCAGGCAGTAAACGAGTAGCATATTAACAAGACTGAGCCACGTATTACGGGACTGATAAATGAAACTTTGAAAGTCGTTTTACCGTTACCCAACAAAACATGCAAACATGCATTAGCAGGCGAAGCAAGTCAAGAAGCTATGGACTACTTATACACATGCATTGCGCATTTATTACTGAGAAAAATGACAAAATATGTGGAAATGGACAATTTGTTCGTATTTTGTATTGCTGGCTCCGTCTTCAGCGAAAGGTTAACGTCTTCACTAACCGTATGCTGAGAACGGAACACACCAGTTGCGGAAGCTCCACACACTTGTTCATATCCATTCGCACAATGGACCTGAACAAAAGTGCACAGTCGTGTTGAAACATGGGTTCCTTAAATTTTAGGCTTTTCTCTTTGAACTTCATTTCTGGGGAAAGCATCTGAGAGGCCACCTCACGGACATCATAGCCCCTGTTCAAACTTTTCGCTAGTAACTCCAGCACACGGACAGATAGACAGCTTTCGATTTTCTTTTCAAGAGCACGTCTACATTCTGGTAGGGTTTTCCATGATATTAACACAGGGATGTCAATAACAGTTCAGGGATGCATATCTGCAATAATTGCGGGAAAGATCTGATTAATACGACTAACACCGTTTATTAACGGTAAACAACGTCGGAGCTTTCTGGGTTGCTCACTCCCCGTCTTCAGCGATACACAATTTTCCACTGCCCACATCAGGTGTACAAGTGTCGTCAAAATTGGCTTAAAACAATGCTTTAAGACTAAGGATATTGGTCTAGTTTCTTTAAAGCGAGGAATCTCTTGTCTTTCCAAATGTCTGGGCTGGGGATTAGTGGTTTCAACTCCAGCTACCTCGGATTCAAGCGCTGTACGAATGGTTGGGTTGTGTGGTTCATCCCATTGAAAATCCTGGATAGTTCTTTGTAGTATTTTGCAACAACCATTTCGGTGGACGACTTCCGAATAAATATCACTAACCTCCATACCCTTATCTCGGTTAAACGTGTTATTGTTTCGGATACATAAAGCTTCTTTTTTCTTTCTTAGTATGAAGTTTGATTGGCTACAAATATGTACAGTACGCAAAGAACCATCACATTGTGATGCATGTTCTATCACCGCTGAAGCTTTAATCGCTTGTTCCATAAGTGCTCTAGAGTTGAGTGTTTGTCTCCTTCCCCTACCTTGAATGGTCATACTTCCATTCAACCTAGCCTTGGCATTATTGCAACGATTAATGCCTCGAAGTAACGATTAATGCCTTAATGCCCTAAGTGCTCCTTGAATCTGTTCCCTGTTTCCCCTATATACATCCCTGAGCAGTCGCATTTAATTGCATATACCATGCCATGTCTTTCTCTTTCTGGGATTATTAATCGTACCTGACATGTATAGCTACACCGTCACGAAACATCCCATTTTCAATTGCAGGAAAATATTTAAAGGGATAGTTAAATACAGTGTACTCCATTGCTGTACTTCAGACACCCATTCTTTACCCCTTTCGAGAGTTGAAGAAGAACAGCTAATCAGATGAATTCAAATGGACCTTCACAAGTTATCGGACGCCAAAGACGTTTATGTATCTGCGTCCTGAAGGTGCTGTTTGCTTAGCGCCAAACAAAACAATTAAGGGCCAGGGGCAGACACTAGGGTGGGTGGCTCAGTTCAGTGGCGTCGCAATCTTGACCTGTAGTGATCGAACGTTGAAACAAGTGTGTGCAGGGGCGTTGTCGTGCAAAACCAAAATTGCCTAGGTAAGCTTCGCTCCTCGGTTTTCCTTGATTCCCACAGTCTTCGAAGCAAACTGACACAGTACCCACCGGTAATTGTCTTCTTTCTTTCTCGATAGTCTATCAACAAGGGTCCACATTTACCGCGAAGAACTGGCATCAAAACTTCTCTGACTGAGGACCCTGAGCGAGACTGGACCTTCATTGGAGAACCAGCACATCCCTGGTTCCAGATGCAGGGATCAAAAGAAGCCCCACGACCAGTTACAATCTTACCAAGCAAATCTTTTTCGTCCTTCTCAATTATCTGAAGTGACAGTAAGTTCTTCTGCATCAACTTTCATGATATCTTCTTGAGGCACGGGTGACCGCGAAGAATACTGTTCATGGAACCGTACGATAGACCGTTGAGACAACATTCCCGCCAAACAAAGAATTCTCTCACGATTGTTCGTCTCAGCAGGTCTCCCTGGGCGACGTTCATTTTGAATCCATTTCCTACTTCGCTCAAGCTCTGCTACCCAAAACCGGACTTGACTTCAGGAAAGGATACTTTGGTCACAAAGTCCCTGAACTTTACAGAGCATATACCTTGGCCGAACTCCTTGACTGGCGCTGCGCTGCTTGAGTTTCGCTTCTTGACCTTTATCTATCCTTCACTAAAAGTTACGTAATATTTCGTTACAAAAACAGGAAGACAGGCTTGCCAACTGACGCAGTTCTTGACGCCAGTGGTACGGATTTATCACTGTTGAGCTCAGTCAATTCCAGGCAGGGTTTTAAAAAAGTCAGCCTCCATTCGAAGAGACAAACAAAAGGTACCTTTCCTTGAAGACGCTTGCGTGGCACTGATAGTCATCAACAGGGATAAGTCGTACCACTGTCATCACGCGAACAGTATGTACGATGTTATGCCAAGAAGCAGGTGGAGGTTAGCAATATGGTTCGCAAAGAAGGTGGAGGTTAGCAATATTAGTTCAGATGCCTGCAGCAAATATGTGGATCCAGAAACTTAGACATTCCCTGTATATGCCCCTAGGATTGCTACATATTACCACAGTCAGTCCGTCTAGCACACCTTGCATGCATGCCTCCATTGCGAATTTATGAATGCAAACTCTATCCAGCTTTCTCTTTCAAGAGATCTCTGTTTCACTAAAGTTCCCGACGACTTGATTAAACACGAAAACAGGAGAAATCTTTGTAACGGGAACCTGCAGTATCATGGAGATAATTTAGGGTCTTTGGTCTGTTTTGCGTAATGTTCAGTATGAGTACAATCAAGAATACACGCTTTACCAGCCAATGGACAAGCGGTCTAATAATAAAAGCTAGAGGGATACTAAACATTCTATCTACGGCTCTTTCAGAACTGACTTCAGGGATCGTACGACCGGTGTCTTTATTCCCTGTGGCGAACCGTTGGTTGGGAGTCTCACCATCAAAGGAAAATCACGTACCTACAATTAACGTATCCAAATTGCGAATGTTATTCGTGCTGCGCTTTCGGGATTATTAATTAGAACAGTTGATCGGAGAGGAGATGCAGCGACTGACATTCGGTAGTACCACTACGCGTGCATACGGCTGATTCACCTTTCTGACAGGATGGAGTGCGAAACTTCATCACACTGCTCATGCTTTTTTCAACTAGTAATTGATGGTCGTTCATTCAGAACGGAGCAATCGCCGTAAAAAATACTAAACGCAGAGAGCAAACTGCTTCTGCACATACTATCTTTGAAAAGAAATTTCTAAATCCAAGAGTAACATTGACGCTTATGTAAAGAAGCTAAGCTTACAACGTACATTTTGCTTATTCAGCCTTAAATTAGGTTTCAGAAAACCCAATGGATGAATGTTGCAAAAATAATAACAGCAGTGTGAGTATTGAGAATAGGAATTTTGAACACGGGATATGTTCTCATCTCTTTATACGAATCGCACGGCTTTAATCCCGTTTAAATAAAAACAAGCTAGCACGGAGCTTTCGGGACACTACCTTGCCCCGTCATCAGCGTGAACACATGAACTATTTGGCTATCTCAATCTAGCAGTGGAAGGCTAGTGTTTAAATCCAGTCCTTAAGGGTTTAAACTGTAAAGTGATCTTCTTTAACGTCATTCCTCAGATTGTCTCTCCCTTGTTAATTCTTCCTGGTAAGACCCTCTTCGTCGCAATATCGAGGAACAGGATGGCAACTGGCAACATTTAGTTGTCAAAACCATCAGGGACCAAATATCACTAAAATATATTCCATCTTCCCAGTTTATGCATTCATTGTGATGAATGTATACGGCTTCTTTGAACTTTCTTAATCTAAAATTCCTTTCCCGAGTTAACGTGCCAAAATAAATTTGGTCGTTAAACATGGAACAGCCAACAAACAACATGTTCTACGAATGCTGAGGATCTTTTGCATTCTTCCATAATGGTGCTCAGATCCTTAGTCTGTGGCCTTTCTCTGGAGGAGGAAGTGTCACCTCTGAGCCTCCTACAGACATCGTGATATCTAGTGAGGCTCGCCAAATGTTGTTGAATTCGATGAACAGTCGTATGTTCAGTTTCCCCAATATAAGCTGCTCCGCACGCACACTGTATTTGGTAAACAGACCCCGGTCTGTGGTTAGATGGGAGTCTGGTTGTATCAGATCTTAGAATAGACCTGAGGTTGAAAAGACCTTTAAAGAGTCTTAATCGAAAATTGTCTGGTCACTCGGCATATAAGTTTACTAATACCAGGGTAATATGGTAAGATCAATGTCAATTCTCTGATTGGGTCTCCTCTCCCGATAATCTCCATTTCCGCAACCTCCTCATACAGTCGGTAATGAGGCTTCCCGGGTAATCATTTTGTGTCAAGGTCTGACGAATGTGAGCTAATTCCTCTTCCAGGAATTCCTCATCGCATAACCTCCAAGCTCTATCCAGCATCCCCGTGATAACACCTATCTTCACTCCCATAGGATGGTTGGAATAAAAGTTCAAGTATCTGTCCGAATTTGTGGGTTTTCTGTATACCTTGGTTGTTAAACGAAGCCCCTCCTTATCAACAAAACGTCCAGGAAAAGTAATCGTCATTCTGTTTCTTTCTCCATTGTAAATGCAATGGATTCTGGGAACAAACTATTCAAGTGTTCCAACAAAAAGTTTTCTTCGCCATTTCTCGTTATAGTGAAGATGTCGTCCACGTACCTCTGAAAAACTCGTATATGGTAGTCGTGGATTCCTGCTGGAAAGGCTTTTTTTTCAAAGTGTTCCATGAATATTTCTGCTATCACCGGTGACAAGGAACTACCCATAGGAGCTCGCTTTTGCATATAAAGGTATCATTTAGGTTAAGGACTGGGCAGGTTAGAAACAGGAGAATAGAGAAAATCCTGCAGTATGAAGGTTTTGCGCTCCTGAGAAATACAATCAAGGAACGTAGGAAGGATCTGGCAAGATTAAACCAGTTATTTTTCGAACAGAAAGTGAGGCTGTTTTATATAATGGGTGCAACATTTGTTTCGGAACTTCAGAATACAATCTTGTATTCGACTTGGGGACTTGGACATTTGGAACAACAACGTTTAGAACACAAATTCTACCGGCTGATTGGGCAACGTTCATGGAAATTTAGGTATCAGAGTAAATTCCCAAGAGGAGTCACCCGCCCACCCACGGATGTTGACAAGATTGTGTTTAATCTAAGTTCCAAAACGCTAACAACCACAGAAGAAGGACTCTTGACCAAGGGAATGAACTTCGTTCCCACTCCAAACAACGTCGACTATGTGGATCTGATAAGCAAGGTCGAGGATTCCATCAAAGGGGTTGACCAGCCTAGGGCAAACCAGATCAGAACTGTGATTGCCAATTGCCTGAGGGGTCGAGATTACCGTCCGGTTAAAAATCTGTCCAAGGCTGAACTATGAACCATCAAGGCCTTAAGAAACGATGAATCTATTGTTGTCACAAAAGCAGACAAAGGAAATGTAGTGGTAGTCATGGACCGAAGGGAGTATAACAACAAAGTAGCAACTTTGTTACGTTCAGATATCTATGTGGCCTCACAGATAGATCCTACTGACAAAGTTAGGAAATCGCTGGTATGGTTGCTCTCGGACATGTTTGAAGAAACGAAAGAAAGGAGGCTGTCCGATATAGTCCGACAACTGCGTTTCAATTCCGATTTCTCATTTCCTGAGTCTTTCGGTTTACCTAAAACTCACAAAGAAGGCATACCTCTAAGACCTATGGTTTCGAGCAGAAAGAGCATCACCACTAGCATTTGTGGTTACCTTGCCAGCTTGTTGAAACCGTTAACAGGGAGGAATCAATCGCATACAGCGAATTCAGTTAAGTTTGTTGAAGAAATCAGGGAAATACATCTTGACGCAGAGTATGTTCTGGTTAGCTTTGACGTTAAAGATCTTTTCACGAGCATTCCTCCTGATTACACGTACACCATCATTAGCGACTTACTCTCCAATGATCCATCCCTTCCGGATAGAAGCAGTCTTAATCCTTATCACACCAAACGTCCGGTGAAATTCTGCATGGAATAAGGGGATTTTTTCAAATGGAACGGCTCTCTACATGCAAAAGCGAGGCGCTTCTATGGGAAGTTCCCTGTCACCGGTGATAGCAGAAATATTCATCGAACACTTTGAAAGAAAAGCCTTTCCAACAGGAATCCACGAGTTTTTAAGAGGTGCGTGGACGACATTTTAACTATAATGAGAAATGGCAAAGAAAACTTTTTGTTGGAACACTTGAATGGCTTGTTCCCAGAATCCATTGCAGTTACAATGGAGAAAGAAACAGAAGGACGATTACCTTTCCTGGACGTTTTGTTGATGAGGAGAGGATCTCGTTTAACAACCAAGGTATACAGAAAACCCACAAATTCGGACAGATACTTGAACTTTTATTCCAACCATCCTATGAGAATGAAGATAGGTGTTATCACGGGGATGGTGGGTAGAGCTTGGAGGTTATGCGATGAGGAATTCTTCGAAGAGCAATTAGCTCACATTCATCAGACCTTGACACAAAATGATTACCCGGGAAGCCTCATTACCGACTGTATGAGGAGGTTGTGGAAATGGAGATTATCGGGAGAGGAGACCCAATCAGAGAATTGACATTGACCTTACCATATTACCCTGGTATTAGTAAACTTATATGCCGAGTGACCAGACAATTTTCGATTAAGACTCTTTAAAGGTCTTTTCAACCTCAGGTCTATTCTAAGATCTGATACAACCAGACTCCCATCTAACCACAGACCGGGGTCTGTTTACCAAATACAGTGTGCGTGCGGAGCAGCTTATATTGGGGAAACTGGACATAGACTGTTCATCGAATTCAACAACATTTGGCGAGCCTCACTAGATAACACGATGTCTATAGGAGGCTCAGAGGTGACACTTCCTCCTCCAGAGGAAGGCCATAGACTAAGGATCCGAGCACCATTATGGAAGAATGAAAAAGATCCTCTGCATTCGTAGAACATGTTGTTGGCTGTTCCATGTTTAATGACCAAATTAATTTTGGCACGTTAACTCGGGAAAGGAATCTTAGATTAAGAAAGTTCAAAGAAGCGCTATACATTCATTACAATGAATGCATAAACTGGGAAGATGGAATATATTTTAGTGATATTTGGTCCCTGATGGTTTTGACAACTAAATGTTGCCAGTTGCCATCCTGTTCCTCGATATTGCGACGAAGAGGGTCTTACCAGGAAGAATTAGCCAGGGAGAGACAATCTGAGGAATGACGCTAAAGAAGATCACTTTACAGATTAAACCCTTAAGGACTCTGGATTTAAACGTAAGCCTTCCACTGCTAGATTGAGATAGTCCAATAGTTCATTTGTTCACGATGATGACGGGGCAAGGTAGTGTCCCGAAAGCTCCGTGCTAACTTGTTTTTATTTAAACGGGATCAAAGCCGTGTGGTTCGAATAAAAAGATGAGCAGCGTGAGTAATTATTAATACCATACGTATCCTGCTCTGGTACCACGTTCGCATAGTTCCCTGTAACATTCGTCGCGGCGGGAAAGGCCGGCAAAGACGAAAGGCTGGAAAATGTAAACTATACAGAATAATAGGATAGCACGAAAGAAGTTAGACAACTCACTTCGCGACGATCCATAGTAAAAACGTCTAACGCCGTTCCCTCGCCGAAACGGACTATTTTGAGTAGGCTACTTTTCTTTACCGCAATAATGCTACTGTATGGTAAACAGAAACTATTGCAGCTCGTAGAACCGAAGGAACGATAGTGAAACGCGATTGAACTGACAAAAATAATTCAGTGATTGTAGCATTCAGTGCCGCATACCTTTCTTCAAGTGAGATCCAGCCACGACCGATAACATACGGAAATTTTTTCTGCTTGTCTAATAAGACGCATTCCCAAGCTGATGTACGAAGTCATTGGAATAATATAAACAATACGGAAAATACCTAACGTTCTTTCTCCGCTTTCATTGGAAGACACCGATGTTGACGCAGATAACGTGGACAAGTCAGATTCCATTGGAATCCACCCTTTAATTTGGTAGTTACTACGCTTGCGCGCCTTCGTTTGCGTGTAGTCACTGGGCACGCGATTGTACATCCAAACAAAGATATCTATCATTTGCCTAAGACGTGGAAATCGGCAATACAAATACTGCATGACAAACAACTGCCAGCCTAGGGTAAGGCCTGAAAGAACAATATTTAGATGAAGTTAACAATGAAACAGGAGTACCTATGTAGACTGTAAAGCCATGGTGGGTTAAGCTGAGCGAAAGAATAAGATGAAATGCAATAACGGCGCAAAATATTCCAGACACGTCGGGCCTCTTCCAAACAAGCAAACTTGAACAGTAATGAAGTCGGTATATTGTAAGCAGAAAGATGTGTTAACTTTTTAATCTTCTCCAGAAAACATGCAGCGTATCGCAGGTATAGTTGCACTTTTCTTGCCACCTCATTTATCAGTCGAACTCCTTGCGGCAGGTCAAGAGAAGCCTGGATGAAATTGCACCATATTGGCAATATTTCCTGGACGCTTACTTCATTTGCCAAAGAACGCTTGGGCAAAAGATTTATGCCAATTCGAATGTTGCAACGGTAGTGTAGATAGTTGAGGGCCATTTGTACAAGAATAAGCGAAAGGATAGCGGATACAACGCATCCATTCCACAAGCAAAAAACGTACGTCTAAACTTAATCATGGCAATACTACGAATTGTTGAGGAATTTGCATACCCAAAAAAGAAGCAAAGTTGACAATGGGCGCTGCCAAGAAAATAGTTCACGAAAACCTAAAAAGCTTTCCAAGTAAGGAAGGGCTTCTTCTGCTGCAAAAGGAAAACACTTCGCAGTAAGAAACGCGTATAACAACGTTCGGGCATTACCGCATCTTCGAATATTCTGATTCAACCTGAAACGGAGACGAGACTATTTCGGCGCGATCATTCAAAGATTACTTACTCAAAAACGCTCAGCTGTGCGGTAGCTTCTTCAGCTGAACAATCCGGACTATCCTCCGTCAATGCGCTTGAAATATCGGCGGCAAAGTTAAGCAGACGAATACGAAACCGTCGCCAAGCATCTGGTGAAGATCCAACTCTTCTATAGTTCAACGTGTTCTTCTCATTTGGCTTACCGTCCCGCTCTTTGTTGGTTTCCTTGCCAGGTAAAGCTTCAACTGAATTTCTGCAAGAAAAATTTTAGTTACAGTGAAAGTGCATTTTCATTAACCTGCGCCGCTGGCTGTCGTGCTTCCTCTGCGGTCGTTGAGGTATTAATGCACCATGCTCTTTAATGTGACCGGAATGAAAGAGACTTATCCTTTTACACGTAACTTATCTGCTACCTGCCCCATGTTGAAGTTCAATCAACTCAACATTTGGATTAGACGGAAGATCAAATGCCGATTCGTCCTTAGGCATGTACCTATTTCAGTTGTCACTAATTACGGCACCAAGGCGATTCAAATGTCGTAAGGAATATCACCAATATGCAAAAGCATGATGCAGAGAAAACAGAATACATACTTTACTTGAAAGGCAGGAAAAATAAGGCATTCAAGTATTCAGGTTCCGTATTCCATTGTCCAATTCGGATGACAGCCAAACAGCTTCCGTGCGACTTGAAAATTCTTCCCGCACTTCCGCCGCATCGAAGCCACCGAACTGAACAACGGTGTCAGGCATCAATGACGTTTCCGTATCAATGATGTAATCAAAATGGCGCAAATCAGGCCTAGTCACCTTTCCGCGCACTATTACTTCGACCAGGCGGCTTGTATACTTATTTGATTGCTCGCCTATTACGGCAAGCATGAAGTTGTCTGGTGCATCCGGTTCCGTAATACAACTGAAGGCTTCTAGCTTGAACTTCAGCTTGATATCTTGCAGATAGTTCTTCAATTTTTCCACATACTGTCTGGTCTCCTCATCCGGACAGTAAATTAGGATGCAGAAAAATGTCAGTTTCAGCTTTGTAAATAGACCAGCCACAGCCTTCAAGACGTCAACGGTTGCCTGATCATATGTAAACGCAGGTGACACAACGTTCCAGTCGAGAAAAAAATATTTCATATTAGGAAAATAGGATGCCACACTATCGAAGAAGTCGGCGTCCAGCGATCCTGAATCGCAATTTAAGTTTTGTAGTACCAGCAGTTCTACGCAGCTCATTACAACACACAGTTCTCTGAAAACCGACAATTTCATTGCTTCTGTACCGGATAAGCGCAGAAAGCGCAGCTGAAAGCGAAGTTCCGAGAATAAACTGTTCAGGAACTTGGCAGACATATTCGACACTCCTAATCCCTTTATCTGGTTTCTGGTAGGCATAACAGAAGTATCGTTGGCAGTAAGCAGCAAATCTGGGCAATCGATCAAATCCACGATCATGAGCTTTGGCGAAAAGAGCATAATCGTAACGAATTCTGGCCACGTTAAGTCGCAAGAATACAAAGCAAGATAACAGGTTTGGCTGAAAAATAATTGCAAGTCACTTTCCGAAGCAGACAGCCGTTCCAGGAAGGCTCTGAAGGGCGGGTTTTTCCCGCTGATCTCGATACTGTTCGGCGAGTATCTTACTAATGAACTCCAACGAGTGAGAAAGAGCGCACCGGGCCCAAGTTTGTTCACGCCGAACTTGCCGAATGAACATGGCCGACGAAAACTTAATGCTAAGTTCGAAACTGGTCTGACATTATCCGAACGGTATTGTGCCCAAAGAAGTATATCTGCATCGGCGCCCATCACAATCTGGAAACAAAGAAGCGGGTCCACTTGATGCTATAAATCTAAAAAACGGTCTCATTATCACAACGCAAGATTTCAATGTGATCAACTCAGCGAAAGGTTAATTAAAATTTCAAAACTAATTAAAACAATACAGAAGTGGCAATGCCGTCACATGACCACAGAACAGGAGCTACTTCCGAACAACATAAATTCACTTTATGTTTGCCAGAAACCATTAGTACTTTGGCTATGTCGTATACAGATGATTCCGATTGATTCCCATTTTAGAAAATTTGATAACTAGAAATAAACTGATCAAATGGCGAACGGTCAAGCATGGACTAAACCAACAGTGAGGATCATGTGTGCAAAACAATACGTGTGACACGTAACTCTGCCCGTCCATCAGAGCGCAAATCACTGCACACACAGGGGAAATCAAATAACAAAACTGGAGGAGCCGCCTCACTTAGAAAGTGCTGCTTACATAACTAAGGATAAACCTCTCAATTTACGATGAGCTAAGGTACAACCAGGAATCACCTAACACGTATAGTTTAATACTCATCAGTGTATGTTTTGGTCATATTCCGGCTTTCCCGGACGGATGGGCAATTGTTAGAAATAATACAGGTCAAAAACTCTTATCGTAGCTTCCGGAACGCCCTGGTTCCGTCGTCAGCTATGTTGAAAGGGATAACGATCACCATCCTTTTGCCAAGTCGCTGACGACGGAACCAGGGAGTTCCGAAAGCTACGATAAGAGTTTCAACCTGTGATATATCTAATAAGCGCCCATCCACTGGTAGGGCATTTGCACATTTATTACAGCTATCATCCAAACGGACAAACCGGAATACGACCAAGACAAACACGAAACCCGTTACAAAGCGTCCAGTGTTCATCAGTGTATGACACAAAAAGCTAGCAGCAAAATGAAAACAAGACTTTTACGTGAAAACTAGCAAATTTAACTGGCAAACGCAACATGCATTAACGTGTCATGAAATGTGCCACAAATTGAAAGCTGAGAACAAAATGCTACGAAACTCCTACTTCAAAACTAAGCAGCAAATGCAACGTAAAGATTGAAACGGTGCCCACTTGAAGCTATGACTTCGCGACAGCTACCGCTGGGCTACTGAAGGACGGCAATCTTCATGCCAAAATATGAAAACCATGGGATACTATTCTAATGGACCTGCACATTCTTTATATGTCCGTATTATTACAGTATCGTGCGCAGCAATAAAACAAGTGAATTGAGTAACCCACCTGACCTTAGCGTAGTCTGTTAGTACGAAAATTTGTAACGTTGCACATTGGGGCGCCCAGTTTGGAGCTCAAAGTTAGGAACTGCGGAATGTTCCGCTACATTGGATTTCCAAGAGGGAAATATGAGGGGCAGGGTGCCTCTAGAATTTGAAATAAGCGAACCGGTAAGACAAAGGACGAGAAGCAACAAGAAAAAGTTGTTTCGTGGGCGAATGCCCACGATTTGACTTTTTCTTGCTACTTCTAATGCTTAGACTTACGCTCGTCCCGCTTGAGCCAGCGATTCTACCGCTGATGGAAGCGCGGGTAGAAATGGTGCAGAGACAGGGATAGGGAGTGACCGTGGCAATAAAACTAGAGGTGGTAGTTGTGAAATATATGTAAAGTAAAATTGCACAAAAGAACCAATTACGTAAACAAGGCGGTTTTACAGATGCTCGTACTGCGGGGACGATTATTTTCAAAGCTCAGTGGCATACTTCTTTCCGATTTAGTTGCTACCGTGAGTATCAGAAATCAGTTACCGTACTAGTTAGCGGAAGGGAAAGACAGTGATGAATTTGCTGCGGCGTGTCAAAGTAATTCGTATTAATTAGCTGTGACCAACAGGAATTTTTCAATTATGGACTGCTATTACTTAGGCGCCGACGATGGAGCAAGGAAGTCCGGAAAGCTTCATATCCGTATGTTCAATTCTTTCCTTTCTTTTAACAAACTGTTCATCTGCGAGCGGATTGCACATTTGTTCGTTAATTCTGGCTTGCTGACATCTTGATCTTCAATACGGTGTTTGCCCGTTGGAGCTTTTTGGTGTCTGAAATAAACCAAGAAAACGCCCTACCAACGGACGGATGGGCAGTTATCAGGGAAAATCGAGCAGCAATATTACATCGAAGCTTTCGGAACAAGGAAGTTCCGAAAGCTTCGAGGTTAATAAGCTTGTTAATAGCTTTGCCATCCATTCACTGATAGAAAGTTGTTTTCGCGTAATTTCAGGCACCAAGAATAAACGGGTACAAGCCGTGCATCTTTCAAGAACAGTATGTCAAGACCAGTTAGGAAGCACCCTGTTTTCAACTAACTTCAGGCACTAAGAATAAACGACGACAAGCTGTGCACCAAGCAAGAACATTTTCCCATATTTTCTTAAAATTGACGGTGTATATATCCTGTTTTTTATTCTACTATTCGAATAAATCGAACAATAGTACTGACGTAGCTTTCGGAGCTACCCCGCTCCGTCTTCAGCCTCTTGTGGTGTTTGTGTTTTGGATTCGCTCAGGTTTACTGAGTTTACAGCAGTTTGTTCTTTGTATTAATATTAAACTTGTCCATATTTCACTTACAAGTGATCCTCTGACTTTGTTTAAACACCTGTTGTCTTATAAATAACGTCTTATAAATAAGAGGATATATATGCTGTAAATTTCAAGTAAGAAATGAGGATAAATCCTGTTACAAACCCTGTGTTTGCAAACTTCCCATATATCTTTAATTTTCAAAGTGTGACCTTTCTTCGCCATAAGAATGTCTGTTAATGACAGTTTCGCCCCTTTTCCTTCGAGGATATTTGTATGGGCTATGATTTGACATATTTACATGATGCTGTGTACGTATGCTGTAATGGAATGCTTGTGCACGTTGCGGAAAGACATTCCAGACCTCAGCTCATCAAAATATCATCGTTGTCGATATGTTTTATTTATATACCCATTTGCTTCCGTCTTACAGAAAGTTCCGTTTGTTGATTTAATTTTTCATTTCCAGGGCTTTCGAGGATCTTCCTCGTCTTCAGCGGTACAAATATATGACAACCTTCACGCTGTACGACGTAGACGATGACAGTTCGCGGTATAACGTGTATATTCGCGTTTCAGATTTTAAACAAAGAGTTTAAATTTAGAAATTCTTCTTTTCGTACAGGGGTAATTTTTCAAATAACAAACTTTATACGCGGTATTCACCCCGTTCATGTAAAAAACTTTTATTTGCAGAGCTTTCGGGTACTGCCCTTGTACCCGTCATCAGTGCAAAGCAAAATATGTCGACTGCCCAGCCAGTCAACGGTTCAGCAAGCTCCTCTGCTAGTCCATCCGGGCTGGCGACATCAACTATTAGGTACTACTCCTTTACCCGTCAAGCGATGGTCGCCCGCCCAATCAGTCCTGCCGAAGAGCGAGCATCCCCACCAACCGACCGACACAGTGACACGACTCCAAAACATTTTTGGAGTCGTGTCACGGTCCCGGTCGACTCCAAAGACAATATTAATAGCCTCATCAGGAAAGGTTATCCTAGTTTTCCTCTCCTTGAATTAATACGTGCTATTTAATTCGAACGCACTTAACTTGTTTTGAAATTAATTTTGTTCGCAGCTGTTTCAACGACTCCAGCGTTCCCACTTAGGCATACTGTTATTTTTAATTATTTGTACTAACATGGTTAGTTTCGTTCAGTCCGAATTTGGCTATCACAGCATGATTGTGTACGTTGTAACTTTTCTTTTATGGCTGAAATTTGCTGTTTCCTATGGGAAATGCGAAATCCTGAATAGAGATTGAGAGTGAGTGAAGATTGCAACGACGTGAAGTCGCTTTTGAAGAACGTTGGTAAGGCCTCAAATATAATGTCTGTCGTGTTCATTCGCAGAAGATATTGCTACTGTAAATATTAAGCGATTCAAAATATTAGTTGAAAATTGGGTTTTTCGTGGCAGTGTAATTGCAATCCCCTTAATTTGGTTTCCTGACTACTGGCACCCACCGTTCGTTATGTCTTTTATTTAAATCCGAAGTTCTCGCGGCTCCTTAGTCCCCGTCCTCTGCTGAAAACGAGACAACTGAAAAAACGTATATTTAAACTGTAAATATTAGTACTGTGAAGACGAAAGTGACTTGTTCTTAAAAGCCGGATCGTTATTGCGCATGCTTTCGTTAATTCTTTTTCACGGACGTTTTTCCTATTTTTGTTTGCATCAACGAAATGGCGCAGATACCAAAGAGGGCAATTTCCATGAAAAAATTGTGAAGAAAAGCCTCATTAAAAGGGACTGATTTTTTCAACACTATTTTCAAATTCGGTGCCTTCGGGAGCTATCATCGCATTCAGTTTTCGGAGATGGAGAACCCACTAGTGCATAGTATGACGAATCGTATTTGTACATTATGCCATTTTAGCTACACCATTCCTCATATTGCGTGGTTTCTGACGTTCTAACTCTGAATACGGAGCGCGAGGAATCCTAAAAGGCCCCCCAGTAATCAGAAAATAAAAGAGTGCGTAAGATTGGCGTCCGATCATTAAAACAAGTCATTTAAAACTGCGCCGCTACCAAGCAGACAATATTCAATATCAGGCGAGGATGGTATAACTGAATCAGCGGAAATAATGAAATGTTATTGAAGGAACAGAATCGAACCAGCCGGGTTTCTTGATATAACTTTGATTTCAAATCATGCATACATTATCTATGCAGCTTTTTACCGGACATTCTTGGTAAGCCATTTACTACATGTCGCTCAAGTAAGTGAATTGTGGGTACCGAAGGAATTACCACTACGCGGGAAAGCTGACTGCAGCATTTAAGTTGAAGTAACTTAAGCATGATTCCCAGAGGGACCACAGTTAGGTGGCTCGTTTTCTGGAATAGTCACTCCATATATGGACAGAATGTTATTATTCACTGAGCGTCGTGCTGTTCGAAAACTGGCCGATTCTAAGATCGATCTGGTGCTCTAGTATACATGTCAGAATTACATTGCTATCTTGACTATTATTTGTGCGCTACGTAATTACGTTGAGATACCGATTTATGCCGTTTCTCTTTCTTAATTCTCTCCCAAGTACTGTAAAGGGAGCATGTGGAATAAACGCTTGATTTTGGCTGCGTCTGTCCGTAACTTTGTAGCAGGCTGAAATCCTAGTTTTGCAATCATTTTCTTGTTTCCATCAATTCAATTGTTGATTTACAGGCAGAATATGAACGGTTGCAGGAAAGTTAAGGTATATGCCTTTTATGTTAACGATCTTCCCTTTATCCGAAACGTGTATTTTACAGGATCTCGTTGCGTTGATTGCAGGCGGAGCTTCCGGCCTCGGCAAAGGCTGCGCTGAGCATTTGTTGAAACAGGGATCAAAGGTCGTCATTCTCGACCTTCCTACATCCAACGGCAAGCAAGTAGCCGAAGCTTTACTTGGAACGGACGTTGCCTTTTCTCCTGGAGATGTGTATAATGTGGGCTTTTGTTCTCACGCATAATGTTGACTACTTAAGGTCACTTCAGAAAAGGACGTAGAAGAGGCGTTGAACCTTTGTCGCACACGTTTTGGTAAGCTTGACGTGCTGATCAATTGCGCGGCCATTGGAGTGGCCCTGAGCGTTTACAATGTTACTGAGAAACGGCCTCACCCGTTAGACCCATTCGAAAAGTTGCTCAAAGTAAGTTGCTGTGCGAATACAGGCTTTGTAACAATTTTGCATTTCACGTTTGCTCAGTCTCACAGTAATAATCTATTCGTTATATTAGAAGTTTGCTAGGTTGTGACATATTACGAATTTTCAACACCGTTGTTTGTCAGAAGGATCTTTAATATCACCAAAACTTTCGCGGATCTTCTGCCTCCTTCTTCAGCTGAATTATAAGAAGGCGGATAATTAACTTGTCTGATAATTAACTTATCATACAAGGGGACAATGCCTTTTTATAATTCCGCTGAAGAAGGGGACAGAAGATCCCCGAAAGCTGCGGAAATATTAAAAATCCTTTTGATAAAAGACAATGCAGAAAACTCGTAATATGTCACAATTGTTGAATTCCACCGTTAAGAAAAGACCCTGTTTTCGACCAGCAAGAAGTAAGCTAACTCAAAAGTCAACCAACAGCAACAAGCTTTCATAGTTTCCTGGCTCTCTCTCTCTCTGTCATCAGAGTACTATTGTGTGAATTATTAACTTGCTGATGTGAACTTCGAATTTATAACAGTTTGATCGTTGTATCAAATTCGTACAGATAGCGCTCACCAGGGTTCCTTGGTCTGTATTTGACCGACTATTGTAATGTATGTATTGGGCTTATTTTGTTTTCCTGGGTGTATTGTGGCTTTCTTCGAATAATCTAATAGCAGGGAAGTCTAATCTGCAGTGAGCTACGAAAGCCGGCGACAGAGGCGCTACTTTTGAGAGCTCCGCTACTGTCTTCTGATCCAGTATAAAGTCTAGCTCAGGGAGCACTGTGGTCTTGAAGGACTGAAATGTGTCAATCGCGCTCCTTACTCTCTCGGTCATTTTCTTTCGTATAGCTGAATGAACTGGATCCGTATACTAAACATTATATAGAGTGCTTTCTATATTCGCTTCCCAACTACTTCATTGATGGTTGTCACGGATTTTCCCGTTTTTTAAGTATCTGTAAGTATACTGAAGCGATCTCCCTACCAGCAGATGGATGAGAGTGGTTATTAGAAAGAACGCAAACAGCACACGTACGTAACCGTATATTTCGGAACTCGAGCGTTCCAAAGTATACGGTTACGTACGTGTGCTGTTTGCGTTCTTTCTAATAACCACTCTCATCCATCTGCTGGTAGGGAGATCGCTTCGGTATACTTACAGATACTTAAAAAACGGGAAAAATCCGTGGCAACCATCAATGAAGATCCACATACCCGTTACAAGACATCCAGTCTTCCCAACTACTTGTCATTACTGAAGTTTAGTGCTTTGTCGATAGAACCGATGAGAATAAGGAACCGGTCGAAACGGCTTAGTCGTCAAGAAGTGTAACAATAAACAGTATGCAATTGCACCGTCAGGTAGAATCCAATGTCCAAAGAATGTTAGCGAGCGATATCTGGACGAATTTAATACGACGAACAAATTGTTGTAAAAGCGCGAGCTCTTTTCAGTATGTTAAGCACAAATGTTGTTCACACACACGGATACGCTGATAACAGAGAGGGTTAGCTACAAAGAACTACCTGTCGTTAGTTGAACGGAGATTCGTGAGGGTCGAGGTAAAACGAAGTAAGCTGCTTTACTTCAGATGTTAACTTTATCCGATGTGTTAAGGTGAACGTGACTGGCAATTTCAATCTGATTAGGCAGAGCATTGGATTAATGCTGGAAAGAAATGTTAAGGAGAATGAAGAACGTGGTTTAATTATCCAGACGTCGAGCACAGCTGCTTTCGATGGTCAACAGGGACAGCTGGCGTATGCTGCAGCCAGTGGAGCCTTAAATTCAATGACATTGCCTTTGGCACGCGACTGTGCCCGATTCGGAATCCGCGCCGTCACCATTGCACCAGGCAGTTGTTCCTACTTAAATTTCGCCTGTTCCATTTCAATTATTCTAGGTTTGTTCAACACTCCTTTAACTTCCATGTACCCGGAAAAGGTGCAGAAGTTTTTCCAACGTTTAACACCGTATCCTCCTCGTATGGGGGAGCCGTCCGAATTTGCGCACTTGGTGCAATGCGTCATTGAGAACCCGATGATTAATGGAGAGGTAATTCGGATAGACGGATCGCTTCGTCTGCCTCCTTGATGTAGTTGACCGCGATACGGCGTAAAAGTTCCATCGTAAAGTGAATAAACGCGGAACAATTGTTTCGGACGTATCCACAGTGGTGAACTTGGGTAATTAAAGCAGGTCATTGTCATTTTTAGTGATAAGTTGTATATCACTTTTAACTTTGAGCAGACCATTTGCTTCTTGGCGTCAACCAGTTTCGCGTGTAAGAGTGCAGAAAATCAATACTGTTTCCTAGAACAGGATTCATTGAACGAAGACTATCTGTTGAACATTAATTGTTTCAGAACTAGTCTGTAATTTGTTAAGCACTATATTCCTCGTAAGAGGTGCGTCTAATGAATGACACGTTTTGTTTATGGATATGTCGCTTATTAAGAAAACCAGGCAATACTGACGGTCTTCGAGTTTCTTGGAAGCGACTTGTTTGACTTTGGCAGCGAATGTAATACTTTCGTTAGTAATTGGACGAATCGAATCCAAAAGGCTTGAAGAACGTAGGTTCGGTATTGTCATCCTTTCCTAGTAGATGGCTTGTCCATTGACTGCCAAAGTGTTTGTTTTGATTACAGAGTTGTTGGACATTGTACAAACGGGTCGAATCGGTAGGCAAAACGTCTAAGCGCTTCTACAGGTTTCCATTATTCAAGGGACGGTAGCATACACTGGGTCAACTTTGCCAAACAAAAGAAGTGTACGCAGCTATTGGAACAAACGTGCTCTTTTGTCAGCGTGGGATGTTTCGTTATTATTACGCTGACGGCAGAACACGTTCGTTCCGATAGCTCCATGCATTTCTTTTGTTCAATAAAGTTGACCAAACTCGTATTGCCGTCTTTTGAATAACAATTCCCTATTTATCGCATATGCCAAACTTTCCAGCTTGGATAGCATTGCGAAAAAGTTAGGAAATGAAAGTGAACCGTTGAAAATGGGATGTCTTGTAACGGGTCTTCTATTTGTCATGATGGAACGTACGGCTTGATCCCTTTGGAAGTCGCGATTGTGTCTGAAAGTACTCCAAAAACAACGCCCTACCAGCGTGGATGAGCAATTATTAGGGAAACGTTTCAGAATAGTAACACTTTCGTAGCTTTCGGAACTGTCTTGTTCCGTCTTCAGCGAATGTTAATGGTTAATGGCTGCTTTGCAATTACTGAGGTTATTTTATAATTTCGCTCGTTTTCTTATATTTTTTCACTCAGATGATCTGAGCTCACGTTAAATACCAGATGCGAAATCGCGTTATAGTGAAATGTGGCGTCACTGTATACTGAATTACTCCAACAACTGTAGATCGCTTAGAAATGCGTAACGACTGTATCTGGAATACTCAAGCTGCTTGCACCATTCGGCATTGCAAGAAAATATGACCTATTTATGATAATTAAAAAGGCCATCATGATCATGATTCGTAATGCGAAGTGAAGACCTATATCCTCGAATATTGCATTGGTTGAGGCTTATGTTGTACATGTGTTAACAACTGCATGTGACGTTATACTGAATATTAAGCCAAAAATGTCTAGGCGGCCACAGCTTAACTCTCATGTTATGCATTGTTGTACCCATGTTTCTACAAATGATGCATACATAAAGCGCCGCGATCTGTCCAGTTGTAGTGCAGTGGCAATGCCAATTGAAACTACAATGAATTTAAGCTCGTAATAATTCAAAGTTTTTTCCCAAGATTCCATGATCTGTTTTCCTCCATGTTTGTACGCTTAAAATAATAGTATTGTTGTCTACTGGCATAACCAAGAGAAAACTTAAAGATCCCAGGTAGAACACATTTATATGCTTGTCCTATTCTTCGTCGAGCATAGTCTGAGGCAGCTTGGCGATGAGCAACGTTTCGCACATGACGGGCAAGTAGCACAAATAAGAAAGCAGAGCAATGCGAAACTACTTTTCATTTTGCTACGACTTAGTGGGGCCAACTAGCACAGCCAGGTAATTCTGCGACACTACAGTTTGCTGAGCGATTATAAAGTTCTCGGTAAATACATAATGCAGCGACAAACCTGTAAGTAATAAAAGAGCACTTAATAAACAATTGCCGTAGCAAGTTTGCAAGCAACACCTGGCGGCGATGTAGGAGAGTACGAGGACCAAACGACAAAAGGAACATACGATTAACCTACTTCACGATTCCTCGTTGAGCTTAAGGTTGCCTAAACACGTTGGTGAGTCATCAGCTCATGCTTGATTGCCTTCTCATCCAAGTCTGATATGTCGGACGCTTGAATCTGCATTAGACTTTCCAGTCCCAAGCAAGACTTCAGCCCACGCACAGAGCTAGCGTACAGCATGCGTTTCCGCACTGGTGCGTCATCGGGACACCTGAAACATGTTCGCCAGAATGAACATTGTCTAATCAACTGCGAAACTCACAGCTGAACGAATACAACTTTCTGTATTGACGAAGTCGACTCCGTTCCCTGACGTTGAACCGCGAACTCAACGTCGACGCAACCATATCTACACTCTTTTCCTGAACCAATTGCTTTTGCCAATTCCTAAGCAACATTTCAACTTTTAGTAGGCCGTATTGCCACGTTTATGGTGAAGTGGCAAAACGTATCTTAGGAACAGAATGTGATAACCACGTTTGCGGGCGGCGGAATAAGACTTCTCCGAGAATATTAATAGTAAACCGCTTTTCCATTCATTGGAAAAACGTTTGGTACAGAAGTAGTAAAAATTCCACAAGCGGCCCGGAATTGTATGGCACACTCAATGAAACTTTACGCGCCGGTTACAAAGAAGTCCGCATTTATGCAGAACTATTGAAAGGGAGAACTTTCATGCGGTAGCGAACTCGGGAAAAACATTCGCCCGAAAGTACACATTTCATCCCACAATAACAAAAAAATTTGGCTTTCGAAACTATCCAAACCGTGTAATTGGGAAACGGATGTTTTTTCGTAATTCACTGCAGCATACCATGCAGGTTCTCCCAACACCGTCAGCGCAGTCTGGTTTGGGTACACGGAATGGGTAATTTTCAAAAATTGCGTTCTGCCTAAAAACAGACGCTGCAAATAAATTAGAACTCAACAGCCCATCCCTGTCCATTGATTCTTTCCTTTGTTGATACTATTTGCTTCGAGAATAACGAAGTTGCAAAGTTGAACAATGCTCGAAGGTCCTCCCTCGAACAAAATGGTTTCGCCATAACGCCGACGAGAAGACTACATCGATTTGCGGTCGACGTTTGCATACTGTCGCAATGTCTGCATGAGTCTTCGAGCGAAATGTTACTGGCAAGGATACATTCCTCTTAAACATGTACGGCGGAGACGTTACTCCAGTTGTAATGGGGAAACAAGAAGAAGAAAGAACGTTAACAAGAAGAGCCCAATATTCAACTCCATCTAGAATAAGAGAAATGTTTCGCTTCGTGCTTAAAGGTTTCCTAACGCTTCTTCGTCAGCAGAAATAAGCGGCAGGAACTTAATCTTTGGTTATGTCAAATACCTGCCGCACTGTTTGTTTCGCCGTACGGCATTTTGCTGAACGTAGCAGATCCAAGAATCTGCCATCGACTTTAGGTGAGCACTTACAGTGAACAATAAATTCTACATTTGAATTTTTTAAATACAGACCTGACGTGCTCAATTACGATTGGTCAGAGCTCAATGAGGGCTTGCCAACCGCAAAACATGACATCGCGTCGAATATTACTTTCCCTTTCTACTGAACTATGTCGAGACACAATTATGCTTTACGGCCCTCCTCGACTTGGTCGAACACCGTTCCTGCTCACCTCTACTACGATCTGTACGTATCCGCTAAAAGTAAATTTCAACATTTCGCATATCGCATCTCCACGTATCAACTGTTGAGAAACAATAAACCTTTTGACGAATTGGGGCGATATGCTCATCATTCCTAACAGCTGACGAGCAATATTCGCAAAACAAGAAAACTGCGCACACCAAGGAGAGCTTGTTCAACAGCTGCAGGAACAGTCTGCTGCTCGCTTATATGGACCTCCGAATAGCATTAAACGACTTTTGCGTGCACTCTACGATGAAACGATCCGCGTTAAACGACGAAGGCATTATGACTAATCATTGCAGTTTTACATGCGCTTACGTCTTGGAATTCCTTGTAAGAGGCGCCACGCTGACCTTTCTTTTCCACGATTATAGTGGTGTCGTCGTCGGATATGCGAAAAATCAAATAAGAGTACATTTTTCGACTGTGCATGTCATCGTAATCTTTTTTGCACTGCGGATCGATCTTCACTCCCGACGCCTTAAATATGACCGATCTTTGTGGCCAACGTTCACCATCGCGACGTTCGGAATGACAGCGTAGCATGCATTTATTCTATTGCTGAACATCCGAAAAAGAAAAGAATAGTTTGCTCGCCATAACAGCGCAAACGTGCATATTTCACTGCAGAGCATGCAGTTGCTTACAGCAGCGTAAGCTATTCCTAATGCAGCCAAACAGGATATTACGTAAGAACGCTACATAGTCACCTGCGGCAATATAATGGCGTTAACTGCAAACTCAAATAGAACCAAGCAAGAAAATTGAGCTAGGAGTGTGGGGCAGCAGTTAGGAATAGTACGGCTGAAACGTCAGAAGCGCTTGTCCGAGTATTTGTCGCATAATTTGTGCAACAAATCCGAGTGGGACAGCTCGGACTCGTCGGATATTTGCAGGGGCAAAATTTTTCCCGTGCCGAGAGCGGTCTTTATAGCCGATGCTGAACTGGCGTAGACCATCTTTCGCTTAATGTTAGCCCCATCTGGACATCTGCAACAAACGCACTTGAAGTCTGTTCAATTGGACGGCCAACTTACACTTGGAAAAACACAATTTTCGACATTTTACTGGCGCCGGCTCCTTCGCGGCTTCCGGTGAACTTGAAGTCGAAAACCGCATACCGACAGTCCTTGAAGTCGCCCGTCAAATTTTTCAATTCTTCAACGAACATATTGTAGGCATGTTTCGAGTTGTCGGCAAAGCCATCGTCGGATTTCAATTGAAGATCCTCATTTGTAACCGCTCTCTCCACTATTACTTCTTTATCCTAAAGGAGTACACGTACATAAAGTGCGCAAATAAAGGGTGAACAACACATCGCCTTCGAAACACAAAAGAAAAGCTTATAAACCCCATCCCCTGTACCCCCAAGTCACTGCTTCTTTGTCTGAATAATTGAAGTTTTAAGCGAAAAGCCACCCGTACATTGAGCTGGCTATCAGTTCTGTAACCAACTATGCTACGTCTTAAGAGTTTTGGAGTGCCTTCAGGCAGGTCAAAACTTTGATGCGCACAAGCAGTCATCTATCCGAACTTCGTGAAAACGAGGCATGAAGCAAGTAAACGCACGCTGGCGAGCACAGCTGTCGGCGATAAGCTGGCAGTGTGGCCCGTGCCAAGTAGCAGCCTTCTTTTCATTAAGTATAGCGAAACGAGGATACACGAGGAAACAAATGCAACGCTTGCTGTTTAAGAAACGCCTGCCATAATAAAAACCATTAACGCTAATGTGTCTGCCCTACTTTTCGCACAACCAGAGGGAATACACATTGCTTGTTAACAAAACACTGTTCGCTGAACGAAATAGAAACTTACGTCAACAATGGCGAATATGATGTATCGAAGGTCCTTCTTGCCCTCTGCCATCCGCATAAAGGTCGTTTGACAGTCCGGATTTACGGCTACACCGGAGGACTACGATGCACACAAAAAGCATGCGATTAGGTATAAATTGGTTCTCGCGTCAAACTTGGAGTAGAGTTAAGGAAACAAGACAATCAAACACAGTATACGTGCACCGAAAAATGCATTACTAAATCTACAAACGTTTGGCTGCCAAACACACATCATCAGCAAAACTCCTACAACGCCAACTCACCATTTCGTATAGCTGAAAATTCTAAAGAGCAGAGTTCTATCTCACGTCTTCTCCCGACTGGGAATTGTCGCCAACCGCCGAAACAAGCTGAAATGATGAACACGCGCTGATTCACTGAGGCAGCAATCCGGGCGAGAAAACGCGCCGGCGATTACAACTACAACGTGAAGAGGCATCGCGCTTTGGGGTAAATTGAATGGACAAAAAGGAGGGGAACGCGGGCCGCGGTTGGTCGCGCAATTCGCGCGGCCAAATAGGGAACTTTATGCAAAATTGACCATGGCCGACACTCACGCTAGAAACAATAATCACAGTAAATTACTGATGGGCAGGTACCCCACAGCGGATGACTCAAGCAAGCCCCGTCCAGGAGCGGACGGCCGAAGACGTTTGCACTCGGTCGGCAATAACAAGACCCCAACACCACATTCATACAGGCACTGCAGAAACGCAATAATGCGATTGCGATGGGAACTGCTGAGAAGCAATAAATCGTTTGCCGCTTTACCTTTCTACAGAAAGGGCGAAAAGGCGTCGCGCCGATGCCTCGGGAAGTAGCGCTTTACTCAGTTTTGCTGTAAAATCTTTTAAGTCGCCAGTTAGCGAGACAAATCCATTTCGATCGTTTCAGCGTCTGCCCAAGCGGATGCACTGTACGGATCATTACAACTTGCCATGCGAAGCACGTCATTTCGCCGGCCACACTTTCGTCGTAGCCAATCAGCGTGGAGCGCACGAGCGAATCGCCGCCGCCGCCGCCTGTTCACTTATTGGCTACGGCGAATCGTCGCACATGGCGATTCGCTCAGGGGCCTTCACGGTGATTCGCTTAGGGGCCCTCACGGTGATTCGATCATGGCTAATTGACGCGCATGGCGATTCGCGCAAATGACCTCACAGTGATTCGCTCAGGGACGCTCACGGTGATTCGCTCAGGGGCCCTCACGGTGATTACGCAATACGTAATACGTATTGCTCGGAATTATTATCCATCGTCTGTTTTTACTAATAAATTAGCCCATCTGCCACAGGTGGGGCTTGCTTACACGTGATTACAGACAGCGCGAGCAAGACCAAACGGGTCAACCGTTAACCGACGAAACGGGTCAACCGGTCAACCAAACCGTCCTTCGTTGAACTGCATTGGGGTCTTTTCGGTTTGTACCCCGACATTGCTCGAGTGGACCGCCCAGCCCCGCCCCCATTCCCTACCTGATCCTGCGCGAGCAACGTGACCCCGCTCCCTATTGTTTCCCAGCCCTGACGCTGTTCCCGAACTGGTATTGTTTCCGAACCTGGGAGCTGTGATTCTGCTATTGTTTCCGAAGCTGGAACCCATAATTATCCTGGAAAAAATTGTCGCTCGGTTCTACCCTGGCAGTAGCAGTAGAGCGCACCCATGTAACTGTAGGAACGTAGGTTAGTGCGATATATTACTGGATTTCTGATTGTCGTAGTACATCTGTTTGAATACCGGATGCTTTGTAACTGGTTTCATTTCGGAGCCAGGGCGCTCCGAAAGCTACGATAAGCGTTTTCGTCCCGTGGAACTGCTCATCCATCCACCTGGTAGGGCATTTGCACATTTATTACAGGTATCTTCAACATGGTGATCATCAGTTAACATGGAGATCATCTTCAAGTATTTGACTTCCTCGCCTACTTTGGCGATCGTCGAAAATGGGCTTCTCTACCCGTCCAGCTTCTGTAACCGGACCAGTCAGTCACTTAGAGGAGCGAGCTTCTGTCACCCAACCGACCGACCGAGACAGTGTGACAACACAAAATGAAACGAAAGAACGACAGTAGCTCCCGGACCCGGCTGTAATATGCCCTTCCTTCCTCCTTTGCCCTTCCCAATCTTTCTGCCCCCTTCTGTCGTTGCTGTGTCCAATGCCCCGTGTAGCACGTTTTTAATTTTATATTTATGCTTCTCTCTTTACTGGGTGAGCCGAGTTAAAACCGTGGCTTTATTAGACTAAGAACACGAGTAGAGGAGACGAGTAACAACAGTAACAGCAGGCTACGAGGAAGAGAAAGACTACCGTAGTATATACAGGGAACGCAGGTAATTACCGCTTCGCAAGTCCACAGTAGTTACACACTACATTTTCCCCCGCGTAGCGGGAGAAAGGTCACAGGTCCAGGCGGTTCGGCGGTCGCCGCGTTCGCGAGGACCTCCGCAAGGGCACTCTGTCGCTGAGAGGTTGGCATTCCCGGGAAGGAACGTTGTCAGAGGGAAGCTGTAGGTCCGGTTCCACGGTGGCACTCTCCGTATTTTCCGCTGGTGCAGCGTTTGGTACCTCGGCATCGTCTTCTCTGTCTTGATTGCGAGGGCTGCCGGTCGGAGCTAAATGTCGGATAGATACAGTAGATTCGCGGCCATCGGGAAAACGCACGTGGGCGTATTGAGGGTTAGCTTCCAATAATTCCGCTTCTTCGACAAGTGGATCCAGTTTGCTCGATCGTACATGTTTCCTTAAAAGGGTTGGTCCTGGCTGTAGTAGCCAAGTCGGAAGCGATTTACCAGTGGCAGATCGGCGGCTGAAATTGAACATACGTTCGTGAGGAGTGGCGTTGATCGCGGTGCACAGCAGGGAGCGTATGGCATGTAGGGCTTCTGGAAGAACGCAGCGCCATTGCGACAGAGGCCAGTCGCGAGATCTCAGGGCCAAAATTACCATTTTCCAGATTATGCCGACGTATCGTTCTGCCTGCCCGTTGCCCTGGGGATTGTACGGGGTCGTTCTGCTGCAAGCTATTCCTTTGCTTGCGAAGAATTCTTTCAACTCTCGGCTCATAAACGCAGTTCCCCGGTCCGTGTGCACGTAAGCGGGGACTCCGAACAGAGAAAATAATTCAGTCATAGCTTTGATGACGGAAGAGCTTGAGGAGTCGGGACAAGGGAACGCAAAGGGAAATCTGGAGTATTCGTCTACGACGCACAAGAGATACCGGCTCGTGCGGTCGCCAGGTAGGGGTCCCTTAAAGTCCAGATTTAAACGTTCGAAAGGCTGCGTCGCTTTAATAAGAGCCGTTGTCTCCGGCTTGTAAAAGGAGGGTTTGCATTCGGCGCACACTTTGCAGCGACTTATCACTTGTCTGACTTCATCGACGGAGTAAGGTAAATTCTTTGTTCTTACGAAATGGTACATGCGGGTCAGACCAGGGTGGCAGAGGCAGGCGTGAAGGTGGACCAATTGGCGGAGGTCATGGGCCACCATCCCGCAGAAGGCTCTGGAGAGTACGTCCGGCGGGATATTGTCTCTCCCGGGTCGGTGGACAATGTCAAAGTCTAGGCAGGACAGTTCGGCTCTCCAGCGCATTACCTTGTCGTTCTTGATCTTGCTTGCGCGATGTTTGCCAAACATGAAGCTGACTGATCACTGATCGGTCTTGATTGTGAAGTGCTTATCGGCCAGATAATGGTGCCAGTGCTGGACAGCTTCGATGACGGCTAGGACTTCTTTCTCGACTGCTGCGTAGCGTTTTTCAGAAGTTTGGAGAGTACGGGAGAAAAAGGCTACTGGTCTACCTAGTTGATTGAGTACTGCGGCTATGGCGACCTCGGATGCGTCAGTTTCCAGTTCGAAGGGTAAGGACTCGTCGATGGCGTGCACCGCAGAAGATGCAACGTCCGCTTTCAGTTGATGAAAAGCTTTCTGAGCATCGCTAGTCAACGGGAAGGTAGTAGTTTCTATGAGCGGTCTCACCTTA
This sequence comes from Trichuris muris, assembly GCA_000612645.2. Lineage (NCBI taxonomy): Eukaryota > Metazoa > Nematoda > Enoplea > Trichinellida > Trichuridae > Trichuris > Trichuris muris. The sequence continues at coordinate 25,924,317 of CBXJ02000086.1, read as the reverse complement.
TGAGAGTAGTTGAAGATCCACTGTGAGTAGTATGCGAACAGGCCAAGAGTACGTTGCAGGGATTTTTTGTCCCACGGCATTGGCAGATCTTGTAACGGCTGGAGACGAGAGGGATCAGGGCGGATTTCTCCGTTTTCCACTTCATAGCCGAGGAAACGGAGTTTAGTGTTCGAGAAAGAGGACTTGTCGGGATTGAAGACGAAATTCCATTTTTTAGCGGCCTGTAAGAACTTTTCCAGGTTCTTATCATGGTCCTCCTTAGACGTGCCACAAACCGTGATGTCGTCAAGGTAGGCGAACGTTCCTTGCAGTTTTTCGTCTCGGATGAACGAATCTATGACTCTTTGGAAACAAGCGACTCCATTAGTGACTCCGAATGGTACACGAGTGAATTGGTAAAGGCCACCAGCTGCTTCGAAGGCCACCAGCTGAGTGCCCTTGCGGAGGTCCTCGCGAACGCGGCGACCGCCGAACCGCCTGGACCTGTGACCTTTCTCCCGCTACGCGGGGGAAAATGTAGTGTGTAACTACTGTGGACTTGCGAAGCGGTAATTACCTGCGTTCCCTGTATATACTACGGTAGTCTTTCTCTTCCTCGTAGCCTGCTGTTACTGTTGTTACTCGTCTCCTCTACTCGTGTTCTTAGTCTAATAAATTGAGCCGAGTTAAAACCGTGGCTTTATTAGACTAAGAACACGAGTAGAGGAGACGAGTAACAACAGTAACAGCAGGCTACGAGGAAGAGAAAGACTACCGTAGTATATACAGGGAACGCAGGTAATTACCGCTTCGCAAGTCCACAGTAGTTACACACTACACTGGGTATATTTGAAATTGCTGAGACAGCTACTGCAAACCTTCAACACAATGGCTGTACTCTATTTCTCTGTAATCCAATGTACATATGCGAACAGAAAAGAAGAACATTTGTTAGTCCAATGTATTCGTAATTTGTTATGATCAACCGTTGTTCCCATGTCCGGTTTAGTGGAGATGAGGCAATGCGCCCGAGTAAACCAGCAACGCAGCAAAACCGCGTCAAAGCATTGATTACATTCGGCGCATTATCGGTTATCCAGGGGAGAATAGGTGAGAAGATAAGATGAAGACCTGCGATAGCGAGGGCTCTAACTTTGAGCGAAACAGCGGAAACGGCACGTGGTCCCATGAGGAAACATGGAGCGGAGAGCCGAAGGTGGGAGCAAGAACATGTAGATGGAGATGAGCCGTTAGGTGGGGAGAAAGATGACACATTCATTCGGGAAAGGAGCACCGCGATCGAGTAAGATAGCATAGACGTTGGAGTTAAGGCGCCGGAATTGGAAGCGGGGCCATCGGTAAACATGGAATAGAGACCACAAAGCTGGAGGAGAGGCGTGTTCTCTTTCGCTGCGGCCAATTTCGCAAGGCGATTCGCTCAGGGGTCCTCACGATTCTTCCTACATTCGATCCCCGCCAAACGGTCGCCGGCGACCACATTCGCCGGGATCGAATCACCGTGAGGGCCCCTGAGCGAATCACCGTGAGGGTCTCTGAGCGAATAGCCATGTGCGTCAATTCGCCGTAGCCAATCACTGAACCGGTGGCGAGCGGCGATTCGCTCGCGGGGTACGCGACAACTGGCCCTAGAACAAAGTGGCCCTAGCACGAATTGGCACTGAGGTGATTTGATTGGTTGTGCCAACTCGGCGGCCATGCGTGATTGGCCAGCCATGCGCGATTCTATTCGTCGTCATACGTGCTTGGCCGGCCCTGCGCACTTCGTTGCGGCGTAGTGCCCACGGCCGCAGAGCTCCAACTTGCACGGCACCTTATCGAGTCGCATGACTTGTTTGCAGGTTTTGCGCCCTTCTCCACATTTAATCACCCACCCAACATGAATAACCAGCGCCATCGGATTCCTTGATGTTACCTTCTCACGTATTCTCTCTCCCTGGGATAACTGAGCAGGCGCCGAATACTTTGAGACGGTTTTGCTGCGTTGCTGGTCTGCTCGGGCGCATTACGCGTCACCTCCACTTAACCGGCATCGGAACAACGATCAGAAGAAATTGTCTAAAAAGAGTACATCATTTGTGTTGAAGGTTTACAGCGGCTGTCTCAAACAATTTCAAATATACCCCGTAAAGAGAGAAGCACCATTGTAAAATTAAAAATGTCCTACAGGGGGCCACTGAACACAGCAACGACGGAAGAGGGCAGATACATCAAAAAGGGCGAGGGAAGAAGGAAGGACATGCTGATTTTAAGCATGTTACAGCCGGCGTCGGCCGTGGCGCAGGCATCCTCCGACCAGGTATACAACAAGAGGATGCGTATCCAGTATGCTACGATTTTCATCTCAGGGCAGATGTCTCTCGTAGGTCAACTGCGGTATATCGTTGACCTTGAAGAGGTTTTGCATCGCATAGACATATATATTCGTAACCATGCGTGTAGCGAACTGCCCAGTCAGTCGACAGTCCTGCAAGCTCCTCCATTCGACCGTCCGGTCTGGTAGCGTCAGCTATCAGGTTTAATCCCTGACCCGTCCAGCTTCTGTCACCCGCCGAGTCAGTCACACAGACGAGCGAGCATCCCAACCGACCGACGAAGACAGTGAGACATCAAAAATTGAAGCGGAAGAACGACAGTAGCTCGCGGATTCCGGCTGTAACATGCTTAAAATCAGCATGTCCTTCCTTCTTCCCTCGCCCTTTCCGACGTATTTGCCCTCTTCCGTCATTGCTGTGTTCAGTGGCCCCTTGTAGGACATTTTTAATTTTACAATGGTGCTTTTCTCTTTACGGGGTATATTTGAAATTGTTTGAGACAGCCGCTGTAAACCTTCAACACAAATGATGTACTCTTTTTAGACAATTTCTTCTGATCAGCCGTTGTTCCGATGCCGGTTTAGTGGAGGTGACGCGTAATGCGCCCGAGCAGACCTGCAACGCAGCAAAACCGTCTCAAAGTATTCGGCGCCTGCTCAGTTATCCCAGGGAGAATACGTGAGAAGATAACATCAAGGCATCCGATGGCGCTGGTTATCCATGTTGGGTGTGTGATTAAATGTGGAGAAGGGCGCAAAACCTGCAAACAAGTCATGCGACTCGATAAGGTGCCGTGCAAGTTGGAGCTCTGCGGCCGTGGGCACTACGCCGCAACGAAGTGCGCAGGGCCGGCCAAGCACGTATGACGACGAATAGAATCGCGCAGGGCTGGCCAATCACGCATGACGACGAATAGAATCGCGCAAGTCCGGCCAATCACGCACGGCCGCCGAGTTGGCACAGCCAATCAAATCGGCTCAGTGCCAATTCGCGCTAGGGCCACTTTGTTCTAGGGCCAATTGACGTGCTCCGGGTAGTTCCCAGTTGTAAATAGCGCTCTGCGGCCTAAATGTGGCCCGTTAAAACCACTACTTAATAGGCAAGCTTGTTCTTACTGTACTAGTAGAAAACCTAAGCATCACTTTTTGACGGTCCATCAGACGAACGTGTGAAGTGTTCGCACTTGTGCTGGCGCGATCGCGCGTAAGTCAAAATTGTGTGTTGAAGTGCAGTTTGCCCTGAAAGCAGCGTTCTGTGAGGCTATCACTGATTCGCAGGAAACAATGCAGCAGGAATTGGCTGTGGAAAAATTTGTGACTTGCTCCTACGCAATGGCCGTAGAGCTACGAAATGTCGTAGCCGGACTTGGAAGTCCAACATAAGAGCAGCAATCCTGCATGCTCATGTGATGTTGGAAAGAGATATTAGGAGGTTTCTGGTCGAAGCTATGCTTCAGCTTGAGAAGAAGCAAAAGCAAACCTGCGTCAAGGAGGTTTGGAAGGCGGCAGATTCTGCAATGGTTCTTCCTACATGGGATCTACCGAAAATCGACGGTAATGCTTTTTTTGTTCATTGCGTCCTGAGATCGGTTTGACGCCGGGACTTGTTCACGATCGTGCTTGCTTGACGTGACGAAATTCCTATGTCTGAGAACTTGTTTGGTGGGCATTGCGCCGGATGTAGTGGCAAGTGGAAGTTAAAGAGGCTGTCGTCTCTGTTCGAAGGGAAGCAGCGAAGACAAAATAAGTGTCGAGCTTATTGAAAGGCAACGCAGAAAGGAATGGCCTTCGTCTGCTACTACCCTCCAGGCAATTTTTCGGAAAAGAAACGGACTCTCACCTTCTATGGAATGCCAGACCGCGAGCGATGCGAGCGTTTGAATAGTTTGGATGTCGAAGGACAATGGAAAATGATTACACATAAACAGTAATGGTTTTCATGTTTGGTAACAAACAGCCAGGCGTATGACTGCATCAATGCAGCGCGTTGCTCAAAACAAAGCAGAGAGAACTAAAGGAAGAAGAGTTGCCAGAAAATAAAAACGTTCAAGTGAACCTGGCGAGTGAACAGAAGTGTCCTGCAAATGGCCTGAGTTGCGATGGGGGATCATAACATTCCTTCATTACAGAAGAACCGGTAAGCTGAATATAATATCTTAATATCCCGCAAGAATATCTGCTTTAGCTTACACATTTGGCTAAATGCCGCGCTCGCTGCAGAAGAGTGAGATCAGTGCAATTCATTCTCGGTATCCTTGAAGGAGTAACTCTGCAAGAAAGGGTGCAGTCGTGGACAATGGAAGCTTCGTGCGTACCGACGGCCTGCTCACTGGTTCAAACGAGACATTTAGTTTTAAAATTGAGCATTTGAACAGAGTGGAAATCGCAAGTCGATTGCTATGAGAATCTTCGAAGGTCGGCTTACAAGCTCTGAAATTAGCTCGACCACAAAATGTGTGAGTATCCGCCAGCCAAAGAGGCCAGAGGTCCGTATGAAACGGAGCTGCGCGGATGGATTGACCATTGCTGGCTCCTGTCTAACGATGAGAACAGGTCGGGCCCGTCCAAAGGACTCGTGGCCGTCGTTCAGCGGAGCAAGAAAGAAGTCCGCCCGATGATGGATTTTAGGGAAATGAACGCCCACTTCGAAGCGTATACCGCGAATGCGGCCGTCTGCGCGGAGAAGCTACGGAACTGGCGCAGGATGGAAATGAACCTGGCGATGGTCGACCTGAGCAACGGGTACCTCCAGGTACGTCTCGACGAGTCCCTCTTGCCATACCAGACGGTGATCTTCAATGGCCGGAGGTACTGCCTGATCCGTTTGGACTTCGGCCTAAACGTGGCACCGCTGGTTATGAGAACCCTTCTGAACCACGTGCTCTTTCTGCACCCCAAAAAAGGGACGTCGGCACATGTGGATGACATCCTCGTAAATGAGAACATCGTCAGCGCCCGCGAAGTACACTCGGCCCAATATAGACTCTCCTTCAAAGCCCCTGACAACGTAGCGGACGGTGCGCGCGTCCTCGGGCTACTCGTTTGGTGTTCGTGTCCGGTATTCAGCTTTGGAGTCGGTTGTTTTTGCTCGGTCACCGTAGTAAAGAGGAATATACGTCATCTAACGGAAGACAGACCACGGCAGATACACCGGACGAACAAGGGGAAGACCTCAGACAAAAGACCCGCGGAAAACAATGGAGGAAGCGATCAAAGCATCGGCGGTCGCTGAACATTACTCTCAATGTTCTCACGACCTGCGACCGAAGATCTTATGCCGCGAGAGCCTTTTGCACCACCGTAAAATCAAAGAGGCCCTATACATACGGGATAATCCTTCCCCCATGAACCGGGACAATGGGATGGCGGTGAGCCAAATGTGGGGCGGTCTAATGCACCTGACCGGCTGCAGTAGAGTCCCCACTTGACCGAACCGCCATCCCAATACCAAACAATACTACAGTACCCAGACCAGACGTGTATTAAAACCTTCTGCCTAACAACACCGGGCCTTTGCCACTCGCTGACGACGGAACTAGGTTGTTCCGAAAGCTCCGAGAGAAAAAGCAAGCGTTTTCTGATCTTTTACCTAATAACTGCCCATCCATCAGGTGGTAGAGCGTTGTTTCGTTCATTTTCAGACGCTCGAGAAAGGGAAGAATCCGTAGAAAGCCAACTCAAATATACGCCATCTAGTGCGAATTGCACCGCCTCGTCTAATAAAGTCAGTTTCACTTGCGTTGTTCTCAACTTCCAAGAATTCAAATTTCAACATAAACGCTACACAAAAACATGTTGCTTTGAAGATCACGAAAACTTTGGTAAGCTAACGTTCCGTTTAGAATGCTAGGGCGTTACGGGTGCACTGCCTAAGACCTTTCGCTTGAAACGGGCCCGTTTTGAGAATACGAGGACCACGCGCACTTTATGCCACAGGTTCTCCATATTGAGATCTGCGATAAAGGAGCATGAGAAGATCATGGCTTAAGTTAGAAGGAACTTAACAAATTCCAATGTCGTACTTGAAGAAACAATTCGTTAACACCTCTTGATCACCCTCCAGGGGCATAAAACAAGTGTGCACAAATTCCACGAGACAAAAGTACGTTCACAAAAGGAAGGTGGACGCGCTGTACAAGGGGAGGCGGCAAAAGTTACCTTATGTTTGCGAGTAACCTCCATTTTCCCATACTGTACGGTTGCCAGTTATTATGATACCTCTTTGATGGAATCAGGAGTAGCCTGTCTTTTGGTACTAACGAATCTTCAAAGGTCTTCATTGGGGGAACGCATTCCTGTTGTGCAGCTGTACCGCAAGTTGGCGGAAATCTCAAGACCCTAGCGCGAATTGTTTCCTCCTAGCTGCTATGCTTATCAACAGTAAAGAACATCGTCATTGGTCTTGAAGAAAGAGGATATGCTGACGAGGCGCCACGTGCTGGGCAATAGCGCTGTGTAGCTCCAAAAGAGTGAGGAAGAACAATTTTTGATAGCATTGGCCGCACTCTGGAAGGGTGTACTTGTCAGCTCTCCCGCAAATTAGGGAATCTCTAACCAGCGTGTGGCGTATCCTTTACGAATAGGATTTCAGGCCCTATAATTTGTAACTTTTGCATGGCGTCCTGGAGGACGACTGCGACAGAAGAATTGAATTTTGTGAAGCCTTCCAGGAAAAAGTGAAAAACGAGTTGTTGGATATTGACAGAGTTTTATGGTCCGATAAGAAGATACTTAAATTGGCATGGCAGCCGTCACAACATCGTCTGCTTGTCTGATATGAATACCCAGCAGACTTTGGAATGAGAAGCGAACGCGCCTGGGCTCGTCATTTGAGCAGGAACGTGGTCTGGCGGTATGTTGCGATTCTTCTTTTTTGACCGAAATGTCACTGCTGATTCCATTTTGGAGATGACCAATGACAAGATGATGCCTTACGTGAAGGGGATGAACTTTGTGTTCAGGCATGAAGGAGTATCGGCTCACTACGCAACGCTGTGCGGAATTGTTTTGGCGTAAACTTTCCCAATTCGTGGTTGGGACCTGTCGAATGGCCACAAAGTAGTCCTGCTACTTCTCTACTTCTTCACGTTTCGCCTGTGTATGGAGCAAAAAAGTTTATTTTGGCACTTACCCAATCGAGGAAAGTCTTCGTCAATTTGTGATGGTGCTATTAGGTCGCCAGAGTTAGGTGAACAGAATGGTAGTCATTTTATCCAATAATGCTTACGAACAGTTGGAGTATGGTCTGATCGACATCATCAGCACAGATCTCATGCGCATCCACGGTTGCATCATTTCTGAGATCGAAAGTGGCAAATTGTCCAAGACAAGACAGCATTTACATTAGTTCCGATAGGTACGACAAGAGTTTTGACCTGTAATATTTCTAATAAGCGCCCATCCATCCGCCGGTAGGGCATTTACAGTTTTATTACAGGTATCATCAGAAACCGGGGAAACCGAATACGGCCAAAGGAAACATGAAAACCGTTACAAAGTATCCAGTATTCGAACTCTACAGACTACTCTAAATGCACAAAGGAATGCGCATTTGGCTGATATGTTGATTGGCCGTGATCATTGTTGCATTGCTGATGACCAGGTGCAACGCAGGCACTCAGAAGAACCAATTGCTTATCGCATCCTGTTCGGTTTCGTAATATGTGGCAACACTGCAGCGAACGTACAATCCCTGTACATATAAGGGAAGGTGGATTTCTTACGAAGCACTGAGGAAGTGGGTCTTCGCGGTTTGTACCCTCCGGTATGAACAGCGTTGACTAAACGGCAGACTGACATGAATTCAGTGCAGCGCCAACGCTGGTAATCCAACGCCGCGCGGGCTAATGTCTACCTCGCCGAACTCGGCTCGGCCATATGTAGAACCGTGGCCGTCACTCAGGAGCAGGTTCTCTCAAGATGGAGAATGTCCACATTGTCTTTTGTACCAAACACCCCGCGGGCTACTACTTTCTGTACTCATTTCGCCAGGTTGTCAAGACGTACTACGACTATTAGAAGTTCGGCGACATACAGCACTAACCTGCGTTCGACAGTAACATGGGTGCGCTGCAGTGCTACTGCCAGGGTAGAACGGACCGACAAATTTTTCCAGGAAAATTATAGCTTGCAGTTCGGAAGCAATAGCGCAATCGCAGCTCACAGGTTCGGAAACAATATCGGGACCGGGAAGCAGTAGGGAGCGGGTCACGCAGCTCGCCCAGGATTAGGTAGACAACAGAGGGAGGGTTGGGCGGTTCACTGGAGAAATGTCGGGGTACAAACCGCGTAGACCCGAGGAAGCTTTGGGATCTCGAACGTTGGACATTCGAGATGCGGATACGACAAGAAAATGCTGGTCAACAGAGGCAGCAAAGCACTTAACAAAAGCGTTATTCATGGACGGCAAGTGATGTTGCCAGATTAGCATGTAAATGTGTGGATGCCAACCCGCCTAGCAAGTATGAGCAAGCGAGAAAGTGATTGTTCTGATTTGGAAGCAAAACTAGCAATCCACGATAAAGATCGAGCGAGTTAGATTCCGTGGACGTGTCTATCGGTAGAACGATTGTTTTGAAGAAGTACATAACTATAGCGGTTAGAAAGAAATTGAAATTTCCCACACCAAGCCATGTGCAGTGCCATCATCAGGTATCATCATTGACAGAGCGGTAGCAGTTTGCTACCCAGATTGCTTGAGAAAATGAATCAGAAAGGTAAACTTGCCTACAGAACAACGATTACTCCATTAAACTAAGGTGGGAACCAGTCATAAGTACAATAATAAATATGCTTAGAGGAATAAGTTGAGCAGCAGATCAAAACGAGCCTCTACAATGGGATATCTGTTCGCTTGAACGACTACACACCGCGTTCGTTTGTTCATTGACTTTGTTCTGTATCCATATCGTAGCTCTCAGCATCACGCATGTCCCATTGTAAGCGGACAAAATGATAACTTATGAGATACGTATGAAAACGAAACATGTGGGCAAGAAACTAATTCTGAGCTCATTACAAAAGTTCACCAAGCCTATGATCTATCATAAGAATTAGCAAAGTTATTGTGGAATCTCTTTCGCGATAGACTGCGCGTAATGTATGGAAGTTAATGCAGTTGCAAGGTCTGCCGCAGTAAACAGACCAGGAATTCATGTAGTCTCTACCACGGCTTCCGAGAACACGTGACACCCAACGTATTACAGGAACAAGCCTGGGAAAAATTCAACAGTACACCAGCCAAACGCTGAGACAGAAAACCAAAGCAAAGAACGACAACCGACTTATGGACAACAGTTACAGAGGGGACGCAACATGATAGCTATAGGATGCCTCTGAATGTGCTTGCATCTACACGGACTTCTGCTGTATTGAAATATGAATTCTGGGAAAGCAACGGAATCTCGATCTCTATATTTTGAGCTGCAATGGATGACGTATCATGGAGAACGAAATATGGACGTCTGCATCTAACCTGATGACAGTGTAACGGCAAAAGAAAACAACCAAACTTATTACGAAGCTTTAGCTGTCCTCAATGTAAGATGTCTTGACTATCGCACTATATTGTTATTTAATATTCGCGACTCAATATTATGCATCAATTTTTTCATTAATTCATGAGTAGCACAGTTTTCATGCATTCACATCTAAATCTCCGCTTTATGAGTTTGCATGTCATGTTTCGTAATGCTGTAAGTCGACATGACTTTATTCTAATGACTTAGCATTGCCGTCACATTTACTTTCCCGAATTATCCGCGGAACTTTCAGGACAACAAGGTACGCAGGAGCGCTACCACGTGACAACCGGCGACGAAGACAACGAATGTTACATACATCAAGTGCCATCGCCGCCATTTATCACATGGTGCGATCATGTATACCAACCAGGGGTGGGGAGCCCTTTTACTGCCGCGGGCCGTTTGGACGCATATAAGACCATTCACGGGGCGGATGGAATGATCCGGCGGGTCGGATGGAATGGTCTCGCGGGCCGTATGCGGCCCGCGGGCCGGAGGTTCCCCATCCCTGATGTATACCCTCAAAGATGTTATATCAGTGTCATCTCATGCGGTCGTAAATTTACCGTACTGGTACCGACAGGATGCGGGTGGTCCTGAGCTCCGCAGAAATAAACAAGATGAAGTACCTCACAAACACTTTACTTCTATCGAACATAGAGTAACAACTTTAGTCAAGCAATGCGCCATTTATATATAGCATGTCAAGCCTGGGCCGTGACCATGTGTTCCTGAAAAACAATCGCAATTATGTTGTTTGCCGTCTTGTGGGTCATAGCGGGACCTGGTCTTCCTGTTCGTTAGTATAGGTCGCCACAAAGACAAAATAATAATCAGTCATCAAACAACAAGAAAATAAGCAACATACAACTACAACGGTATGAAGTTCTATTATGAACTGGAATTTTGTATTCACAGAATGACAATACATGTAAATGCCAAACATTTCAGATCTCGGATATAACTTCACGTTGGCCAATTGAATTTATAAATTTACTTTTCCAAAGCGGCCTTTATTTAAAAATCACGAAACCTCAACCTCTACGAGTGCACAAGTGAAACCGGAGCGGAATAAATTAGTTCATACAGGTGATGCAGGTAAGACGAGAAACCACGAAGCAACACACATAAACGCACATAAAAGCGGACTGAGTAAACAGACTGGACAATACAACTTTACCGCGACCTTCCGGATTTTTACATAGTTCTTCGATAAACAAGAGCAAAGAGGAACAAAAGAGGAATAACGGTTCTCAGAGGTAACACTCCAACGACGAAGTCGTGGGTAAAAGAAGACGTCCGGATGGCCATGGTTAAAATGACTTCGCGCAACCGCATGTTGGGTATTGATTTGAAAATTCACAATGACTGGGGAACGGCAAAACGTTCCAGTGGCACAGCTACAGCCATCAACACGAGGTACTACGATCATTATACAAGAGTCAGCCAATTGAAACAATGGTTTCAAAATAAAATAAAATAGGCGCCTAAAGACTGGTAACGGTGGCTGTTGCATGCCGGTAGCCACAAAGAGCACAGGACAAAGGGTGAAAATCGAAAACTATTGCATTAAAAGGCAAAGAACAATTGGACAGCCAAAGTGGCTCCAAGTTCCGTTTGGCCGGACATAAGGAAACAAGACTTGCGATTAGCATTTGCACTCAGGACGCCGGGACATTTGAATAGTGACGCTTGAACAGGGAAACATTGTGAGGTAAAATACTAAGCAAACTAGATGGGCAACTGTGAGTAATGTAAAACGGTGAAAACAATCGCGTGCCGTTAGGATGAAGACCGGCAAGTTGTTCTAGGCAAAGTACATTACAGAGTTGGCATCAGGATGAACCTGAACGGCTCGTGCCATCGAGCTCATTGTTGTTTCTTCGCTTGTGCCTGAAGGCTGGCTGCCTTCACCGCTGAAAAGCATTTGTAAAGTTCCCGTTAATCAGTTCGTGGCAACTGCAAACATATCCTACCTGTCGTGATCTCGATCCACCAAATGGTAGCGAGCTCGAAAGGCCACAAGGTGCGCATAATAGGCTGGTGCCGGAATACTCACGCTCCTGGTGCAACGAACATAAGTATGGCAAAGTTGATAAGTAAGTTGTTGCAATTCATCAGCGGATAAGTTATTATCATCCCAGAGCACGTGGTAATGACTAGGTCGGCTGGTTCCCTAAAATGTAACGAAAACTATCATCTCTACGTTCCGTGCACATTGAAGAGTGTACCTGTATGCCTGCATGACTACACAAGAAAAAGTCGAATTCTGTCGGATGAGTGATTCCTACATCAACGGTTGTCCCGGGAGGAATGTTAAAAGCCTTGCCAACCTTAACGGTGTCCCTGGTAGAAGTCAAGCGCGCCGCGAAAATGGAGTCAAACCTGATCCTTCTTGTCGACAGCGAACAGACGAGTGTGATGCCTCTTTTGAACCGCAACGAACGTTATGCCGGGTTGATAGCCACGTTCAAGCATCATGCAAGCTTCCCTCATTGCTCTCAGTTCGTGTTGAAGGACCTACATGGAATGCATATATGAAATCGAAATTGCAAGATAGGCGTACATTGAAAAATTGGCCTTCGGATACACCGTCACGGTATAAAAGAATCCGAGTTGGCTTGAAGCGCGTGCTTCGATAAAACTGGATAAGCAATTCTTTCACCATAGCTGCCAGGTCAGTTATTATTTCCTGACGATGCTGCTGTATTCGAACTGTTGCTGCGTAACGCGAAGGATGAGCGTCCATACTACCAACTACCTGCAACCTTGAAAATGAAAATGCTAACACCCTGACAACAAACGAACCGCAGATATTGACGGCTTCTTACTATCACCGGCGGGTGGATGAGTAATATCCGCTCCCATGAATATGATAGGCTCGTTGAAGATACGTGGCCTTCAACATTTCAATGGCAATTGATTTACGCTAATTTAGCGTTACCTGATGCTAGGCAGAAGAATGCTATTCACGCCGCCAAGTTTGACGTTTATCTTCAAGCAGAGGTTGGACAATGTTTGAGGAGTTGTCTTGTTTACGTTCTTTGCTTGCACGCATTGTGTTGCAATCCCTAAGATGGTGTCTCCAACACGCTTCACTTCCGCTGAAATAAATAAGACGTTCTTTCAAAACATCCTAAGCGAAACGAGAGCAGAAACAGATGCATTCCCCGTCTAATGATTTTCGAAATTTGTAAACACACTACCATTAATAGTACTGATAGATTAAGTTGGATTATGAAACATGCAATGGAAATTGGAGGGTTAATGCTGGCATACTTAAATATTGTGTTCATATGACGACATGAAATTAGTAAAGAACCGCGTACGATCGTCCAAAAGCGATCACAATCTGCCACACCGTTACAAAACGTCCATTATTAAAGGAATAGTTGGCTCGATCGTATAATGGACCTGAAAGTCGAATGCACGTACATTTAAATAAAGTTTCTCGACGTGATTTGATCTCATTTTCGACGCGAAATGAATGAAAACAGCATGCACGTACGTCTCGCGAAACCTTTTGCGAGCAGATACACCATTCAACCAAGAAAATTGCCCAGCATGTAAGCAAAGGCTTTTTGGAAACTACATTTCACGTTGGATAGGCATGACCTTTTTAAATAACTACCACATTAAAACCGCTTGTCAGATCTAATTAATACGACTAACAACGTTTAATAGCGCTAAACCGCATCGGAGCTTTCGGGGTTGTTCACTCCCCGTCTTCAGCGATACACAATTTTCAACTGTCTACATCAGCTGTACAATTGTCGTCAAAACTGGCTTAAAACAATGCTTTAAGACTAAGCATATTGGTCTAGTATCTTTAAAGCGAGGAATCTCTTATCTTTCCAAATGTCCTCGCTTTAAAGAAACTAGACCAATATCCTTAGTCTTAAAGCATTGCTTTAAGCCAATTTTGACGACACTTGTACAGATGATGTAGACAGTTGAAAATTGTGTATCGCTGAAGACGGGAAGTGAACAGCCCCGAAAGCTCCGATGCGGTTTAGAGCTATTAAATGGTGTTAGTCGTATTAATCAGATCTGACATGTATAGCTACACCGTTACGAAACATCCTATTTTCAACCACATTAAAACTGCTTCAACAATTGCTAATTTCGTACAATTCAAATTCAACATTACGTCGTCATTCTGCTTCCTGATACAAGTCAAACTGTTTGACTTTGGCTATCTACAAAAATATTTTCAACGTAAAAGTCAGTAGCTCAGTACGCAAACGGATGAAGAAGCATAAACCCAATGATTCTGGAATTCCCGAACAAGTGCGAAACAATTTCCTTTTCCTGTGCAAAGGGAGCAGCTCTAGATTTCTGCGAGGGACAGTGACCATTTAAAAATACGTTCTACAAAGCGTACGCCGGAGCGATCCCATTCATCTTCCCCGACATGCACTTGTAGCTTATTTGCTATGCTTAGAGCGGGAAGAACTAATTTTTGAATCAATCAAGTACTAACCTGACCAATCACGAAAGTGCCATGAAAGTTAACGATATGCAGCGATTAATGAAGACAAACGTAGCTCCCTAATGTAGCATATTTACAACTAATGACGTGACTACGTAGTTAACCCTCCACTTTACTGCGCACTCAAATGCTGATGAGGGAAAAACACTAAGTCAGAAAACACCGCCATGCTGTTTTTCATTAATAAGTGCTCATTCATAGAGTAGACGGCGGGAAATTGCTTTGCTAAACCACAGACATTGACGAATTGAAACTTTGCAAAAGAATCCAGATGCAAAAGAATATCCAACACTAACTGGTTAGAAACCTAATGTTTTGTCCACTTAATCGGTCTACTTTCTAGACTTGCTTATAAACATTATTCAACCAGAATCCACCCACCAATGCTTCGCAGAAACGATGCCGCAATCCAAAAGCCGGCAATCTAACGGAATACCTGTCATAACAAGAGGCATTGTAATTGAAAATAGGATTTCCTGGCACAGGGTAAATTCTCATAGCTTTTTTTATGGATAGACACGGCAATTCCTCGTTAGTTTCTTTTTAATGTGCAAAGATCATGCGGAGCTTTCGGAAGTTCCCTCTTCCGTCATCAGCGCAAACGTCAACAGTGTACGGTTGGGTGGAGTGAGACGGCACGGTTTATGTTTAAAGTGAAGTATGCAGGAGGTTAACGTAACTTAGCTTCGGGGAGTTTAATTTAAAATTAAAAATAAGATTAAAAGGAAATCAAAAAAATAAAATGAAAATTAAAAGGAGACTAAAAGAATGAGAAGGAAATGAAAATAGCATAAATAGATAAAAATTAAATGAGTGAAACGAATAGCAAGAATGATAAGGGTAAATCGATGGAATATATTTGGGAAAGAAATTAATTTTGTGGATCTAAAATTCTGGAAATTCAAGTGAGGACACTTGAATTTCTTCCCATCGATTTTATCCTGATCATTCTTGCTATCCGTTTCACTCATTTAATTTTATCTATTTATGCTATTTCCATTTCCTTCCTTTCCTTCTCATTCTTTTAGTCTCCTTTTAATTTTCATTTTTTAATTTCCCTTTAATCTTAATTTTAATTTTACATTAAACTCCCCAAAGCTAAGTTACATTAAACTCCTACATACTTCACTTTAAACATAAACCATGCTGTCTCACTCCGCCCAGCCGTACACTGTTGACGTTTGCGCTGATGACGGAAGAGGGAACTTCCGGAAACTCCGCATAATCTTTACACATTAAAAAGAAAATAACGCGGAATTGCCGTGTCTATCCACAAAAAAAAGCTCAGAGGCATTGAAGAAATACTTTGCCTAGTAAGCGCCTGCATCGTAGATGAACTCTTCTACTTCTTTGAACAACGAAACAGCGGAAACAGAAAATGCTTGTGGAAGAAGCCTAAGTTCGCCGCTGCATTATCTTACATCACCAATATGACCGGGATGCACTGAGCTAATCGCATGCTAAAGAAAAGTGAGGTACAGATTTTCCTCCACAAAACGAAGAAAAAAGTGTGACCTCCTAAGTGTGCGAAAACTCTTGTTTCCAATCAACAGCACTTTGTATGCCGTCAATTCATCAAGCGGAACTGAACGTCCAGAAGTGTGCACACAAATGTTGACTCCTGCTAGCAGTAGTACCCGATATTTAATCGCAATTCAATTTCGCGCACATACTTGCGAACCACTCGCAAACCTACAATTGCCAAAGGCCAACCTCCCGTTCGTTGTCAACGCACAAGCTTGGATTCGAGGTGGAAACAGCCCTTGGTACGCTTATTATGGTGCTTTATACCGACTTCGCTAATGCGCAAAATTAAAAGCTCCAACCGAAGCGAAAGTTCAGCCCTGCAAACTATACCTTCAAGGATAAACAAAGGTGCGAATACTGTCATGAACACTACTGCAAAGAAGTTGGATACTAAATTTTTAAAACGCAACCAACCGTATACTGGCGTTTTGCCAGGAAGAACGATGACGATCAACTGTATGCCTTGAAACGTTTGCTTCAAATATCTGAACATCGGCTCGACTTGGTCCACGCCGGAAGCGTACTTGCAAAAGCAAGGCTGCCCGACTACAGGCATTCCGGCGTCGTTGGAAATCCGCAGCAGCTGCTGGGTAAAATTTCTAAACGCGGCAGAAAAGGGTTAAGAGGTAAAACCTTTCGAACATCCTACCTTAAGTCGTTCTCCTTAACGTGCTGCTGCTGAGCAAAGCAGGCGATTGCCCAAACCTTTATCTCCACGCCAGTATGAAACTGCTTTCCGCGCATATCCCAAACACCTTGATTTGGTACAGCTGTAGCTTTGGTCTGCAATTCGCAGGTCAATTGAAAAGAAGACATTCAACTGTTCCACCTTACCCTCCCGCCGTAAAGCAACTTTGGAGCAGATAAAACCCGACCCTTCACTTCAGTCATTGTTGGATTAATGGCAATGCCAAATTCGTGCGCAAACGGGTCCGCGCTGAAGTCGGCCTTTCGTACCAGGTTGGATATTTCTCTTTCCCGCTCCGGCGCCGATCGTGCTGTCGCCTTAATGAAAACGCAAATATTAGCTAAAATACAAACAGCTGTCCGCAATGCCCTAATCATCGTCGAAGTCTGCGTGTCGGTCAACTTTTTAATGCACCGCTGTCCCGGGACAATGTTGCACACTTCTGGTGGCAAGTACGTGTGCTTCTGTTCCTGGCCAACTTGCAGACACGGGAGATGAGGATATTTTAACTGTATGTGATACTTGTCAAAAAAGTATTTTGCAACGGTGCACTCGATTGTTTGGCCATTGTCCAATTGAAGCGGAAATCTGCAACCAGTCAACGATGCAAAGGCCCGCAAACTGAACGATCACTTACGTTTGCGTTTGAGCAGGCCGACGAGTGACGTTACAAACCCGATACTTCCTACGCATACTGCCACAATGAGTTATTTCACATTTAAGGCCTAGGCTTAGATGAATAGTTAAGAAAGTTTGTTAACGCTACGCGCACCTTTGATCTCTTTCGTAAACTTAACCCTCTGAGCATCGGAAAGCGACCGACGTTCGGCTAAAGCTTGTACTGGCATGTCAAGCACTTCCGCCAAAAATTCAATTACCGGCATGGAACGGTAAAATGCTGTAGCGGATACTAAATGCCAACGCAAAATAATTTTCGTTCTGAAGTAACACAACTTTCAATACCGTCTATATTGAGCATCATTTTCCATTGTGACGGACGCACACTTTGATGAAAGCCAAACCACACCTCCCTGCCACCTCCTAGTTTGCTATCACCGTAGTTTCCAGGTGGTGAGAAAAAGGACCGACCAACTGGCGTATACCTAAAATGAGAGAGAACTTGAAAGTTCAACAAAGCAGGATACGTTGGACAACCTTAGGCTAGGCAAGTGGCGCAAAATGACGTCGATCGCTTGCACGGATTCGTAGGGAACAGATCTGATGCGCCCTTCCATAGCCTCTTCCAGAAGAGACAAACTAACCTGGGATATCCATTTGATCGTAACTCGAAACTGCCTTTCAACAGCCGAATCACCCGGCAATGTAACTTCAAGCTCAACCTTCTCCTTTCCAATTGGTAACGGTTCCCGCGTGTACATATTCTTCTTACCATCGTACACTGGGCGCAGTTGGTTGAAAACGCGAGCGTAAGCACGAACCATCGTAGTGACAATCTCCCTGCAAAAAGAAAGTGCGGACAAAAGTTTAACGGAAAACAAGGCTCATAACCAAACCTGTTCACCCTCCGAGGGCACTTTTCCGGGGATATGCTCACGTCGTAATGGTGTATGAAACCGCCGGGAATGCGAACTTGAAAGTGGTTGGCGCGCAACACTATTGGACGACCTTCTATGCCTTGGTTGGGTCTTCTGGGGGCAAGAAACACAGCAGAGGCCGTCTCTCCACCGGAAGCTTGGGATGCAGAATGGCTAACGGACAATGACAAAGCGTTCGGACGCTGAACAACACTCGCATCAGCCGGCGGCACAACACCCATAGGCGCTGCACCCACTGGAGGTTGGCCGATTGGGGGCAAGCCCAGAGGAGCAGCAAACTGCGGCTGTCCGAATAACCCTCCAAACGGCACGTAAGTAGCATGAGGAAAAGAGTTCAGATCGCCTGAAACAACATAAGTGTACTTTCCACGTTCAACTGCACAAAGCGACGGCAGTAGAAGGGAGACGGCAACTAAACGAGAGACCAGCTAAATTGGGAAAAAGGAATGGCAAAAGGGCTGACAGGACAGCATATACCGATCGGAAGCCGTCGTATACGTTGTAACTTTAGGGCAGAAAGTTTGAAAACAACACGCATACAAAATACTATCGATCGACCTGTTCAAATTGAACGTCCGTCCTACCTTGGCTCAAAGAAAACATTCCTTTCGAGCTTTTCGGCGTCGAAGGCGCCCGGTCCTTTCAGCACGGCAACGAACTTAGCACAGTGGAGACAACAAACGCTGCATCGTCAGAATACAACGGCAGCTTGGCACGACACCCGGCACGACGCGTCACAGAGGCAAACCGAACGAGACGTCCAACCAATTGCTGCTCAAGATAGACTCCTACAAAACATGCACATCACTATTGCATACTGTACAGTTGGAAGCATGACGATTTATAATTTGTACATCTTCGACGCGCAGGGCCGTTGCATTCACTACAGCGAGTGGCAGCGTCCAAAGCAGCCGTCGGTCAGTCAGGTGGAGGTGGGATCGAAGCGCAGGATGGCGCTTCATGCTGCCAGCCTATTTGTTGCAGGAGTTTCAGTTGGTCCACGGCCTGCTCGCCTCCATCAGATCGTTCAACGAGAAGCTGTCTCCCCTGGGACCCAGGCAGTGCCGCGAATTGCGCGCCGCGCCGTTGGTTTCAACGGAGATATTTTAAGGAGCCAATTTAAAGAGTACAGCACGATGAAGAGCAGATTGCACTATTTCGAGACGGCCACGTCGCTCAAGTTCGTAATGAACACCGACATAGCAGCGCTCGGGATTGAGGAACTTCTTCCCAAGATATATGAACAAGTATGAAGCGCAGTGTTGAACGACGCGATTTGACTTTCGCTTAGGTCTACGTGCCGTATGTGACGGGGAACCCTTTCGCCGTTAAGGGCGAAATTATTCAAAGCGAGATTTTCAAACAAAAGCTCACAACGTTGGTGCAAAGTCACGGCAGCTTCGCGTAGGGAGCCTTTTACTTCCGCTCGGCCAACGAAGCAACGATAATGGTAAACAAATATGAGTCCAGCGTTTGGCTAACATTGATGGCACTGTTGATGCACTATCCTGCCGTTGGAACTGCGCCGTCCATTGTCCACGCTTATGACTTTTCCTGGCGTATCCATTCTTCCCATCCGCCGGGAAAGTGCCGAGTTCTTAAATGACATATGATATTAAGCTGTTCCAATTCATTTCAGCCGTTCAACTTACTTTGTAAAACCGTGCCTGTGCGCAATCTCGACTGCAGCCGTGCTCTTAATGTGACTAAGGCCGTGGAAAACGACATTCGCATCGAACTTGTGCGGCTTTTCAAATTTGTACTTTTTGAAGAAACTCTCATCGTCCATTTCGAACGCTTCCGGTAGTTGGCCAACTGGAAGAAAACTGTTACACTCAAAAGCGTAGTAATGGAACGTACGCGGAATGTTCACGGCATCGATAATTCGACCCTGATTTGTAATCTCCTCCGGATCGCGAACATCAATCAGTAGTACGTCGTGTGCTTCAATGAGTGCCTTGAGCTCTTCGTAGGAAACGGCATTTTCATACTGGGCGGAGGTAGACAGCGAAACATTGAAAATGGGTTTGAAGTGGGAACGAGGAGCGACTAAAGCAAGGAAAAACGCTGAACAACCTTAAGTTGGCCTTTAATTCAATGTTATCATTTCTTACGTTGACGCGATGCAGAATAGAGAACTTCGCCGAACTGTTTACCACGCAAACGATTGAAACTGGAGTGCGATGCAGATATGGCTTGCAGAATTAACGGAAACCTTCGCAAGCAGCCAGTGCGACACGTCACAGATAGCATTTCTGCGCTATTGACCACTGAAAATACGGAGTCGAAGCAAATCTGCATCCATTCAAAGCGATGCACTAGAAAAGTTGCTTTGCAAATAATGTTACAGCATCATTTGAACACGCTACGGTTCCTACTGCACTACTGCTGCAGAATATAGATCATCCACGCGAGCGAAACTTAGCAATGTAATGCATCAGCCGTGCGAAGCCACTATGCATCATACATTTGTTCCTGAGATGAAGCGTTCCTAACGAGAGCCAATGAATGCAAAAGCGTGGCACAACTGTTCAAGAGAAAAAAACAAGGTTATTACATAACGGCATGGGAATCAGCCCAACGTGGGTTGACCGCTTCGACTGCCAAGCATGCAACCGTCGGGCGGGTACTCCGCACAGCCAGGCGACATTGCAAAACAAGACTTCAAGATTTATCATGAGGAGCTAGCAAGATAGAACTTCGCTACGCGAAGACGGCTGATGAACAACACCACGCGTCAAGTTCACGCAATATAAATCATCAAAAAGTAAACCAAAATTTTACCAAAACATAGCGCAGTAGCTTAACGAAACCTGAAGTGTGCAATTCACGCATGCGACAAAGCGAACTTCACTCCCGTGGCGCGCTTGAAAGATTCATACAGTACCCGTTCATTTCGTGAATGTAGGCAATGTCGCAGGTCAGTTAACGAAACACAGTAATCCTTCGTTTGCAAATCTAGAAGAAGCAGGAATGACGAAGTATGTTGAATTGTTCTTCACGGACTTTTTCCCGTTGAAAACGCTTTATTCAAAAAAAGAAAAAGCGAAGCTTTCGGGTCCAACCTGACCTGTCATCACCGCTGCCGTGAATAGTCTGAAGCTTTACCAAAGGGGCGGAGGCAACACTGCCCGGTCTCGGTTGACTGAAAGTGTCCCCGCTCCTGCGGTTTAGTGGAAGAGCGCTTTCTCCAAAAGGAATTCACGGTCTGTGCTGACCGGACTCAGTTTACCTATTTTGCCTTTTCTTTTTATTTTTATTTGCGTTGATGACGGGTCAGGTTGGACCCGAAAGCTTTGTTTTTTTTGAATAAAGCGTTTTCAACGGGAAAAAGTCCGTGATAAACAATTCAACAATCTAAAAGAAGCACTTATAACGCGGCACCCATTTCACTCGTACGCGACTTCGTGCCCGGTCGTTCGAAAGAATGTTTAAGATAAGCCCAGCGCTGAACGCGCTTTGTGCAACGGCCACAACGGGTCTTTTCTGTTATCTGGACCCATTACCTGCGCATCTTTTAGAACAATACTTCGCTTGCGTCATCTGTTGTTCGGAGAAGGTATCTGTGCGCCGGAGCTGAGCGCCGTCGTGCAATTTACCCCACTGCAATTGGCCAGTTCAGCGACCAGCGCTGATTATGTCGGCGAGTATATTGTGAATAATGCATCCGATGGGACGTCAGCTCATCCAAATCAGGTGACATAAGAAAGCGGTTGCAATTACGAAAAAAGTTTAGCTTTTTTAATGCGAAATGTTCCATTCCTTTTCCTTTTCGCTGACGACGGAACTAGGTTGTTCCGGAAGCTCCGAGGGAAAAAGCAAGCGTTGGGTTTTCTGATCTTTTACCTAATAACTACCCATCCATCCGGTGGTAGGGCGTTGTTTCGTTCAATTTCAGACGCTCGAAAACAGGAAAAATCCGTAGAAAGCCAACTCAACCGTCTCTCCCGTTACAATGACCCCAGTTGTGCCGGCGGCTGCACATGTCACATGAACACGCAGCTGTGTGAATACTGATGCTATGTGATGAAATTCTCGGAAATTTCAGGAATTGTACGTCATCCAGCGCCTGAGGTGAAAAGAGACGAGAATACGCCATGTATCGATGATGTTTTTGTCAAGATGACAAATGATCTGTCATATTTTTTGACAGCTGATACACCCATGATCTCATTAGTAGAGAATTTAAGAGACATGTCCTTTGCTGCTGGGTGTCGGAAGAAAGGAGGAACCTTAACGATTGTCACTTCGAAAAGTTACATTGCTTTCATTCCGTCCGCTGAATAAAGCTGCTACAAGCTATCGAGGCTCGAACCTAACCGAATGGATACCTCTGCTGACACGAAGACGGAGCCCAGACGGACCGATGCTTCCCTCGACGTGCGACTCATTCCCGAATATGATGGCTCATCGAACCAGCCGATCTCCGAATGGCTCGATAAGCTCGAGCTGGTGTGTCGGATCCGAGGAATCGACGACGTCACGAGCGTCATACCGCTGCGGCTGGCCGGTGGCGCCTTCGCCGTGTATAGCCAGCTTCCGCTTGAGCACCAGAGGAACCCCGCCAAGGTGAAGGAGGCTTTGAGGGCGGCATTCGAAGTGGACTCCTTTGTCGCCTACGAGCAGTTTGTTTCAAGGAAGCTGAGACCGGACGAACAGCCAGATTCGTTTTTGGCGGACCTGCGAAGATTGTCAGGCCTCTTTGGTGGGGTGTCAGACAAGGCACTGGCGTTTGCCTTTGTGGCCGGACTGCCATGGAGCCACCGCCAGCTGCTCCGCGTGGGTTCGCGCGTGGAGAATCTCAGTTTGGACGACATCGTCAGCCGTGCCCGCGCTGTGTTCAAGGACAACATCCCAGTAAGCTTCAGCGATGCCTGCTTGGGAGCCGCAGAGCCAAGACAGAGACAGCAGCAAGTTTGTCCGGCGCGGAAGTGCTTCTCCTGCGGCGGCGTGGGTCATTTTGCTAGAGAATGCCCAACTCCACGTTGGAGTCCGGACGGTGATGGACCGCCGAGGGTGGACGGTCGTCGGAAAGGGCGTCAGGGTCGCCTTTCCAACGTTTCAGCGGCCGCTGAAGTGGGAAACCAGGGAAATTCTCATGGGGAGGAGGCCTCAGCGCCAGCCTACTCCCCAAGCCGATGTTGACCAAGGCGCTGCCTTCCATACGACTGCGAATCGACGGCGTTCCTGGCAAAGTGCTAGTCGACACGGGTTGCTCAAAGTGTGTGGCTCATGTGAAAAGCTGCAAGCGGTGGACGAGACGGCCCGTCAGTCGACGGAAAGGAGCTGGAATGCCTGGGCGTAGGGGTCGTCGGTCTGGAGCGGACTGGTGGCGGTCGAGCCACCGTCGAAGTGATCATAGTCGGCGGCAAGCCACTCGGCTTCGACTTCATCCTTGGATGACTCAGAATTCTTCCGTAACACGGTTGGTCTACGAGGCTATAAGCTCTTTGGTCTAATTTACATTGGTGACGGTGACGAAGGTTACATCTTGGACAATTCAGCCATAGACCAGATTGTGTTGTGTGTCCTGTGAAGATGGCTCTGGTGTTCGAGGTCCCGAGGTACAAGTTTCAAACAGCGCAAAGGCAATAGCAACAGTTCATTGGTGTGGGATACGTAGTGTTTTGGGTGTCTTGGAAGGTGTCCCCGAAATTTTCTGGAAGGGGCACATGCCCGGGCACTACTACGTCAATCCAAGCTTCGCTCAGGGTGACCTGGATTATCCGAACCCGTATGACATACATGACTTGGATAGGCTAGCAGTGAACAAACGTAGACAAATGAGTTTTGAGTATGCTGCATGGCTTACAAGACACAATGACTGGCCTGCTTCCAGCAAGGCCATGACTGCGAAATTGGTTACCGAGCTGTTCTCTATCACCAACAAGTGGTATACGGACGACCTGGCAATGTTTAGGATTGTTGCTAAGCTCATGAACCACACGTGGGAAAAGCCTCCCGCTGCTTCTTTCCTAGAGAACGCGTGACTAGCACACGAGACAGCTGAGAGCATTTTCCTGTGTTCTATCATCGCTTCTAATGTTGGCCGGAACGTGTTTAACAAGTAGACTATTGCTATTCGCCTTCCAACATCTTGGCCTGGGGAAGCAATATGTGGTGTGTGGTCTAGTCTTATTGTCGAACAACTGAGGAACCTTGGCGGATTGCCTACTGCAAATCGTGCACACAGAAGTCTCATGTCGGGTGCCTGGCTGGGCGGTCTTGATGCTTTCTCCTTGGATCACTGATGGGCTGTCAGGGAAGGCCCGGCTGAAGACGAAGGCAGCCAGCGAAATGCCCATACGGCGACGAATTAGCACAGTGCTCTCTCTGGTCGAGGAGTATGCGCTCCAGCTCTCTGTTACACTCATGAAGTCTGAGGACAACCGAGCAGACTCGCTGACCCGCGTGCCTCAACGGTGGCTGACACCCGCGACCGGTCCCAGCAGTCCAGTGTGTGCAGCCATCGCCGACCCAGGGGCCAAGCGTCTGATCGCCGCCGTGCACCACGCAGCCGGACATCCTGGTGTGAGAAGAACGTCCTATTTCGTGCGGCGTGCGAACCCGTCCATAAACAGGGGAATGGTGCGCCAGGTGGTAACCGAGTGTCAAGTGTGCCAGTCTATCGACCCTCCGCCCGTCAAGTGGGAACACGGAACGTTGGAGGTTCCACGCGTATGGCAACGGGTGGCCATTGACATCACCCACTGCGGCGAGAGGCCGGTTCTGACCCTCATTGATTGTGGGCCCTCGAGGTTCGCGGTGTGGCGACCCCTGAGGCTTCAAACCAGCGCTGATGTGATAGAGCAACTCGAAGGCATATTTTGCGAGCGTGGGGCCCCTGAAGAGTTGCTCCTGGACAACGACACCGCCTTTCGAAGCCGATTGTTCGCCGATTTTGCCGCTCTTTGGGGAGTGCAGCTGCGTTTCAGATGCGCGTACGTCCCGTCAGGGAACGGCATCGTGGAGCGCTGCCACCGATCTGTAAGGTGATCGCCGCGCGAAAGGGCTGCTCAATATCAGAGGCCGTCTACCTTTACAACGTCACTCCCCGGGACGACTGCAGCGCGTCGTCGACGCCGGCTGCCGCGGTGTACCGGTACGATGTAAGGATCCGTGAAGTTGACCGGCTTCCTGAAGAAGATCGTTCTGGCGCTGCGCCTTACGTTGTCGGACAGAAGGTGTGGGTGAAACCGGCACTAGTCTATCTCAGCCCCAACGATCTGATTGGTTGGGTTCGGTGTCAGCTCCAAGGTGATGATTGGTTGCAGTCGAATGGTTAAAGGCAGTGCTGATTGGTTATGCAACTGATGGCGTAGTCCAGCAAGATATCCTGGACACACGCTTGGGGACGGGCATCGCGTATATATAGGTAGGGAGAAACGAGGCAACGTTTTATCTGTCAGAATGAGCGCGAGAGAGGTGCCTTGCTTGTCAGAGATGTGTGCGAAGTTCGTCAATGACGAATTTGCCGCATGTAAATTCATGCAAAGGAGAGGCGTACTCCATCGACGAAGGGTCTGCCCGCGGTGCGGCAGAAGTATGGTTCTGAAGTCAAGGAATGACCGCAGGGACGTCCGATGGAGGTGCAACGGAACGCGTTGCTACAAGGAGCTGTCTCCTAAAACAGGAACGTGGTTCCAAGGTAGTGTTTACGTAGCGATAGTTTGTTCTTGATTATACTTGTGCTTAGGGTGCGACCTGCCCATAAGAACGTTCCTGCTATTTATACAAGCATGGTCAGAGAAGTTGACCAGCGTCGCGCACTGCAAGACGTTGTTCAACATGAACAAGAGTTCAGTTTTAAGACTGAACGCAGCAATGAGGCGTGTCGCAGAGGAGTGGCTGTTGAACAACCCGGTGCCTGTGGGCGGGCCCGGCTTAACGGTTGAGGTTGACGAGAGCTTGTTTTCAAAGCGCAAGTACAACCGGGGTCGGGTGCTTCCCCAGGCATGGGTCGTTGGTAGTGTGTGCCGAGAGACGGGCCATTGTTTCCTTGCCCGTGTTGCAGATCGGTCCCCCGCTACGCTTATCGATGTCATCAAAGAGAACGTAGCGGCTGGATCGACTGTAATCACGGATGAATGGCGGGGATACTACCGTCTGTCGGATGAGCACTACACACACTTACGTGTGAATCACTCGATCAACTTTGTTGATCCAGTGAGTGGTGCTCATACGCAGACGGTGGAATCCCTCTGGTCCCACGCCAAGCAGGGGAACAAGGCCCGTCGCGGTACACACCGCTCCAAAATAGACTCGTACTTGTGCGAGTTTGTTTGGCGCCGACGGCTCAGCCGGGATGAACATCCGTTCAACAGCATCCTCTGCGCCATTGCGGAGCTGTATCCGCCCCGGTAGGACGGCGTCCCCGTGTATTTTGTTGTTATCCGTGTGTTTCATTGGTTTGTACAGCTTTGTGATTGAAATTAAACTTCGTTTTTCCTTATCAAAATGTGGGTTCACCGCGTTGTCTATCGCACAATGATTTCCCCGTTGACCAGCTTAGCGCCCGCGGCGAATTTTACGAGACAATGCGTGCTTCTTGATCTCACCGCCAAGCGGTGTCTGAGTTTGGCAACATAAAGAACGGTGGTGCTGATAAGGCAGGTGCCTACAGTGGCAGTAACATCATTTCACTTTGCACGCACCTTCCTACCTATGATGTTGCCGAAAAGGCAGGTGCCTAGAGTGGCAGTGATATCCTTTTACTTTGTTGTATGCACCGGCCTAACCATTCTGTGCCCAGGGAGTTTTTGTTCACCCATCTGCCTGCTCCCTACCCACGAGTGTACGCCTCCGTGGTTTATAAGGAGCGCAAGCCAACGTGTGCGCTAGTCAGTATGTCTGCGAAGGCATTGGACGGTCAAACTTTGTCCTGTGCCTGTCCAACTAACGCGTACGTTTGCCGACGCTTTGATGATGGATAACGTCCACGTAACGATGCCTACTGTTGTGTTATTCTCATAATCTAAAAGGGAGATACGATCTTGATTTTATGGTTTTGGCTTAGGTAAAGGCAGAAAACGGTGCCTACGGTTGTGTTGTTTTCATAATCTAAAAGGGAGATATGATCTTGATTTTACGGTTTAGGCTTAGGTAAAGGCAGAAAACGATGCCTACGGTTGTGTTGCTTTCATATTCTGTAATAGAATCACTACCCTTAGTTGAGGTTCAGGCTTTGGTAAGGGAAGGAAACACTGCTATGGTAGTGACGCATTTGCTGCTGGACTTCGTTGTCGTGCTCTGCTACCTTTATTTCAGGTTAATGCGGAACATTATGGTTAGGTCTAAGGAGAGCAGCAGCTCTCCTTACACCTGACCATTAACGTTTCACATTAACCTTAAATGTGCTACTTTCGTAGTCTAAATGGGAGATATAATCCTCATTTTATGGCCTAGGCTTAGGTAAGGGCAGAAATTTAACATAAGATTAGAACTATCGCATTGCAGTAAAAATGAATGTCTTGCTGGACCTCCAGGGAAGTAGCACAGTTGGGGCTGCTGGACGTTAGTGCCTGCAGTCAACAGAGCAGAAGGTGCAAGCGGGAGGTAGCGAATTTTTGGGAGCGGTTCCTCTGCTGAAGGAATTCGGAACACCATATGCGCTTGTAACAATCGCATTGCCGTAAAGATGAATGTCCTACTGGACCTCCAGGGAAGTATCACAGTTGGGGCTGCAGGACGTTAGTGCCTGCAGTCAACAGAGCAGAAGGTGCAAGCGGGAGGTAACGGATTTGTGGGAGCGGTTCCTCTGCTGGAGGAATTCGAAACACCATGTGCGATTGCTTGACAGGGGAAAGTTCAGATAGAATTGAAACAATCGCATTGCCGTAAAGAGCGAAAGAGAATGTGATTGGTTGGCCAAGCCTGCAGGTTGTGTTCGAAGGGGAAGAAGTTTCATTTTGCGAAGATGAGTGGTATTGCACGGTTGAGTTTTAAGAAGTTGTGTGTAATGTTTGTGGATAATGAGTTGGCAGCAGTCAAATTCATGCAGAGCAGAGGTCTGATGCATAAGCACAAATTATGCCCGCGGTACTGCAAGCCCATGGTGCTGCAGCAGCGGAAAGATCAGGACGGCGTGCGGTGGCGGTCCAATGGAAAGCACTGCCAAAAAGAGATGTCGGCGAAGACAGGAACGTGGTTCTAAGGTAATAAACAGTTGGTGAATAGTTTGTTGCCTATAGTAGTGGTGTTTAAAATATCGGCACCCAGTAAGGACCATGCTGCTGTTTATGTATGCGTGGTCGCAAAAAATGACGCTTCACTTCTACCGCGTCGCTCTCCAGTTGCCGGTCGGAGCTGCGGTGAAGCTGAACGCAGCGATGGGGCTTGTCGCAGAGGAGTGGGTGTTGAAGAACCCGGTGCCTGTGGGAGGTCCCGGTCTCACGGTTGAAGTGGATGAGTCCTTGTTCGCAAGGAGAAAGTACAACCGGGGTCGGGTGCTTCCACAGACGTGGGCCGTCGGTGGTGTGTGCCGAGAGACGGACCATTGTTTCCTTGCCCGTGTTGCAGATCGGTCCGCCGCTACGCTCATCTCTGTCATCAAAGAGAACGTAGCGGCCGGATCGACTGTAGTCACGGATGAATGGCGGGGATACTACGGTCTGTCGGATGAGCACTACACACACTTACGTGTGAATCACTCGATCAACTTTGTTGATCCAGTGAGTGGTGCTCATACGCAGACCGTGGAATCCCTCTGGTCCCACGCCAAGCAGGGGAACAAAACCCGCCGCGGCACGCACCGCTCCAAGCTTGACTCGTATTTATGCGAGTTTGTTTGGTCCCGACGGCTCAACCAGGGTGAACACCCGTTCGAGAAGATCCTCTGCGCCATAGCGGAGCTGTACCCCGCGCGTTAGAAGGTCATGGGGGTATGTGATCCTTACTGTTGCGCCTCATACCTATTGCTTCTTTTCTACAGGACTACGTGCGATGCACGCCGGTGGAGCTGTCAGTGAAAACAGGGGTATAGTTCCAAGGTAGCGTCTGTTGGCGAATAGTTCGTTGCTCATTTTAGCGGTGTTTAGGGTGAACAGCCCATAGAAATCAGTTTCCCGTTCATTTGGCCCTGGGAAGAAGTGTACGCAAAAGGTAGGCTATTTTTCACTTTTCGGTCGTTTTGCGGCTAAGTCTTTTCTGATTCGCATTGGTAACGTCTACGCGGCTGACGTTCAAAGTAGTATGCGAAAAAGTAGACAGCTATGCAAGCGATAGTAGCGCCACCTACACCGAAGTCTAAAATCGGTCTTCCACCTTGGTCGGCGACGGTGGTGCCACTTAAGTAGGTCACGCTTGGGGCTGTGCGCGACTAGTACCGTGAAACCTCCCGGCGCTCGTTGCATCTCCAAGTATCACCGAGGTACGGTGACAGGAGTTCTTTCTCGCCAGGCTGTGACGGTTGATGGCATCCCCCGACATGTGCGAGATTTGCGTTTCCGAGCGCCATCCGAAGAATCATACAAAGGGGTGCCGCCCAAAGACGATGAGCACAATGAGCTTGTCCTCCACTTCACCCGACCAGAAGAAGAGCCGACGCCTGCGGACGGGGAACTACTGACGATGCGTCCGGTCAGAGAACTGGAGGAGGAGCCTGTCGAGATGAGGCGTTCGTCGCGACCGCGCAAGGCCCGGACGTGCTCCTGTTGTGACACTTGAGTGTCAGGGGGGAGTGTGCCAGCGGCTGCACATTTCACATGAACACGCAGCTGTGTGAATACTGATGCTATATGATGAAATTCTCGGAAATTTCAGGAATTGTACGTCATCCAGCGCCTGAGGTGAAAAGAGGCGAGAATACGCCATGTATCGATGATGTCTTTGTCAAGATGACAAATGATCTGTCATATTTTTTGACAGGTGATGCACCCATGATCTCATTAGTAGAGAATTTGAGAGACATGTCCTTTGCTGCTGGGTGTCGGAAGAAAGGAGGAACCTTAACGATTGTCACTTCGAAAAGTTACATTGCTTTCATTCCGTCCGCTGAATAAAACTGCTACACCAGTCTTCAATATTTCTTGATTTCTCATTTTCTCTGATCTTTTCTTGACACAAAGAGTTGTTAAATCCTGTGATAATCATTTTGTGACTAAGTTTTGTACACTGAAGCTAATTCAACGCTACATAATTTTACACCCCTATCTACCCTCCCGGAGATAATGACCACTCTTAGCTCATTGGATGATTTGAGTAGAAGATTAAACATCTACCTGAATGAGTTGGTTTCCTATAAACCTTGGTCGCTAAGGTTATCCCTTTCCTCATTACTAGAACATCTAGGAAAGTCCTTCTGTTCCTGTTCCATTGTAAGATTGATGGAGTCAGGGAACCGGCTGTTTAGGTGCAAATTTCGGCCCTTTAGGGTGACAGAGACCTTACAGTAGGTGTCCCTTTTGCATAAAAGGAGACGAATAATATTATTTAAAGCCATTCCACTGGAAGCACTTTCCTTCCTCCATGCAAATCTTAACCAACTGGGCAATGTTATGAGTATTAAGGTTTGTTCTGTCCATTATGGGCCATCGGAGAGCAAGTCGAAAATGGTAGTCAATTCGGACGTTGTTAAACGGATCCTTCACATCATAGCTATCTAGAACGTCCACGGGGTTAAGTGTGATTTTTTTGATTTCCTGCACAAACGTTGCTGAATTTTATGTGTCAGCACATCTCCTTATTAAGGGTTGTAGCAGTTTGACTGGGTAGTCACAGAGGCCATTAGTGACGCTCTTTCTGCTTGAAATCACTGGCATGCCTTCTTTGTGAACGTTAGGGCAACAGAATCCGAACCATTCAGGGCAACAGAAGTTAGTCGTGTAACGTAGCTTTCAGACTAAGTTGGACAATTTTCATTCTTTCGTTTCATCAAACATTTCTGACAGTTTATCTATCAGTCATTTCCCTATGCTTTCCGTAGGGTCTCTCTCCATGACGGCATAAGCTCTATACTGCAACAGGTTTATTGCTTCGTTGTTGTACTCTTCTCTATCCATGATAACCACTACATGTCCTTTATCTGCTTGGTCACAATGATTGAACCCTCTCTTTTTATGGTCCTGGTAGTTTTGAATTTCATTGCAGATAAGTTCATTAAGGCCACGTATTTCTGGTTCGTCAGGCAGTTTGCAATTAATCACCGGATCTGATTTCCTCTTGTGCGATCTACATTTCTGATGTTACTTTCCATCCTGCTTATCAGATCCAAGGAATCTACTTCTGCAGGAGTGGGCACGAAGTTCATTCCTTGGCTAGAACTTTTTTCTAAGCTCGACATCTATTTCGAACTTACGTTAACCACTATCTTGTCCAAATTCAGAGTTAGTTGGCTGACGTAGTATAAATCCAGCTAGAAATTACGTGTTGAACCAATATCCCATAGCGTCAAGTATCTAAGAGGTCAACGGATGAAGACGAGACGCGCGTAGTCTCAAAGCATCAGATACAGATGAACCTTATCAAGAAATGATGTGTAGTCGTAAGAAAGTACCATAATCAATTTCTGCATTACGAAGAACCCAATCTTCACAGGTAAAACATGTATAGTCGAAGTGCACATATGGTTGGGAAGCTTATATTCAAAATCACATGAAAATAAACAAAGCAGCTTTCTGAAACTCTTCAGTTCCGAATGCACCATCTGTGACTCCATCAAATGTGCATAAAGTAGTAAACTTAAAAAGGTTCAATCATCCTTAGATTGAGCGTAGGCGTCGCTAGTGAAAATGTTTAAAGCGGTTTAGAAAGGACCGTTTAAAATTCCCTAGCTACGTTTATGCAAAACATCCTGCTGGTCATTTCTGGCGGAAACGCCGGTCGTTTGGCGGTGTTAATAGTCACCCTGCTGAAATAGTAGTAAGGAAGATGCCCGTCGACTACTCAAAGTGGAACAGTATTGAGATCTCTGACGACGAAGATGCTCCAATAAGCAAACATTTCGACAAGGAGTCTTGGTGGCGTTTGCGGCACCAGGAACGCCTTGAGCGCATGGTGGCAGCGAAGAGAAACAGGACCGCAGTTGCCAAAGAGTTGAATACCGCCAAGCAAAACATAGAAAAAATACAACATCAGCTGAAATGCGAAAACATTTGTCAAGAGGTTAGAAAAGATTTAGATAATCAGCTTATTGAAATGGAAAAGCAGTATAAACATTGGGAACAGAAAGAACAGGAACTTATGCAAACGGAGAAGACTCCTTGGAACGTTGACAACATTTGTCATGTATCGATGGATCAAACGCGTGTCAATACGAATCTTCGTCCTGTGATGACAGAGGTGGACTGTTCAAAAGTACCTCCTGGCGAGTTTGACCGTTTCATGGAACAGCATGGAAACGACTTGCTGAAGCTTGCAGAGCTAGATACCACAAAAGAAACAATCACCTTCTTGCAACAGCACACACATTTGTGTCATCAGATTGCAAGCGATTTGCTATTGGTACAAGCAGTCGATCTTAAAATGTCCGGCAAGGACAGGCTGATGCACAGAACGATTATTCAATACTTGCGACTCACTTGGCTGTTGGGGAAAGCTACAAGCAATTTCGTGACCGAAATTTCACCAAGCTACATTGCCGCCGCGTTGAACAAATTAGCCAAGTACGTAGCGGAAGATTCAGGTCCATTCAATAGCGAACTGAGACGCTTGAAGGACTTAGTAACAAAGAGGGCGGAAGTGAGAACGAAGGAGGCACAAATACAACAGGTATACGACTCTTTACCGCCACTAATGCAAGAGGGATTCGCTGAAAGAAGCACTGAGAAACTCAAGAAAGCGGCAGAGAACATGTCCTTGGAGGAATTTAAGGAGCACATGAGACGCTGCGAGGAAGTCGGCCTCTGGGTCACTTCGCCGCCAGACTGTTCATAGACGCGAGTGCCCCAGTTCCTTCTATAATTTCCCGAAAGCATCCAAGCGCCATAACATACTGCATTTTATAATTTGAACCAATTAGTACATAATAATAAACTATGAATACATAAAATATTAACGCAAAGCATGTGGATAAATAACTATTTGATATTAGTATCTTGGCACTCCTTAATCTCTGCCCCCCTAGGCGGCGCTACTCTCGCCTTCGTTGATTGGTCACCTTCAGATGGGCTAAGCTAACGATGACTCGGTACAACGTTGCATGGAACAAAATCATGGAAATTGAAAATGGGGAGGTAGAAGTGGGAGAAAAATGGGGGAAGTTGTTGCTGAGGATGGAAGAGTGGATATTCGATAGAGAAGTAGATGTTGACGGTACTTGAATAATTTGCGCAGGCTGAAAGCCAGCAAATCTTCATGTGTTTGTTGGCTTAAGGTTAGGTAGGACAGAAAACGATGCCTATGGTCATATTGCTTTCGTAATCTAAAAGGGAGATATGATCCTGATTTTATGGCCTATGCTTAGGTAAGGGCAGAAAACGATGTCTATTGTCGTGTTGCTTTCGTAATGCAAAAGTGAGACATGATCCTCCTTTCACGGCCTTGGCTTAGGTAAGGGCGGAAAGCAATGCGTATGGTGGTATTGCTACCATAGTCTGCGCTGTTTACTTTTCAAGTTTGCTACTAACGAAGAGAGGTCGTTCAACAGTTTCTGGCGAACGAACGTCACAGCTGTGGAGAGTGGGTGCGCTTTAACCCTGAAGCTATATTAATGTTCCAAGCGGAACACGGTTTCATTCGAGATGATTTGTGGAAGCGATCGGTTGAACTTTGCCCAACTCTGTGCTCCATCCGTCAATGACGAACTGTCTGCAGTTCGCGCCATTGCTGAGCTGTACCCGTCCTGCTAGGATGCTACAGAGGTATGCATTCGTTGCAGTTGCGCAACATAACTGTTCCTTCGTTTGTACAGGTTCCGTGAGACGGAGGTGTGTGGACGACCGAACATGACGACGAACGCCACTATTTGCCACTTGTGTTAAAAATACAACGGCGGTCTTCGTACGAGCACGTCGGTTCGCGGCTGTCGCTCAAGTGTGCGCAAAAGTAGGCTATTTTTCACTTTTCGGCCGTTTTGCGGCTAAGTCTTTTCTGATTCGCGTTGGAAACGTCGACGCGGTTGTCGTTTACTGTACAGTAGAACCTCCCGTGTCCGGACAACTTGGGACCGGGGTTAGCGCGGTTATGGGAGGTCCTGCTGTAGGAGAGTTGAAATGCAGGTGCAATCTGCGCCCATGTTGTTCAGTAGGCGGAGCACGGCAATTCACCGTGCGAGTTTCACCACGCGCGTTTCACCGCGGGGCAGTTCACCGCACGAGTATCGCCGTGGCGAACGTTTCGCCACGAGGGCACTGTCTCCGCTGTCAGGCGTGTCGCCACAGCCGATTACCTCTCCTTTCGCGGTCAATCTCCCTATTTGACGGTTCGTCTCCCATGTACACATCTTTTCTCCAACTTTCTGGTCTCTGTTCCATACTTTCCGATGGCGACGTTTGCAATTTCCGCGGCTTAAATTTAACCTATAAGCTATCTTATTCGACCACCCTGCTTCTTTCCCAGTCTTTCTCCCAACCTAATGGCTCATCTCCGATGTCCTTGCTCCCACTTTCGGGTCTCTGCTCCATGCTTTCGCATGGAACCGCAGGCAATTTCCGCGGCTTAACTCCAACTTATTCGATCACGCTGCTTCTTTCCCAAATGTCGCTTCTTTCTGCCCAATCAAGCGGCTCATCTCCGTCTACTTGTCCTTGCTCCCACCTTCGGGTCTCTGCTCCATGTTTCCCCATGGCGCCGCGTGCAATTTCCGCGGCTTAGCTTCAAGTTACAACCTACCTTATCTAACAACGACACCTCTAAGTTTCTGAGCTGCCGCTGATGAACGATTGCAAAGCCTGATTGCCAATGGACCAAGCTTTACTGTCAAAGGGAGAACAACCGTCACGCACTGTCCGTCGCGAGGTTCACGCCACCACTCACCCTTCGTTGTCTCAGCGGCGCGAGCGCTTTAAATCGGTCGACAGATTTAAAACGGTGTTCCCACTTAAAGCTCCTAGACACGCAACCGTCGGCACATCAAGTAGTGTGCCTCAGTAGACCAGTAACGTAGCAAAACCGTGTTATAGGACTGATTAAACTCGGCCTCTGCTCGGTTATCGCAGGGACAATGCGTGAGAAAATGAGATCAAGGCATGCGAATGGCGCAGAGTGTCCAGGTTGGGAGAATCTGATCGACTATTAAATGTGGAGAAGGCCACGAAACCTGCGCACAACTGTTGCGACTCGAAAAGCGGCCGTACAAGTTGGAGCTATTTCTTGGACACTGCAGGTGGCTCCGCCAAGGAATGTGGAG
This sequence comes from Trichuris muris, assembly GCA_000612645.2. NCBI lineage: Eukaryota > Metazoa > Nematoda > Enoplea > Trichinellida > Trichuridae > Trichuris > Trichuris muris. The sequence continues at coordinate 25,888,936 of CBXJ02000086.1, read as the reverse complement.
CAGAAATATTGGCATTGGAGAAAAGGTTGGTAAAGGGTGTTAAGCAGTCAGGGTTGGAGATAAGCCACAGTGCCTGAAAATAGGTGTCCTTGACAAATAAGGTAGGTTGTAACCTGAAGCTAAGCAGCGGAAATTGCACGCGGCGCCATGAGGAAACATGGAGCAGAGACCCGAAGATGGGAGCATGCACAAGTAGACGGAGATGAGCCGCCTGATGGGCAGAAAGAAGCGACATTTGGGAAAGAAGCTGCGTGATCGAATAAGTTGGACCTAAGCCGCGAAAATTGCCCGCGGTTCCATGTGAAAGCATGGAGCAGAGACCCGAAAGCACGAGTAAGGACATCGGAAATGAGCCGTTAGGTTGGGAGAAAGACTGGGAAAGGAGCAGTGTGGTCGAATAAGGTAGCTTATAGGTTAGATCAGTGATTCTCAACGGGGGCGGTAGCGTCCCACGGGAGCGCTGCGGGGGGGGGGGGCGGTGGAAGATTTTAGGGGCACGGTGGAAGATTTTAGGGCGCGGTGGAGGCTGCTAGGGGGGCGCTGATGATATCTAGAAGCTTGCTGCGCCGTAGAGCTCGACGCCCGGGTGATTCAGGATCTACCACGGCAAAGTGAGAACGCATATGATAGGTGTTTCACAAGGTCCCATCTGCCATTGTCCTTCATGTATACAGACGTCGTTAATAGGTGTTTCGCGGATATTTCTCGATCGAACTCGCACTGTCCCTTCTCAGGAGGACACTGGAATCTCGACCTGCCCTTTCAGTCATAAACCGTTCCACTGAGAAGACTAATATAAAAGACTGGCAGTTTCTCTGCGAAGTCATTCACTGACCACTTGGTGAGACCAATAAACCATAACCTAACAAGAGTACCATCATGAGGAGAAGGACGACTCAGAACGTGTCGTTTGAAGGCGGCCTAATAAATGTCAAATGCAACCAAAAGGTTGATAGAACCAGAACCAACAGACCCTCATTGTTGAATCATCGTCTCATGATATCTAATCAACGTCAGTACGGCCAGGACGAGCCACTGCGAACGAAACGGCTCTCGGCCCACACGCGTGGGGATCGCTGCCGAGTCCGGGGGGGGGGCTGGGGGGCAGTGGACAGGCCTGAGGGGGCGCTGGCACGAAAAAGGCTGAGAACCTATGTGTTAGACTTAAGCCGCGGAAATTGCAAGCGTAGCCATCGTAAAGTATGGAACAGAGACCAGAAAGTTGGAGAAAAGATGTGTACATGGGAGACGAACAGTCAAATAAGGAGATTGGCTGCGAAAGGAGCGGTAATAGGTTGTGGCGACACGCCTGACAGCCGAGACAGTGCCCTCGTGGCGAAACGTTCTCAGCGGCGAAACTCGCACGGTGAACTGCCGTGTACCCGCATTGTTGCTCATTCAGTGACGTCCACGCAGTGTTCGCTCGTAGCTTAACCAAATCTGCGGGGAAAGGAGCGATCCAGCGGCAGCCGAACCGATTTCTGCGGTCTAAATAGTTATGTTTAAAATATTCCAGCATTTGTTCCAAGTCATGGAGTGGCTAGGTGACTAGCTCGTCGAAGATGCTTCCGACGTACCCCGTTGGCACAGAAACAATGGAAGTAAACACGTTGCACATGTCGCCTGCAGATCACTGTACTGTATTTTAGTTAGCGGTTTGCTGGCTGGTGGTTTATAGCCTGGTGTTGCGTCCCAATTTGTGTGTACGGCTCATTTATGGACCGTATAAACTGGGACTTACTGCCCCTGCCGAGGCTGTGGAATCGTGGTTGTAGGTATGTTTTGTTTAATTTTTGCTATACATTCTTTGTAATGTGGTGGTGTTCCGGCTTTCCCATTTTTTTGATGATACCTGTAATAAAAAGCCGCAAATGCCCTACCAGCGGATGGGTGGGCGATTGTTCGAAATATCAGAGGTCAAGAAGTCTTATCGAAGCTTTCGGAATGCCCTGGTTCCATCGTCAGCGGTGTTGAAAGGGACTTTGCAGCATCGCTGACGACGGAGCCAGGGCGTTCCGAACGCTTCGATAAGAGTTCTTGACCTCTGATATTTCTAACAATCGCCCCTCCATCCGCTGCTATGGCATTTGCGGCTTTTAATTACAGGTATCATCAAGAAAACGGGAAAGCCGGACCACCACCACATTATAACATGAAACACGTTACGAAACATCCAACATTCATACATTCTTTATGAGCGAAGTGAGACGCCGACAAAAATGCCGAGTTGCGCTATGATAGTCGTACTTCATCTGAAGTGGTCATACTCGACATAGTGATTGTTCAGGCGACTTGTCGTGCATAGTCAAACACAAAATGGGATTATGCACGTCAGGTATATGGATCGATACTCAGCCTAAATAGAATTGAAAGAGAGGGTGTAAGATAAGAAAATGAAAAGTCTAAGGAAGCTTGTCCGAAATTAAGGGACGCATTATCTTGTCTTCCTAATATCAACGATGGCGGTACAGTTTTTTATCAGTATCACTACGATTGATATGGGCAAGAGAAAAGACTTCCTAAAATTGTTACTCATCGCACATGGACTTGCGAATCATCAATACTTTGGAACATGCGCTACTTCCAAATTTGCTCATCCCCCTTACTGAACAATTTATCTTCAATTACAGGTGCTTGGCTATATTACAGGTTCGCTTCCAAAGTATCGCGGTAAAGAAAGTTATTTGCTGTTAAACTTTGGTTTCTCAGTGCAAATAAATGTTATTGTGCACCATACTATGGTATTATGATTAATGCATTGAGTCTGCGAGAGGAGTATTTCTAAAAACAGTGCACTTACTTTATCACTTATTGGACGACTCTTAAGTTCGAAGTTGATTCCGTAGCGTTTGTTACTGCGCACGCTCAGTCTTCGACGAAATGCAGAACGAACTTGGATTCAACTTTTCTGAACAAACAGCAACGTGCATAAGCATTATCCATAGACCGTAGAACGGGCGCTATGTTAGCTGTTATGTAAAGAACGTTAACCCCACCGTGCGCTCCGAGAAGGCGCTTGAGCCCTTTCAGTATGATAAGTGGCATTCAGCAATGAGGTTATTTCTAGGTCTTATTGTGTGAACGTTCATTATTCTAGTACTTTTACATTCTTTAGTTTGAAGTCATTTGGTTTTACGTTGGCTAATTATTCAGCGCAACGAGCCTAACTTTTGGCCTATCTCTGCGTCTTTTGATTTAAAATGAGGAATGTGCGACTCTTGAACTGTTTGTCATCTTGTCTTGTAAAAGTGCGACGTGTGATTATGAAATTGTTGAGCACAAGCTGGTTGCCCGTACAATGTTGCCTGTAAGTGTACTTGGAAGTTTCCGTACGTTCGTATTTCGCTTTGCAGTTTTAAAAACCCATTACTGGTTAGCTGGCATTTCCACAAGTAGTTTAGTTTACGGGCAACTGTTCATTTTCACGGTGTTGTCATTAATAGTCGGAATGTACCTCTTCATTTTGTGAAATTTAGTTCTCTCATTGACGGAGAACAGTTTGTATAATAATTTCACGGATTTGTCCCCGTTCGTTGAAAGCTTTTATTTTTCAAAAAAAAACAGCAGAGCTTTCGGGCACAGTCTTTTCCCGTCTTCAGTGCCAAAAAAATATAAAATAATAATAATATTGGTCAACTACCCAGGTTATTATTATTTTATATTTTTTTGGCACTGAAGACGGGCAAAGACTGTGCCCGAAAGCTCTGCTGTTTTTTTTTGAAAAATAAAAGCTTTCAACGAACGGGGACAAATCCGTGAAATTATTACACTTGCAGAAATGCATCTACCCCGTTAAAAGAATTACAATAAGAACAGTTTGTATTTATAAAACGAATGCTCAGTCATTTCATTGCTAGGCATCTATGAGTAAGGCAGAGCACAATGATATTACGTGCTTCAGTGCTTCGGGAATGCACTTGTTCTGTCCTTTAGAGAGGATGTGTAGGACAGGAGGCTTAGAATTATGATTTGAAGTAAATTAATCCCATAGAAAGCGGGTGCTTCTTTATGAGCAGAGCTCATTGCAACAGTGAGGATTGCTCAGCCATAGGGTAGCAGCGAGTTCGATTGATCATACTGGCGTGGTCAAATATTATCGAATTGCAGTGAAGCGAGACGCAAGATATACCTGCGTAACAAACGGCAGCAGAAGAAAGCGCTCCTGCAAAAACCTGTCAAAGTTTCAAATGTGGGGCGGACACAGGCTAGTTTTGGAGAGACAGTGGTTCTACTTGGAAGCCAAGATTTACAGTTCATTTTAAGCTATCTGTGTAGTTCTTCCAGCGGGTCATGCCTTATCACTATGAAAGTATTGGCATCTTTTCGGTTTGGTATTCCAACATGCGCATTCTCCTCTTTCTGTGGCGGTAAGGAAGTAGATCCGCAAGCATATCACGAAATACTAAATGGTTCTACTCCTTTTTGTTGAGCACTTACTCATTCGCATGGAGGGACAGCTTTTTTACAATACTCCTACACGGAGTATCAAGAAAGCGGGTACTTACACTACAGGAAGAAAGCGATGAGTAGTTAATTATTTGTTAAATGGAACTGTTGACATCTCGTTCCGAAAGACATGTTGCGTATTTCTACGTTAATGTTGCTAGCTTGCATTAGTGATGATTAGTACTGAGGAATCACCGGATAGCCGGTTAAACTCAAAGTGAAATGATATTGTATGGATAGAAAATATTCAGCGGTCTCTGCTGTCGCTTGGTTTGTATGAATTACAGTAGATGTGGTACTCGTTATGTCGATATTTATAACGCGCATTTCAACTTAAACGAATCGAGAAATCTCGGAACTGTGCCCGTTGGTAAATGTGCCTCGGGGGATGGACGCTTAGGGAACAGCTCTGATATCCAGCTGTCCACGGTGGAATCAGCCTCGAGATATCTAGACTTGATCTGACGAGCTGCACTGTGGTTCGTCTGACTGGAGGAGCTCTCCCTGAAAGCCAAACCTGGAGGACTTTTGAAAGCACAGACAGCACTGAAGACGGGTCTAGGTTGGCCTGAAAGCTCTGTTTTCCCGACCATCACGCGGCACGCTTTTTCGCGTTTTGGAAATATGCATATTTTCATTAACGTGGCATTTGCCAACTGGTACAGTGCCATGATTTGTCGATTGGTTTAGATTTTGTACCGCGAAATTGTCGTCTCCCTGATATCAATGGATGCACACATTTGTTATGTAATACCCTGGTTTTAATTTGAAGACAGTTGATTTATTAACAGAGTATGTACATGATGTTGAGTTTTCGCGGATTTTTCCCGTTGCTTTGTACGTGGATGGATCCTTAAGTAAACTGACACGGTCTCCCTACCAACGAATGGATGAGACTAGTTATCAGAAGACATGGTCAGAGAACAACGTACGGCTTTCACTCGGATATTTCGGAACACTCGAGTTCCGCCCTCAGAGAGCAATCTTCTGATGAGCAAGACCGTGTCTTCTGATAACTACTCTCATCCAATCGTTGGTAGGGAGACCGTGTCAGTTTACTTACAGATCCATCAATGTACAAAGCAACGGGTAAAATCCGTGAAAACTCAACATCCTGAAGATCCATGATCCCGTTAAAAGACATCCCGTCTTCCGAAACAGAGTATGTAACCTGAAATGCGGCATACGAACAACAACATTCATTCAACATACGCTGACGACGGGAGTTGCCTCTCCCGAAAGCTTCGTTCTTTCCTTTTTCTTTAATTAAAGTTGTTCTCACACAGGCGTGCACGTAAAGAAGAAAAAGAAGACATCATGAAGTTTAAAGAGCCTGTAAGAAGTCACGTATTTCAACTGAAATGCGGCAGGTAAATACATTCCATCAGTTGTCAAGACGACAACTTTTGAAATGTTGTATAAGTGATTACGTTATATTTTATTGTCTTTTCATTTTAAGGTACGCCAACAGTTGTTGCTGACGGCCATCAGCCGACGCCTCCGTCGTCAATGTAAGTTATGTTGACCAGTTAATTTGAACTTTTTTATTAAAAATTGCTGTTGAATTGTAATTACATACCTTATTAAATTGCTCAACTTTACTGCAACTTGTTTTGAAGACTTGCACAGGCTAGTTTTCTGTGCGAAGAAATAGTAAGGCTTATTACGTAGAATTTTTTTCACTTCTTATGTTTAGCTCTTGCAAGTTGTTTACCCTTATTCACTGATAGGAACACTTTCCTTTAAGAACAGTGGAAAGTAATGAAAACGCTGCTCCCGGTTGTGCAGTTCGAAGGGTCAAATCGTTTGAGATAATAACAACCGACAATGAGGTTGAATTCTGGCGCAGTATATCTCCAGAAGAGAATACGGAGGCCGTAAAGAGAGCATCAGTTTAGCACGACTTTTTCATCTTATTTTCATATGACCTTTAAAACCTTAGTTTTAACTAATCAATGACTCAACGTGCCTTTACAAAGGTCTGCATCTTTTAATCTAAGATCTTCTTCTTAGTCGTCGACGCGTTCTCAAAATGGTTAGAACTACGCATTGTTCCGTCGGCGTCATCGCGTGCAGCAATCGAAGTTCTCAGAAAACGGTGTGGAATTCATGGTCTACCAGACTGCATAGTCACCGATAACGGCACCGCATTCAAGTCAGTAGAATTTTCTCAGTTTTTAAGGTCGATCCACATCCGGCACCTAACTTCAGCGCCGTTTCATCCCGCTTCGAACGGCCAAGTAGAACGCTTGGTACAAACGGGGAAAGAATTTTTAAAAAAAGACTCGACTGGAGACTGGAGTGTTCGCATAGCCCGTCTGCTGTTCACGCAGTATGCAACACGCTCGATTGTAACGAATGTCAGCCCGACAGAGCTCCTGATGAATAGAAAATTGGTAACGTGTTTGGACCGTCTGAAGCCGTACAGTCATGACAACATTCAAGTGAACCGAGCGCCGCCACGAAGACAATTTACAGTTAACATTTACGGTGTTCGCAAGGTTATATGGCCAGGCATTGAAGTGGGCCGGTGCCGTTAAAGAGACTCGACCGCGTCTTGTATGTTGTTCGTACGTTAGATGCGCTGATACTCAAGAGACGTGAATCAACGCCGCCCTCTGAGCGCACCGTAGCGCTTAACCTAAAAGGCGGAGTAGTGTTATGTCCGTTTACTTTCTGTATTCTCGTTACCTGAGCATATTGTTGCATTATTAGGTGTGTGACTGATGCTACACGTACATGACAGCTTTTCAAACCATGATTTTCATTTTCTCCTCATGTATCTGTAATGAATGTTTCTTCACTTACATCGGTACCGTTTTGTGAACGAGCGTGGCTAGCACCTTAAAGGGCAGAATAAACGCTGTTGACATTTAAACTTTTTATAGTTCGTTCCCGTTGGTTAATATCCATAGTAAATATAAGAGTTTTGATAATGGGATACAGTACCAGTACCAAAGAGCTCCAACCGCATGTACTATGTCGCGAGAGCCTTTTTTCCCTTAGGAAAATAAAAGAAGACCTGTTCATCAAAAATAACAGGTGCTTTAATCGCGGCAAGGGTGTGGAGGTCAGTTATGTTTGGTCAACAGTAATCACTAAAACGGGTTGCTGTAACCTGCTGATCTGACCCCGATCCCCTTTCCTGAATTTACGCTAACCAATTGTGGCAATTTCGCCGACGACGGAGCAGACAGCTCCGAAAGCTCCGGATATTTCTCGTTAAAGGTACGTTGTATTTCATTGTTCAGTTAGATCGTACTTTTCTCGGTTCAATGAAGGGGTCTAACTGCCGTGGAAAAGAAGGAATTTCTAAACTCAAAATAACAACCCGTGATGAAACATTTTGTATTCAATTGGATACAATCTCTTATAAACGAAAATATGGCAACTATCGCGATGGCACATAGCTTTTTCGATAAACAAACAACAAAAGGATACAATTTTTCATTTTGTCACTGTTCCGGTCGGTCGGAGGGGATACTCGCTTCTCTGCATGACTGACTTTGCGGGCGACAAGTGCTGGACGGGTCAACGTTCTACGTGATTCCTGATATCGCTTGTTTGGTTGGTGCAGCAGAATAGCTTGCTGAACCAATGACTGGCTGCGCAGTGACTAATGAGCGCTGATGGCGGACCATATCGGGTAAGAAAGCGCTTTATAATAGTAGAAAATATGAGCATTTGTATTTCGGAAAAGACTTGATCATGAAAAAGCCACCGTTACGAAGAAGAAATTTTTTTTGAATAATTGAGCACGAAGAAACTAAGCTTCTACGACTTTGTCCGTGAACACAAAGCAGCGATTGCTTAAGAATCTCAACGCATTAGTTGCTGTGTTTTCGAAACAAAATGGCATTTGAATGGTGCAAATTCAGTTTGTTTTGACGCGAAGATTCGACATGTGCAAGTTCGTTACGTTTGAAAAAAGATTTTACATGATTGTTCGCTGAACACTGGACAAGCGTAGTCGCAGAAAGCTTCGGCGACAGTAAAATCCAAACAACGGTGTAGGCGCACTATTTTTAGGTCGTCATTCATGTTGTTTCCTATTTCTGTAACAATGTAATCGATCAATGGACGTCCGGCTCATGGGTAAAACAGTCAGTGACAATCGAGCATACGCATTTTGTAAATGACGTTTACGGAATAGTCTAGTTCCTGCGTCACCGTACGTCCTGGGAAACATCCTAATCGTACGGTGTACCCGTATATGTATGATCTTGAGAGTAAAGTAGTGCAGAGAAAAAGAAGGAAAACCGTGTCTTTTGCAACGTAAAATGCTTTGTCGACTAGTCTGTTTCCAGTAATGCCTGTTTCTATGGTAGCATTCCCTTGTTTGCTACACTGAACGTTGCTGATACAGCGTCCATTCATAAGAGAGTGTTCATGTTTATCCTTTAGCGAATATGGGATGGTGTTTCATGAATTTCAAGTTCTGTGCTTACCTTTTCAATCGTTTATCTCTAATGTTGAAAAACAGCAAGATCCCGTTTTTATGAACTTTGTTGGCTTTCATATTGCAACTTTTGGAATTACGAAACATCCTATTTTCAACCACATCAAACGTGCTTACGACGCACGAATACTGATGCTTACTCGGAATTTTTAATACAGCTACATTCGGTTGCAACTCACGAAAGCTAAACTGACTTTACTTCTCAAATATAGAGACTCCAACCTCCTGCCCAAGACATTCAGGCTAAAATGGGCTCATTCCCAGACTAGTCGTAACGTCAACATTCAGGTCCATGCTGGATTTCTATTATTCAGAAGCACAATCAGAGAGCATAGAGCTTCTGTAGCCTTCCTAAGGATAGAATTTCAATTATTATCTTCCCGGTTGTCCAGAGTGATGGACCAGAGAACGTGGTGTTTATTGAACCGTCATATTACGTCTACCGACTTGTCAACGTACAATGCACATAAATTACCGCTGCAAAAGAAGTTGACGAGCCTTCTCTATGGCTAAGATGTAGAATTTTGGAGCACAAAATGGAATGGCAGAGGGCAATTTGTTGAGATAGACAAGGTTGAGGTGAACTTGAGCTCAATGATTCTTACTGGTGACCAAAAGGGCGTATTAGCTCAAGGCTTAACCTTCCTGCCCACCCCGAAAAATCCACCTGTTCTGGACATAATATGCCTCAGTGGAACACAGTCTTTCCACAGTGGAATCAAGCAGGGCTATTGAGCTTAAAAGATCAATAACAAGCCTGCTATGCAACTTACCGAGGCCAGAACCCAACCTCAATAGAAACGAGAGAATGGTCTTGCGTGATTTAAAGATGAACATGGACATTGTTATTAGTAAGGCTGAAAAAGGGAACGTAGTGGTTTTAATGGATCGCACAAGTTACGTGCAGAAAATTTTGACCTTGCTATCAACTAATGTTTATAGACCAATCCAGACAGACCTGAGGGAATCGATCAGGAAGTCATTACTTGGAATTTTAAAAGGTTTTGCCTCTGAAACCAGAGATAGTGAGCTAGAGAGAATCGTAAAACATCTACACTTCACCAGCAATAGCCATACCCCGGCGCTCTACGGTTTACCGTAGCTCCACAAACCTGACATACCTCTTAGACCGTTAATATGGACGGTGAACAGCGTTACATCCAAGTTATGCGCCTACCTTAAGAACATCAACCGTCCCGTAACCGGAAAGAGGGAATCACGTATAGTAGGGACATTTGCAATCAGCTACGAAATTTCTGTATCTCAAGCACTGACATTCTGGTTAGGTATGATGTAAAGGACCTGTTTACTATTATTCTGATGGAATACACTTTGTCAAATCTTGAACATGTGCTGAGTATGGATGCAGACTACACAAAGAGGACTAAGCTAAACCCATTCCCCATAACAAGATTAACATCCTCCTGCATGCTTGAAGCAAACTACTTCCATTTACAAAGGAATTATTACCAACAACAGTACGGTGCTCCGATGGGAAGCAGCCTTTCCCCTGCCATAGCTGAAATCTTCATGGAAGATTTAGAGGAATTAGCTTTCTTTGACGTTGATACGATTGTTAAACCTCGGGTTTTTTAAACGATATGTGGATGACATTTCCATGATCATTAAGCACGGGTCGGAAGAAAGACTGCAGGCATATCTTAACAGCTTATTCCCTGGACAAATAATCTTCACGATGGAAAAGGAGGAAAACGGAATTCTTCCGTTCTTATACACGCTGGTAATAAGGCATGAAGACCATGTAAAACTGACAGTTTGCCGAAAGACAACGCACTCGGATAGGTATATACACTTTTCGTCTCACCACCCTCGTTTGGTCTTTGGAGGAATAATTAACGGAATGGTTGACAGAGCTGTGAACATTTGTGACAGTGAATTTTTAAAACCAGGGTTGGCAGGCACAAGAGATACCCTTCTCAAAAATGGACACCCCAAGAAATTCGTACTCTCAGTAATGGAGAAACGGTTGAACCGAAATCACTACAACGAAGTAAATATTGAAAGAGAGGTACCATTGACCATCCCATACTAGCAAGGCCTCGGTGAAAGGGTGCTAGGCGTCAAGGTTAAACTTCATGAACTCGATGAATTTGAGATCCCTCATACGGAAAGATAAAGTCAAGATCACGGAAAGAGAAAGACAAGGCTTGGTATATGCAATTCAGTGCGATTGCTCAATGATGTACACAGCAGAAATGGGTAACAGTGTCCTCCGTAGGTTCAAGGAGCACTTAGCCGGCATAAATCGTTACAACAATGCCAAGACTAGGATGAATGGAAATTTAAACATTCAAGGCAGAGGAAGGAGACAAATACTCGACCCTGGAACAGTTATGGAACAAGCGATTAAAGCTTCAGCGGTGGTAGAACATGCATCACAATGTGATGGTTCTTTGCATACTATACATATTTGTAGCGAACCGAACTACATAAATGCGGCTTCATTCATCCGAAACAATAACACCTTTAACCGTGATAAGGGCGTAGAGGTTAGTGAAATTTGGTTGGAAGTCATGGTACACTGACACGGTTGTTGCAAAATACCACAGCGTACAATCCAGCATCCTCAATGGGAGGAACGACACAACGTAGCCATTCGTACAGCATTTGAAACCGGGATAGCTGCATTTTCGACCACTGATCCCTAGGTTAGACATTTGGAAAAATAAAAAAGGAGAAGAAAACTGACGAAAGTGGGAAAAAGAAAATTGTTCAGACGTTCGTCGCTTTAAAGAAACCAGAAAAATAGCCTTCGCTTTAAGGCGTTGTTTTAAACCAATTTTGGCGGCACTCTTACACCTGATGTAGACGGTGGAGCATTGTTTGTCGCTGAGGACGGGGAGTGAGCATTCCTGAAACCTCTGATGCTGTTTAGCGTTAATAAACGGTGTTAATCGTATTAATCAAATCTAACTTTTAGAATTGTGTTCTACGCCAATGTCCAGTTCAAAAATGTCTACACCTCGAGTAAGTGCTCAGCCAGAAAATTCGCCAAACTGCACTGGAAGGAAAACAAAGTTATTTTCAGTTTCAACTGGTGGTAGGTCAACTTAATTTATTTCGTTTGCAGGGAATCAAGCAGTAATGTGAATCGGTTCAGCTCTCCAGCAAGTGGACTGCGCATTCTTTCACCCAAGAAAGTGACTACGCCAAAACCATTTCGGTTTCTAACTGCCTTTCCATATGCTATTCGTCGACCAGTACGGGTAGGGCTTTTCGGAGGAGGACATAATTTTGTTTGGTTACTGTATTTTTACCGAAGGAGAAGCTCATGGCAAAGAATTGGACCGCGGCCAATTCAATTCCACGTGGTAGCTCGAATCCTTTGCACAGGCATCAACAACGATCAGCAGTCCTGGAAGGTGACAAAGTGCCACTGGCAAAAGATGACTTTAACCGTGCAAGGAATGGGGCAGGTTTGGCGCAAGAAACTCAAGGCATTTCCAACAAAGTTGCAAGTTGTTGTTCATACCATTGTTTCCAATTGGTCTTTTATTTTAGGCCCGCTCGAATGAACACTTGAAGGAACAATGTATAGTAGTCAGAAGTGCATCGACGTGTTCTGGACGAGTTCAAGCGATTTATGGACCGAAAGAACGTAGTGTTAATAAGAAAAATCAAAGTGACAACGTCTTGAAAAGAGTGTGTGAAAATGCGGACAAGAAGAATGTCGGTTCGCAAGTGCTGTCGGCAGAGTCACATGCCCAAGAAGTTCCGCATCTGTCAACGCCACCATTGTCAATAGATTCCAAACAGCGAAAGGTAAATTTTATGTTAGTCTGTTCAGTTGTCATATGGATTTCCGTTGGAAATTACATTGGTGCTAGTTTTAAGCAGATGGATCATGTTACCGATCTCTATTTGTTCCTAAGTCGTTAATGCGTTTCTGCTTCTTTTCCAAAGTACGACATAATTCAATGTGAATGAGCTGTGTGTAATGGTTCTGTATTGGTTATTTCTTGTTTAGAAATTGTTTCCGCAATCAAATTTTATGTAATGTTGTAGCAGTATTTCCTTCGTCCATTTAGTATCTTCTTTTGCAGAGAATCCAAGAAAGTGTCATTAAATGTCAAAAGAAGATGAAATCTCATTCCCGTTCTGCGTGCCGTGGGATCGGTGTCACCGTTGTAAAACCGTTTTCCTTCGAAACGGAAAAGCGACACCAGCGTTACCTGAAATTAATGGATGAGAAACGCATTGTTGCGGATGGCTCCCGAAGGAATGAACATTTCGCTTTGAGGAAGCAATCATGCTATCCGGATTTGAAGAGGGAAGCAAGCGGTGAGATCATAACTTTTCGTCAGCAAATTCGCTTATTCAACTCTTTGTTTAGCCGGTGTTGCTGGTAGGATAGCTTCTGTTGAAGGAGCTCGAACAAAGAAAGATATTCGAAAACTGGACAGATGTCTTTAATTGAAGAAGCACGGCAACAAAACCACCCGTGGTTAAATAAACACGTAACAACAAACCGGGGCTTTCGAGAACGATTCGTGTTCTCGTCTTCAGCGTACTCACAAAGATTTCTTTCTGTGTTTACAGCATGTAAATTGCTTGACTTTAAGCTTTCTGTAATTGAAAGGATATATGGTATTTCTTCCTTTAAACCACTGCAAGTGTTTCTAGTTTTCTGTCATACAACAGGAACAATTTGTCAGAGTAGTTGCCCAATTCCAAATATCACTAATTGTATATCCGACCTGCCTGTTAATACAGGGGTTATGGCGGATGAAAAACGCTTCTTCAACTTTCCTTTAAAAGTAGTTGTTCTCATTTCGAAGTCTCGGTATTCATTCTCAAAGTATGATCTTGTCCCGGGCAACCCACCACATGTTCAACGACTGAAGATCCATTGACACATTCCATCATAGTTTCGTGTGGATCTTTTGTTTGGGGTCGTCCTCGTCCCGTTATCCCTTCCCCTCTGAGTCTTCTTTCAACATTCTATACCTTCTAATCACTGCTAAATGCTGTTCAAATCTGTGGTGCATTCTATGACCGGTTTCTCCAATGCAGGATGCTCCAGGTCCTTATTTAATGAGGTATATTGCACTTGGTCTATCTTCTGGAGTGGTTTCAAGTATGTCCGTACGGAGGAGACATCTCAAACTACTGTGACTACTGAAAACAACTGTAACTCCAACCGTTTTTAACCTCCTTTGTATGTTTTCTCTTTTGTACTCTCCTAATCCAGCATAATGCGGAATAATTATTCTTGTTGTTCCATCCTGATCTCTTCTCCGCATGAAACAATGGTTTTTTCATTTAACCACTCTTCTGTCAATATATTCGTTAGTGAGCCATTTTGGGTAGTTATTATGTAGTAATGTCGAATGAATGTTTTGATTTCTTCCATTAAGAATTCCTCTCTGCAATTGTTGAACGCTCTGTCTACCATTCCACTTACCATCCGTTTATTTACTCCTCTTGGCTGATTTGAGAAGAAATTTAGATATATTCGTTTGTGTGTGTGTAGTGTCGCTCTACGTTGTCCGTCCTTTCTTGTTATAAGAACATGCAGGAAAGGAAGTTCCCCTTCATTTTCTTTTTCGATTGTGAAAGTGATCGTGTTTGGGAAGATGTTGTTCAGATGGTGAAGTAATGCCTCTTCTTTTCCTCTTCTTACGATAGCGAATACATCGTCCACGTACCTTTGGAAAAACGCAAGGCCGTGTCGCAGTATTACTGTTGGGAATGCCTTTTTCTCCAAGTCTTCTATGAAGATTTCAGCTAATATTGGCGGTAAAGGGCTTCGCATTGGAGCCCCTTTTGTCTTAAGTATTGTCCATTCCAATGAAAATGGTTCCCCTTTTCCATGGCTACGGCCGGACGATGCCTGTCACATAAACATGGCTGAATTAGACGCCGTGATAAAGGGCCTTAATCTAGCCGTGACATGGAAGATGCGATGGATCGAATTAATGACGGACTCTACAACGGTCCACAAGTGGATATCTGATGCTCTGTCAGGAAGAGCGAGAATGAAAACGAAGGCGGCAAGCGAGATACTGATTCGAAGGCGAATTGGCATAGTACTGTCGCTGGTCAAGGAATGCGCACTAGAGTTGTCCGTTTCGCTGGTAAGTTCCAGGGACAATAAGGCGGATGCGATAACAAGGGTCCCGCAGCGATGGCTCACCTCCCTTAGGACGCCGACGCCCGCTTGCGCGGCGGTCGACGGCCCTGATGCAAAGCTGCTTGCAGTTCGGATCCATCATGACGCAGGCCATCCTGGCGTGCAGCGGACATTTTACTTCGCGAAGCGAGTCTGTCCGTTTGTGACGAAACGCCAAGTTCAGCAGATCGTAGCTGATTGCGCGGCGTGCCAGTCCATTGATCCGGCGGCTGCTGAATGGAAACATGGGAGGCTGGACGTAGAAAAGGTGTGGCACAGACTAGCCATGGATATTACGCATGTTAGAGGAAGGTCATACCTGACCCTCATAGACTGTGGCCCCTCTCGGTTCACTATATGGCGCCTTCTGAGGCTGCAAACCACTTCTGAAGTAGTCGAGCAGTTGGAAGCGGTGTTCCATGAACGGGGAGCGCCGGAAGAGCTTCTCATTGACAATGACACCGCCTTCCGAAGCAGGACGTTCAGGCAGTTCGCCACCAAGTGGGACGTCCGTTTACGGTTCAGGTGCGCACACGTTCCCTCAGGGAACGGGATAAAAGAAAGATGTCATCGATCCGTGAAAGTGATAGCTGCACGGAAGGAGTGCTCAGTCTCAGAAGCCGTATATCTGTACAACGTGACACCGCGCGACGACCGCACCGCGAATTCGACACCGGCCAGCGGTATATATAAATATGACGTTAGGTTACAGGGCACTGGCGTGCCAATACGATGTAGCCAGCAAGAAAACGTCACATATGCTATCGGGGATCCTGTGTGGGTGAAGCCACCAGGAGGTCGATGTGATCAGCGCTATTGCAAAGGTATGGTTACGAACCTGTTATCAAACCAGGCGGTAGAGGTAGATGGCGTGCAACACCATGTGAGGGAAATCCGCCGACGTGCGCCATCCACAGATACGATTACCGCTGCAGAGGACGACGTGGACGACGAAATCATCGTTCGTTTCCCCAGACGCCACGCCCCTGATCAGACGCTTCCCCGGCGAGCCTCAAATGCCCCGGAGGAAGGACCAAGACGTTCAATTCGGATTCGCACTTCCCGCGCCTTTAGGTGCTGTGACGGCACAGCAGGGGGAGTGTAGTGATCAGTCGGTGGCCATGCGCCCTGTGGAGGAGGGAGCGCCTAGCGACCGACATCTGTGCCCCTGATGGGCATGAAAAACGGGGACGCAGAAGGCCTCCCAGGGAGCGTGGGTGCGCCGGCTGTCACTCACGGAAATAGGATACCGCGCAGGTGTCGAGATCGCCGAGGTGCATCGGGGCGCACCTGGAGTAGTGGGGAGCTGTGTGTGTGTTCGTTCGGTCGTGTGTGCCTTTTGCCGCTGTACGTGTTCTTCTCGAGTAAACGTTTTCCTACAGTGATCGAATAAGTTGGACCTAAGCCGCGGAAATTGCCCGCGGTTCCATGTGAAAGCATGGAGCAGAGACCCGAAAGTACGAGCAAGGGCATCGGAGATGAGCCGTTAGGTTGGGAGAAAGACTGGGAAAGGAGCAGTGTGGTCGAATAAGATAGCTTATAGGTTAGATCAGTGATTCTCAACGGGGGCGGTAGCGTCCCCCGGGGGCGCTGCGGGAGGGGGCGGTGGAAGATTTCAGGGGGGCGCTGATGATATCTAGTAGCTTGCTGCGCCGTAGAGCTCGACGCCCGGGTGATTCAGGATCTACCACGACAAAGTGAGAACGCATATGATAGGTGTTTCACAAGGTCCCCTCTGCCATTGTCCTTCATGTATACAGACGTCGTTAATAGGTGTTCGCGGATATTTCTCGATCGAACTCGCACTGACCCTTCTCAGGAGCACACTGGAATCTCGACCTGCCCTTTCAGTCATAAACCGTTCCACTGAGAAAACTAATGTAAAAGACTGGCAGTTTCTCTGCGAAGTCTTTCACTGACCACTTGGTGAGGCCAATAAAGCATAACCTAACAGGAGTACCATCATGAGGAGAAGGACGACTCAGAACGTGTCGTTTGAAGGCGGCCTAATAAATGTCAAATGCAACCAAAAGGTTGATAGAACCAGAACCAACAGACCCTCATTGTTGAATCATCGTCTCATGATATCTAATCGACGTCAGTACGGCCAGGACGAGCCACTGCGAGCGAAACGGCTCTCGGCCCACACGCGTGGGGATCGCTGCCGAGTCCGGGGGGGGGGGCTGGGGGGCAGTGGACAGGCCTGAGGGGGCGCTGGCACGAAAAAGGCTGAGAACCTATGTGTTAGACTTAAGCCGCGGAAATTGCAAGCGTAGCCATCGTAAAGTATGGAACAGAGACCAGAAAGTTGGAGAAAAGATGTGTACATGGGAGACGAACCGTCAAATAAGGAGATTGGCTGCGAAAGGAGCGGTAATAGGTTGTGGCGACACGCCTGACAGCCGAGACAGTGCCCTCGTGGCGAAACGTTCTCAGCGGCGAAACTCGCACGGTGAACTGCCGTCTACCCGCGTTGTTGCAGATTCAGTGACGTCCACGCAGTGTTCGCTCGTAGCTTAACCAAATCTGCGGGGAAAGGAGCGATCCAGCGGCAGCCGAACCTATTTCTGCGGTCTAAATAGTTATGTTTAAAATATTCCAGCATTTGTTCCAAGTCATGGAGTGGCTAGGTGACTAGCTCGTCGAAGATGCTTCCGACATACCCCGTTGGCACAGAAACAATGGAAGTAAACATGTTGCACATGTCGCCTGCAGGTCACTGTACTGTATTTTAGTTAGCGGTTTGCTGGCTGGTGGATTATTGCCAGGTGTTGCGTCCCAATTTGTGTGTACGGCTCATTTATGGGCCGTATAAACTGGGACTTACTGCCCCTGGCCAAGCTGTGGAACCGTGGTTGTAGGTATGTTTTGTTTAATTTTTGCTATACATTCTTTGTAATGTGGTGGTGTTCCGGCTTTCCCATTTTTTGATGATACCTGTAATAAAAAGCCGCAAATGCCCTACCAGCGGATGGATGGGCGATTGTTAGAAATATCACAGGTCAAGAAGTCTTATCGAAGCTTTCGGAATGCCCTGGTTCCATCGTCAGCGGTGTTGAAAGGGACTTTGCAACATCGCTGACGACGGAGCCAGGGCGTTCCGAACGCTTCGATAAGAGTTCTTGACCTCTGATATTTCTAACAATCGCCTATCCATCCGCTGGTATGGCATTTGCGGCTTTTAATTACAGGTATCATCAAGAAAACGGGAAAGCCGGACCACCACCACATTGTAACATGAAACACGTTACGAAACAACCAATATTCATACATTCTTTATGAGCGAAGTGAGACGCCGACAAAAATGCCGAGTTGTCCTATTATAGTTGTACTTCATCTGAAGTGGTCATACTCGACTTAGTGATTGTTCAGGCCAGTAGTCCTGAATGCTACGCATTCTAATATCAGCAAAATGTGAACGCGTATTCTGCCATTCTTTAATTAATCATACTGACATTGATCCAATTCTGTTCTGTTGGTGAAAGGTAGCCACATTTCCTTACTTTTTATAACATATAATATTATTTGTAAGTAAACACGGCAAACATCCATGACCGTAAAGCTTTTATTCTTTAACGGAGCTTTCGAAAACTCCTTCTTTCATCGTCAACGTTTCAATCTATGTCAATATTTGTGCAATACTTTTTAAATATTGGACTTTTGTACGGTTAAAATTCACAATACAGTGGAACCTCTATATGTTGACCGCACATTTTTAGTTTGTTGGCTCGCCATTATGAAGCATAATGGCGGGCACAGGATGTTTGGTAACGGAACCGTTTGTCATCTCTGATTTTCAGTACTATGGATGCCCGTTGGAGCTTCTGGTGTCTGAAATAGACCACAAAACACGCCCTACCAGCGGATGGATAGGCAGTTATCAGGAAAAACGAACACCAGTGTATCCTCGAAGCTTTCGGAACCGCCTTGTTCCGTCCTCAGCGAGTTTGGGAATAACAAGGTTTAATCCAAGTTGGGGTTATTTAAAGACCTAGGAACGGGGTCAGGCGGTATGGTACAACATCTGGTTTCATTGATAAGAGCGTTCCGTACCCCGCTGACTTCCGTGCCTTTGTCACGGTTGATGCAGTTGTTATTGCGAATATATAGGGCCTCTTTAAGTTGCCTTAGATGGAATTGGCTCTCGCGACATACTATTATTGGGACGAGGTCATGGGAGCACTGAGAGGAGTGCTCTACGACCGCTGACGCTTTCAGGGCTTCCTCCATGACCTTTCGTGAGTCTAACGTTTGGGGTCGACCTCTTCCTCATGTCTGCCTTCCTTGTAGCCTCTATTACGCGTTCTTGTATCTCTTCAGTGCCGTCAGGTGTTCTTGGAATCAGTGAAATGGAGTGAATTGGATTAAACCTTGTTACTTCCAAACTCGCTGAGGACGGAACAAGGCGGTTCCGAAAGCTTCGAGGTTACACTGGTGTTCGTTTTTCCTGATAACTGCCCATCCATCCGTTGGTAGGACGTGTTTTGTGGTCTATTTCAGACACCAGAAGCTCCAACGGGCATCCACCGTACTGAAGATCAGACATAATGGCGGGCCAACAAACTAAAAATGTGCGGTCAGCATATAGAGTTTCCGGTGTAGGAGAGCTACCTCTAAGACGGCGTAGGCGACTTGTCGTGCATAGTCAAACGCAAAATGGGATTATGCACGTCAAGTATATGGATAGATACTCAGCCTAAATAGAATTGAAAGATAGGGTCTTTTAATAAAATCACGGCTTTGATCCCGTTGTATAAAGACTTCTTTACTGTATAATCACTTCAGACGACACGGAGCTTTCGGGACACGACCTTGTCCCGTCCTCAGCGTGTATAAAATGGTTCGTGTGTCTCCAAAATGGCTGTCTGCCCATCTGTTTTTCTAAGCGACCACCAAACGGACGAGGAAAAAGTGGCTGACTTTGCAGTCTACAGTGCTTATTCCACGATCCTGCGCATATCACCAAATGCCGACATCAAAAATCTGAACCAGAAAGACCAATTCTTTTTTTGTGCAGTCTTAGTTATTTGCAAGCTCGGTTTACTGTCGTTTGAAGACGAACTGCTCGAGGTACCAAGCAGCGACTTTGTGTGCCAACATGGCCTGCCCGAAGTGCCCGACAATAGCCATGTCGCTGTGATGGGTTATGTCTCCCCCGAGAGAATCCAACAGGTCTTCAGTCTGATCGTCGGGACTAAAATCAATTACTTCAGTACAAATCATCATACAGGCCAAGGCGCCCCGACAGCATACATTCGCAAGATTATCAACGCGTGCCCTGCATGGGCAGATGTGCTTGCCAGTGAAAGCCACGGGGCTACGGTCCATCCAGTCCATCAGGTGGGCCACTGGGCAAGCACCAAGGACATCTTTAGAGTCATAGGACTCCCGCACGTGAAGGACACGTTTAAACCTCCAGGTTGGCCTGCATCGGCTTTTACCGTGTCCAATGATTTCCGAATAAGGATCAGGAGCATGCCTGTGGGCTGCGCCAAATTGGATCTTGTGATTGCCGGAGCCCGCTCACTCGCCCACAGCGATCTAGCTACTCTCAGTGACGTATATGACATTTACAAACAGGTCCTGGTTGACCCCTTGAGATATCACGTCGGAAGTCGGTATTTCACAGGCTTTGAGCAGAGCACTGAGCCCGGAACCCTTGCCGATCTTTGGTTCGGGCGAGTCGGCACAAATATTAAAATGGTGCCTTTCTGCTAACAAATTCTTCAACACGGTGTCAACCCGTTAGGTAAAAGCGTTTATTCTAAAAACGGGTTGACACCGTGTTGAAGAATTTGTTAGCAGAAATGCACGTTTCCCCGTTAAAGAGAAAAAAATGAGAAAAGTTTGCAAAATGGTGCCTATACGATAACAGGAAGCGAACAGCTGTATGGCTCGACAAACAGGCGCGGCCAGAAACCTTTCCTAAGCCAGATCCGCATGCGAAGAAAGTGATGCTATTGGTTTGGTGGTGTTGCAATGGTGTTATTCACTATAACTTCACCAAACCCGGTGAAAGCATCACGGCAGATGTCTACTGCCGTGAATTAGACATGGCATTCAAAAAATTGTCTGAAATGTGGCCGTCACTGGCAAATCGAAAAGGACCCATATTGCTCCAAGACAACGCTCGACCACACATATCGTTAAAGACCCGCCAAAAGTTGAACGAGTTGGGCGTCATGTCCTACCCCATCCTGCTTATTCACCGGACCTGTCCCCTACCGACTACCATCTTTTCAGGGCCCTCGACGCATATCTCCACCAGAAAGTGTTCACTGAACAGAGGGCCCTCGAAAATGACATAGAACAGTTTTTTGAATCTCGCACCCAAGAATTCTACCGCATTGGAATTAATTCACTTTCAGAACGTTGGCAGAGATGTGTTCTTTCGAATGGTGAATACTTCACCGAATAAAGTTAACGTTCGCTTGAGATCTAGTCGTTCAAACTTAACAATCAGAATCGGACACTTTGACTGAATCTACCTAATATTACGTAATGAAAGGGACAACGCTTGCCGCCTCTCCACTTATCTGTAAAGGCGAAGGAAGAAATGTTGTGCTTCCCTTCAAAAGCTCGCCTGACTACTCTCAAAGTTTCGAGTCGATTTGCCAAGCTTTCGTCACGGTTAGTGGCGCGGCCAAGGTCACGTAGGTTAAAGACCAGCTTGAGGGGTCGCGTAGAAATGTCGCGGATCCAAGCGTCATTGATCAAGTCTGTGAAATGTTCAAGTCAGTTGAATATGTGCCCGAGACCGACGAAACCAGGTGGAAACTGGCTGCTGAGGCCGTGACCGCGCTAAGTGGAGCCTTCGAAAGATACGCACGTGACCATGATGACGGGCTAGACGCTACGCCAGCTTATGAGAGCGCGACAACTGTGTGGGTTGCACTCAATGCTGCCAACTACCAGATGGATAAAACTTTTCTCGGTGTTTTTCAACACACGTGGTTGCCAAGTAAGTAACACATAACGATCCGATCAGGCTTCTGTGTCCCTCACTTTGTTTCTTTTTTAGCCGAATTTAACGGATGGTTATGTGGCTTACTTGGAAAAATGTCATGTTTAAAAGAGACGATTGGCGACTGGCTGTGTCACGTAATTTCTTCCATCTGAAGCCAGCCTTCAAGGCCTTCTTTAGTGCCTCAATGATTAAACGAAAAGCCACTGAGCAACCAGCTGCTGTACCTGCTGTGGTCGCAAGAGCAGAACCAGCTCCAAGAGTTCATGCAGCGCGAACACGTGCGAGGAGATAAATCAATTAACCGACTGCGCCTGATCTCATGTACCCTTTTTTGACAAACATGTATCTGTTGCTGTGAAGGAGACACACGAACCATTTTATACACGCTGAGGACGGGACAAGGTCGTGTCCCGAAAGCTCCGTGTCGTCTTGTCTTTATACAACTGGATCAAAGCCGTGATTTTATTAAAAGATTAGAACATATCCCGTGTGGAAACAACCTATTTTTAATACGAAAGAGAGGGTGTAAGATAAGAAAATCAAAAGTCTAAGGAAACTTGTCCGAAGTTAAGGGGCGCATGATCTATTTTCTTCCTTGTATCAACGATAGCGGTACTGTTTTTTATTAGTATCACTACGATTGATATTAGCAAGAGAAAAGACTTCGCAAAATTGTTACTCATCGCACATGGACTTGCGAATCATCAATACTTTGGAACATGCGCTACTTCCAAATTTGCTCATCCCCTTACTGAACAATTTATCTTCAATTACAGGGTACTTAGCTATATTGCAGGTTCAGATCCAAAGTACCGCGGTAAAGAAAGTTATTTGCTGTTAAAATTTGGTTTCTCAGTGCAAAGAAATGTTATTGTGCACCATACTGTGGTATTATGATTCGGCAGAATCTTCGTCGGATGGCAGAACAAACTTGGATTTAACTTTTCTGTATAAACAGCAATGTGCATAATCATTACCACAGACCGTAGAACAGGCGCTATGTTAGCTGTTATGTAAAGAACGTTAACCCCACCGTGCGCTTTGAGAAGGCGCTTGAGCCCTTTCAGTATAATAAGTGGTATTCATCAATGAGGTTATTTCTACGTCTTATTGTGTGAACGTTCATTCTGTGAACGTTCATTATTCTCTTATTGTGTGAACGTTCATTATTCAACTGTTCTCCATCGCTACGAAACCAAAATCTCACCTGACCCGCTTTATTGCGGTATTCGTTTTATTGCGGTGGCCTGGAACCAATTGTGCAACTATAGCGAGGTATAGGTGTATGTAATCTTGGCACCGTGCGCGTACTGCCCCGACCCGCTGATTGGTTGCTTTCAGATGTCTTTGGCTAATGCTGGTTGGCTCGGACAGGCACTCCTCGATTGGTCGGTTTCGGATGGCATAGGCTAATTGTCTACAACAGTGTTTCCCATCGGCTTCCTCGCCAGCGCCCCCTTTTTGACCAGCAATTTCTCCAGCGCCCCCCTAGGCGGGAGCATGGTTTGCCAGAGCAAGTTGAACGCCCACGCAATATTCTTAGCCGAAAACATGTGGTACATAACGCTAATGAATTTACTTGCTGTAGTCACAAGTGTAATAGAGCGAGCGAACTTCATTGTCAGACTTGGAAACCACGCAGCGAGAGCAGCTTTTCAATGTTCGGCTCTATGCTGGTTAGCCGGAGTCTCAGGTCGCCCCGATTTACAATTTGCAGCTTATTTCTCTTCTTCGTTAGCAGTTCCGCAACGACGCTAAATCCACGCTCAACTAGATACGAAGAAGGAAATGAAATAATTAGCTTCCTCACTACAGACCACAATTTTGGGTAGAAGCGTGAGATATCGCGTTGCAGCCAGAAGGTTCTGTATCCAAGTTTCAATTTTGACTTGAGCTCTTCATTGGCCTGCAGCTCTAGCAACTCTTCCTGCAATTGTAGTCCTGCATTCTCAACCGCAGAGAAAGGGCTTATGACCCAATCTGGGACCTCCAGAGAAAGGATATCCTGGAACCGTTCGATGAAGTCTTGGTGAAGTGACTATCTAGAGTCGCTTCACCAAGACTTCAACTTCACCTTCACCACCATCCAACGTCAAACACGCACTTTACTCAGCAGAATTATTTGGCGTCCCTTTAGCTCCGCAGGGGGGGGCGCTAGCGCCCCCCCCCCCTTGGGAAACACTGGTCTACAAAGTTGGACTGACAGAAATCGAGGAGATAGAAGGTGGGGATGAAGAAGTGGGAGACAGAAAAGAGGCAATCGTTATGTTATGGCCTAGGCAGAGAAAGATACATATGGTTGTGTTGCTTTTGCAATCTAAAAGGGAGACGTGATCCTGATTTTATAGTTTAGGCTTAGGTAAGGGCAGAAAGCGATGCCTACGGTTGTGTCGTTTTCATTCCTCCTTTTGTTGCAGCCCTCATCATCGTTCTTAACTGCTGGATGAATACAATATAACGCAGTATACGACAACGCAGTGACATCTGCTCCGTTTACTTTAGCGCTAAGACATCTGCTCCCCAACATTCCACCAACCAACTTATCAAACTTTTACAATTTCCCTTTTAGATTATGAAGGCAACACAGCCGTAGGCATCGTTTTCTGCCCTTACCTAAGCCTAAAGTATAAAATCAGGATCACATCTCCTTTTTAAAATGTGAAAGCAACACAACCATAGGTATCGTTTTCTGCCTAGGCCCTAACATAACGGTTGCCTCTTTGTCGTCTCTCACTTCTTCATCCCCACCTATCTCCTCGATTTTTGTCGGTCCAACTTTGTAGACAATCAGCATTAGCCTAAGCCATCCGAAAGCGACCAATCGAGGAGTGCCTGTCCGAGCCAACCAGCATTAGCCGAAGAGATCTGAAAACATCCAATCAGCGGATCGGGGCTGTACGCGCATAGTGCTAATCTTAAATGCGGCAGGTAAATAAATGCCATCAGTTGTAAAAACGACAACTTTCGAAATGTTATATAAGTAATTACGTTATATTTGATTGTCTTTTCATTTTAACGTACGCCAACAGTTGCTGCTGACGGCCATCAGCAGACGCCTCCGTCGTCAAAGTAAGTTATGTTGAGCAGTTAATTTGAACTGTCCTATTAAAAATTGCTTTTGATTTGTAGTTAAATGCCGTATTAAATTGCTCGACTTTACTGCAACTTGTTTTGAAGACTTGCACAGACTAGTTTTCTGTGCGAAAAAGTAGTAAGGCTTATTACGTTGAATTTTATTTCACTTCTTATGTTTAGCTCTTGCAAGTTGTTTACCCTTATTCACTGATAGGAACACTTTCCTTTAAGAACAGTGGAAAGTAATGAAAACGCTGCTTCCGGTTGTGCAGTTCGAAGGGCCAAATCGTTTGACATAATAACAACCGACAATGAGGTTGAATTCTGGCGCAGTATATCTCCAGAAGAGAATACGGAGGCCGTAAAGAGAGCATCAGTTTAGCACGACTTTTTCATCTTATTTTCATATGACCTTCAAAACTGTCATATGAAAATAAGATTTGTGTTACGTCACTGTCCAGGTCGGTCGGTTTGGATGCTCGCTCTCTGCAAGACTGAATGGGCTGGCGACGGAGGCTTGACGGGTACAAGGTAGTACCTGATAGCTGATGTTGCCAACCCGGACGGTCTAGCGGATGGGCTTGCTGATCCGCTGACTGGCTGGGCAGTCGACGAAGTGGAATTTTCTCACTGATGACGGGCGCAAGGGACGTGCCCGAAAGCTCTGAGTACTGTGGCCTTTTTTTGGAAAATAAAGGCTTTATATAAAACGGGGAAAAACCGTGAATTTTTTGAATCGCTTATGACCTTCAAAACTTTAATTTTAACTAATCAATGACTCAATGTGCCTTTACGAAGGTCTGCATCTTTTTAATGTAAGATTTTCTTCTTAGTCGTCGACGCGTTCTAAAAATGGTTAAAAGTACGCATTGTTCCGTCGGCGTCGTCGCGTGCAGCAATCGAAGTTCTCAGAAAAATATGTGGAATTCATGGTTTACCAGACTGCATAGTCACCGATAACGGCGCCGCTAGCATTATTACAGTATCATTGGCGGAAGTTTTGTCCTACTTCTTGATGCCACGACGACAGAAACGTTCTGCAAAGAACAATTCACGGAAAGATCACGGCCACGTGGTATGGATAATGCAGAGCCGAATGTGAAGAACAATAACAAGAAAGTGCAAGGGAAGAGTATACGTGGCTTGCGACACGGAGCTACTGCTGAAGAATTACGTGAAATGAATTTTTATCAAAGCAACATTGAGCTCGACCTGAGTCGACCAATGTTTGTTCGACTCATTCGGCAAATAGTGGAGGATGTGGAGCGGAAAAATCTATGCTTTGACACGCGGCATTACAGACGCTACACGGTGGAGCAGAGGCATACCTCATTAAACTTTTTCAGGACACAAACGCTGTAAGTACGCACACCAAAAGAAAGACCGTCAAACGTGATGACTTTCGGTTCCTTTATCTACTTCGCTCTGTGAACTGCATGAATTGATGATCTCGTGCATAGTTAGTCCAATGTGATGAAGTTGTCAATGTATGCGCGTTGAAATTGGGTACATACCCTCCATATTTATCATCGTAGCATTACTCGCATTTATATTCATTTGCCAATGATTATTATTGATTGGTTGAGCAGACTAGCTTGCTGAACCAAAGACTGACTGCGTGGTGACCAGTTAGCGCTGAAGACGGACCGCGGGGAGGTCCGAAAGCTCCGCTTTTTGTGAGAGTTTAATAAAAGTTTTACGATGGAACGGGGAATCTGCGACAATACCGTCTAATGATTATTACATTATGATTTTTACGAGAGCCAGTGAATGAAACTGCTATGAACTTCAGCATTCTTTGAAATATTGCTCGCGCACAGGGAGGATAGTGGATGATAGACAACTTTGTTTACGTAACGATTTTGCTGACGAGTTGCATAAGCTGTTACATAGCACCTACAGGGATGTACAGGGGGTCCTCGGTCAACGTCGCTTCACTTAGCGTCGTTTTCGCCATAACGTCGCTCGTGAACGGGCGGAAAAATACAGTACACACAAAGATTGACAGGTTCGCCCATTTGGCTAGTGTAACTCTGCCCAGCAGTAACGGTTAAAAGTCAGTTTGAAATGAATAGGATCGTTATGATGTGCTCTGCGACTGCCCAGCAACCACCAGGGTATGATGGATGATGCACCTGGTCAGCGCCTACTCAGTGAATCCCTCTGGCAAAGTCTGACAAAGGGGGCACGGAGGTTGCTGACAAATGGCCTCCTCTTCCGGTTAAGTGTTCGCTATAACTTGGACGCGCCCATATTTCTGCATGGTCACTGCGCGTCCCATTCGCTGTCCGCGTATGCAAACCGCTTATTATTCGCGTCAATATACAAAAGGAAGAAAAGGCATGCACGGCAGCAGACACTGGATAGGTTTTTGCAGAACAGATAAGCATGAAGGTGGACTATATTGGTAGTATTTAATATCAGTATTACTTCAACTGCTCGGAAAGACTGAAAATAAAGCGGAATAAAAGGTATTTTCATTTTGCTAATATCTTAAGGTAATTTGAAGCTGGCGCAGAGCACGGTGGAATAGCTCCGGAAGTCTCAGTTTTTTTGGTACCGCCATCACGGGCTGCGAACGCATCCCTCGCAGCCCTATCAAAATAACAATGAAGTCAGTATCATTTAACGTCGTTTTCGCTTAACGTCACTTCTCATTGAACGCATCCTGACGTTAAACGAGAACCCCCTGTGTAATGTATACGCCAGTCAAGAGAAACGCGTTTATTGAAGCCTCCTCCAGCACACACACACACACACACACACACACACACACACACACACACACACACACACACACACACACACACACACACACACACACACACACACACACACACACACACACACACACACACACACACACACACACACACACACACACAACACACACACACACACACACACACACACACACACACACACACACACACACACACACACACACACACACACACACACACACACACACCACACACACACACACACACACACACACACACACACACACACACGCACACACACACACACACACACACACACACGAAGCACACCCACTACCTACTGTCGTCAGGTTCCTGACATTACTGTCGCTAATGCGCTAACTTAGCCTGCGGAATATGGTACATATCCCTCCCCGTTATTTAAGCATGGGGATTCTTAAATATTTATCGTAAGGACGGGTGGGGGCTCTTCTTTCGCGAACCAGCTTTCGCTCGGTCCCACGATCATCTGGCGCGCGGCTTGTCTCGTTTGTGTCGAACATCCATTTTCGCCGCCCTTCTTGATGGCAATGCGGTTCTTGGGCTCCAAAGTCCTCTTCGTTTCTGCTTGCTGCCTGCGGCTCCACGTCGAATGATTCAAAACGATGGCGCAAGTGGTCTGCATGTTTCCGGGCCCTTTTTCCTTTATAAACCACCACATACGAGTTTTCGGCAAGCTGTTCGACTACGACCCCTTTTTCTTGACTCACTTCGTTAGGTTCATATACGTAAACTTTGTCACCTACAGCAAACGAACGGAACTGTGAGGTTCGGTCACGGTACTCTGCCTGTCTCAGCAGCTTTTTGTCGACGTGAACATCTAGCGATGGTTTCAATAAGTCCAATTTTGTCCTGAGTCGTCGACCCAAGAGGAGCTCCGCGAACGTTCTACCAGTCGTCGCATGAATCGAGTTCCTATACGAAAATAAAAAGCGCTGTAACTTCAGCTCTATGTCCATTGAGTCACTGCTTGCTCTAATTCTATTTTTGAATAAACGCACAGCCCGTTCTGCCAGCCCATTCGTCTTTGGATGATACGGTGTCGTCTTAATGTGTGTGATGTTGTTGTTATCACAAAAAGCCTCAAACTCTTCAGACACAAACTGTGGACCATTATCCGATACAATCGCTTTCGGGAGACCAAAAATTGCAAACAGTCCACGCAAACGTTTTATCACGCATGTCGATACTGTGTTTCTCATTGGAATTACCTCCAACCACTTCGAGTGCGCGTCCACGACCACGAGCCAGTAGCGGTCTTCAAACAAACCAGCTATATCAACATGAATCCTTGTCCATGGTTCCGTCGGTACGTTCCAAGGAATCAGAGGAACTTCCGGTGGTCTTTGTCGATTTCTTTGGCAGGATTCACATTGGTTAACATGCTTTTCAATCTCTTTGTCGATACCTGGCCACCATACTTGAAATCGAGCCATCGATTTCATAGCCACTATACCTGGGTGACCTTCATGGAGCATGGCTAGTATCCTATCTCGTAATCTCGTTGGGGCCACAATTCGCCCTTGCCTTAGCAAGATTCCGTCCTCAAACGACAATTCGTCCTTCTTTTCAAAGTACACCTTCAATTCATCAGGCAGTCGTGCCCTCTCCGGCCATCCTCTTTCCATGAAAGTTATGACCTTCGCCAATCTTTCATCCCTACACGATTCACTTTTAAGTTCTTTTCTAGTGACTGGTAGGGTTGTCAATCGTAGGTTTAGTAATTGGCCACTAGGCTGCCTTTCGGAGTTTGACACTTTACCTGCTTGCACGGGTAACCGTGACAGTACATCCGCAGGAGAGTTTTCTTTTGCAGGCACGTACCGGACTTCGTAATTGTAGGCACTTAGGATCAACGCCCAGCGCGTCAGTCGATTTGTTGCCATCTTCGGTACTTCTCGTTTTTCTCTGAATATCCTTTCCAACGGTTTGTGATCTGTCTTCATAGTAAACCGACGACCAAACAAATACTGGGAAAACTTCGTGACTCCAAACACGATTGCCAGTGCCTCTTTATCTATGGTAGCATACTCTTTTTCCGTGTCAGTAAGTGTCCTTGAGGCAAATGCGATGGGCCGTTCTTCACCTGATGGATACAAATGGCTTAAAACTGCACCTATGCCAGTTTCAGATGCATCAGTTGCTAAAACGAGAGGAAGCTTGTCGTCGTAATGGACCAGGGTGTCAGATGACGTGAGAACCCTTTTCAAACGTTCCACCAAGTGCGTCTCCTCTCTCCCCAAGGACCATGGTACACCGCTTTTTGTAAGTTCGTCTAATGGCACGCAAAGCCTTTGCAAACCCGGAACGAATTTAGCATAATAATTGATAGCTCCCAGGAAGGATCGTAATTCATGAACATTCGCCGGCATTGGCATTTGCTTAATGGCTTCTATTCTTTCTTCTGTCGGGTGAATTCCATCCTTGTCAATTCGATGTCCTAAGTACGTTACGGACGCACACAAAAATTTACATTTATTGGCACACGTACGCACTCCTGCTTTCTGAAGTCGTTGCAACGCCATATGTAGTCGTTCCATGTGCTGATGCTCATTGCAACCGGTAATGATAATGTCGTCGATATACACTGCTACGCCTTCTATACCTGCTAAGATCTGTTCCATAGTTCTTTGGAACAATGCAGGTGCAAAGCTCAAGCCAAACGGCAATCGCTTATAACAAAAATATCCACGATGAGTAGCAATTACTAGATACTTTTTTGAATCCGGATGGACTTTCATTTGTAAGTAAGCATCTTTCAAATCAATAACTGAAAACAAAGCTCCGCCGTTTAGCTTCGTAACCAACTCTTCGAAACGGGGCAGTGGATGATGATCTAAAATGACATGAGGATTTATGGTCACTTTAAAGTCCCCGCAAATCCGGATTTTTCCGCTCGGCTTCATGACGCATACTATGGGCGATGCCCATTCAACGGGCATTGTCGCTGAATCGACTTGTTCCAAGACGTCCTCTCTCAGCAATCTATTCAATTCGTCGTCCACTTGTGCCCTCATGGCAAAAGGTACCGGGCGGGGTTTAAATACCTTTGGTCGCGCCTTGTCTTGAAGATGAACTACTGCCTCGTATCCCCTCATTGTGCCAGTCGTATTCGTGAACACGTCAGGATAAAGTCCTATCAAATGTTGTGCAAGTTCATTGTGCCGATGTCTCTGTTGGATCACTTCCTCTGTAGGTGTCAATGAACGTAACGAGCGAATTTCAACGCCTTTTGGCAATGGCAAACCAAAAACCATGCACCAATTTAGGCCGAATAGTGGAGTATCACTTTTTCTCACCACATGCACGTACAAATGCATTGTTTTTCCGAACGCTGTGACAGAGACTTTTGTTTTTCCCAGTGTTTCCACTGGCACCTCGGTATAGGCGATTAGCGCCGGGGCTGTCTCCAACGGCGGGCTTCCTATTTTATTCCATATGTTTTCGCTAATGACCGACTGCGTCGCACCAGGATCATATATCATTTCGAGTTCGTAGCGATTCAGCTTTACCAGGACAACAGCGAAGCACGTCTTTTCGACGGCTACCATTCGCCGGCTACCATTCGCCGGCCACCATTCGACGGCGCGTCACTTCGACGGCGCATCGTTTCGACGGCGCATCATTTCGACGGCGCATCACTTCGACGGCGCATCACTTCGACGGCGCATCACTTCGACGGCGCATCATTTCGACGGCGCATCGGTTTGCCGGTCGACTGGTTGGATAGATCTGATCTGTTTAGCGGATAAGGATGAGATTGCCGGAAGGTATAACTTCAATTTTCATTAAGATAAAACGACCTTGGAACTTGCGGCACCTCGCTTGAAACTGTTAACTCCAGTTTGCTAAGTGTAGTACCCACTCTAAATTATATATCCTGTGATCATGGATGGATGACATGGCTGATCGTCATAAATGCCCAACTAGTCGAACAACAGATCAGTGTTTTCATACAACGCCATAAATGACATTTAAATGCAAATCTTGGCAACTGGGAAAAGTAGCGGCCAGCGATCATATCTTCAGCACCATTCTCGCGTCAACGCATAGTTAGCGCGGCTTTGCCATACATATACACATACCTACACACACACACACACGCATATATATATATATGTCCAGGAGTGCTGCAATTCCTGGGTCTCCGTTGATAACAGAGAACGTGTTCGGATAATGCCTGTGTACGGTGATTTTGAGGCACAAATACCAATGACATATTGGAGTGGTAGCGCTATGTCACATTAAGTCAGTAGAAAACCTCAAAGGAATTAAAGAAGCATAATAAACATTATCCTTTATTGAAAAAAGTATAGACGGAAAAAATTGTGATTATGTCCATTGGATTATGCTATGAGCAATTTATTGCTTTAATTCAGTATTCCCGAATAACGCAATTTCCTGGAGTTGTTCGCCAGAAAAGAGAAGCCCGTTTAAGGCACTTTATTGACTGCACAGGACGACAACTCTGAGCACCCTATAACCTGCGCTTCTAAGGTTTTCGGATTTGACGTTTTTCCTGAAAATTTCGGTTTATCATTCTTACGTGAGTGGGTCCTTCATGGAAACTGCAGATAGTAAACATGCCGCTATGTAGGCTCGCTATGGATATTGGCTTATCGATTCTCGCTTTTGAATTAGCCTGTCGGCTGAATCAGCATTTGTTGGCTTCCAGTTTGCGCGCCAATTTGCGTTGCTGCGTTGCAGGTTCAAGAAAAAGCGACATGAAATGCATTTTCAAAAACTTTATTCCATAATATGAACAAGCTTATTGCATTACAAAGTTATATGACAGTGCCTGCAGGTATTCTTCAATCGTGTTGCGGTCGAACCGTTGCACAATGTGGAGGATCCGCTCGTCTGCTCTGGCGTATTTGAGCCGCTTATGGCGTGGCTGTTGGCCCCGTAGGAAGGCCAGGTACTGGACGTCTCTCCCTGCCTGTACCCGACGGAGACCTTCAATGAACCGCCATATAGTTGGGTGGTCGACCCCAAACTCAGAACGTATTCGCCGGTGGGCTGCTTCTGCGTAGTTGTTCGTCCGATCAGAGCCCACCAGCGTTCTTTGGTATGCCGACCAGACTTGTGAAGGGAATCTTGCAGGTCGGCGACCTCCTGACCGATTCCAGCTGCCCAGGTAGGTCCTTTCGAACCAATCCATAATTGGCTCTAATTCCTGGGGCAGCTGGCGCCACGGCAGTTCGGCAGCGGTGTCCAGGTGCTCCGGCGGGACGAAGGCAAGGGAGACGATCTTCCTCGCAGCCAGAGCGAAGTTCGGATCGCTGCCGTACCTGGCCATCAGGTGTTCTTCAGATAACTGTTTCTTCAAGTTTCGGACCAGGTGGAAAAAGCAGCCCCGGATCTCCACTCCAGGGAATGTCGCCGCTGCAGCGTTCATAGCGGCCTTTTCGAAGTCCATGGAGATGGACCTAGGCGAAAACGAAGGCCACATCTCCTGTATGGCTCTGAACATGCGCCCATAGGTCTCCTCGCGCTTGTCCGGCAGGAGCGCATACAGAATTGGGAGCACGAACCCCTCTCTTTCTGCCAACAGCACGTACAGTTGTGCAAATAACCGCGGCGCAATGTTGAATGTGCCGTCGGCAAAAAGAGAGGTCATGTGCGCGCTCCACGAACCATACGAGTGTCGACCATATATGAGGATGCGGCTGGAATCCCCAACCCCGGAGTCGAATAACAAAAATTGTTCTCCATTTCCATATGTCTGGTACTCCGGCGGGATAACCAGTGAAGCCGCACTGTCAGGTTCTGAAGGGGCTGCTTGGCGCCTCCTCCTTCTTCGCTGGATTATCAACTTTAGCGAATCATGACTAGGCAGCTGACCGGCTACGCCGTCTGGCAGGCCTTGGTAGACCTCATTTAGGATGTTGGCAGGCGTCTCCATGGTTTCGTCAGCACGTTGTCTTATAGCAGTGACAACTGCGCCAACTTCGACTCCAGCGGGATCGCATCCATGGGTGTGTTCGTTCACTTTCTTCTTCACTTCGCCTGTTTCGGTCCAAGTGTGAAGACGTGCCTTGCAGCCATCGGAGTCCCTTTTGTCGCATCGCCAGAACTTGACGGTCTTTGTATAGTCCATGGCTTCAAACTGATACAGATGACCCTCATGAGAAAACTTTTCCCTGTTTCGTTTCGACATGCAGCGAGCCATTGCAGCAGGAACACCAACTGACACGACGACAGAGCGAGCGAGAAAGCAACACGGAGAGAGGACGATAGACAAATATAGGGAGCAAGTGAGAACACCAGCATTATATAGAAAGGCGGCATCCCTTTGTACTTTGAGGCGTGGATAGCATCGCGCTCATAACATCAGGCGGATCCTTTGAAAATGATGAAACTTTGATCCGCCGCCACTCGTATGATTCGTGGATCTGTTCGAGTTCGTATCCACGAATCATACGAGTGGCGGCGGATCAAAGTTTCATCATTTTCAAAGGATCCGCCTGAGGTTATGCGCACCTCATGGTACAAAGGCATGCCGCCTTTCCACTGTCATATGGTTCGTGAATCTGTTCGAGTTCGTATCCACGAACCATACGAGTGGCGGCGGATCAAAGTTTCATCATTTTCAAAGGATCCGCCTGATGTTATGAGCGCGATGCTATCCACGCCTCAAAGTACAAAGGGATGCCGCCTTTCTATATAATGCTGGTGTTCTCACTTGCTCCCTATATTTGTCTATCGTCCTCTCTCCGTGTTGCTTTCTCGCTCGCTCTGTCGTCGTGTCAGTTGGTGTTCCTGCTGCAATGGCTCGCTGCATGTCGAAACGAAACAGGGAAAAGTTTTCTCATGAGGGTCATCTGTATCAGTTTGAAGCCATGGACTATACAAAGACCGTCAAGTTCTGGCGATGCGACAAAAGGGACTCCGATGGCTGCAAGGCACGTCTTCACACTTGGACCGAAACAGGCGAAGTGAAGAAGAAAGTGAACGAACACACCCATGGATGCGATCCCGCTGGAGTCGAAGTTGGCGCAGTTGTCACTGCTATAAGACAACGTGCTGACGAAACCATGGAGACGCCTGCCAACATCCTAAATGAGGTCTACCAAGGCCTGCCAGACGCCGTAGCCGGTCAGCTGCCTAGTCATGATTCGCTAAAGTTGATAATCCAGCGAAGAAGGAGGAGGCGCCAAGCAGCCCCTTCAGAACCTGACAGTGCGGCTTCACTGGTTATCCCGCCGGAGTACCAGACATATGGAAATGGAGAACAATTTTTGTTATTCGACTCCGGGGTTGGGGATTCCAGCCGCATCCTCATATATGGTCGCCACTCGTATGGTTCGTGGAGCGCGCACATGACCTCTCTTTTTGCCGACGGCACATTCAACATTGCGCCGCGGTTATTTGCACAACTGTACGTGCTGTTGGCAGAAAGAGAGGGGTTCGTGCTCCCAATTCTGTATGCGCTCCTGCCGGACAAGCGCGAGGAGACCTATGGGCGCATGTTCAGAGCCATACAGGAGATGTGGCCTTCGTTTTCGCCTAGGTCCATCTCCATGGACTTCGAAAAGGCCGCTATGAACGCTGCAGCGGCGACATTCCCTGGAGTGGAGATCCGGGGCTGCTTTTTCCACCTGGTCCGAAACTTGAAGAAACAGTTATCTGAAGAACACCTGATGGCCAGGTACGGCAGCGATCCGAACTTCGCTCTGGCTGCGAGGAAGATCGTCTCCCTTGCCTTCGTCCCGCCGGAGCACCTGGACACCGCTGCCGAACTGCCGTGGCGCCAGCTGCCCCAGGAATTAGAGCCAATTATGGATTGGTTCGAAAGGACCTACCTGGGCAGCTGGAATCGGTCAGGAGGTCGCCGACCTGCAAGATTCCCTTCACAAGTCTGGTCGGCATACCAAAGAACGCTGGTGGGCTCTGATCGGACGAACAACTACGCAGAAGCAGCCCACCGGCGAATACGTTCTGAGTTTGGGGTCGACCACCCAACTATATGGCGGTTCATTGAAGGTCTCCGTCGGGTACAGGCAGGGAGAGACGTCCAGTACCTGGCCTTCCTACGGGGCCAACAGCCACGCCATAAGCGGCTCAAATACGCCAGAGCAGACGAGCGGATCCTCCACATTGTGCAACGGTTCGACCGCAACACGATTGAAGAATACCTGCAGGCACTGTCATATAACTTTGTAATGCAATAAGCTTGTTCATATTATGGAATAAAGTTTTTGAAAATGCATTTCATGTCGCTTTTTCTTGAACCTGCAACGCAGCAACGCAAATTGGCGCGCAAACTGGAAGCCAACAAATGCTGATTCAGCCGACAGGCTAATTCAAAAGCGAGAATCGATAAGCCAATATCCATAGCGAGCCTACATAGCGGCATGTTTACTATCTGCAGTTTCCATGAAGGACCCACTCACGTAAGAATGATAAACCGAAATTTTCAGGAAAAACGTCAAATCCGAAAACCTTAGAAGCGCAGGTTATAGGGTGCTCAGAGTTGTCGTCCTGTGCAGTCAATAAAGTGCCTTAAACGGGCTTCTCTTTTCTGGCGAACAACTCCAGGAAATTGCGTTATTCGGGAATACTGAATTAAAGCAATAAATTGCTCATAGCATAATCCAATGGACATAATCACAATTTTTTCCGTCTATACTTTTTTCAATAAAGGATAATGTTTATTATGCTTCTTTAATTCCTTTGAGGTTTTCTACTGACTTAATGTGACATAGCGCTACCACTCCAATATGTCATTGGTATTTGTGCCTCAAAATCACCGTACACAGGCATTATCCGAACACGTTCTCTGTTATCAACGGAGACCCAGGAATTGCAGCACTCCTGGACATATATATATATATGCGTGTGTGTGTGTGTGTAGGTATGTGTATATGTATGGCAAAGCCGCGCTAACTATGCGTTGACGCGAGAATGGTGCTGAAGATATGATCGCTGGCCGCTACTTTTCCCAGTTGCCAAGATTTGCATTTAAATGTCATTTATGGCGTTGTATGAAAACACTGATCTGTTGTTCGACTAGTTGGGCATTTATGACGATCAGCCATGTCATCCATCCATGATCACAGGATATATAATTTAGAGTGGGTACTACACTTAGCAAACTGGAGTTAACAGTTTCAAGCGAGGTGCCGCAAGTTCCAAGGTCGTTTTATCTTAATGAAAATTGAAGTTATACCTTCCGGCAATCTCATCCTTATCCGCTAAACAGATCAGATCTATCCAACCAGTCGACCGGCAAACCGATGCGCCGTCGAAATGATGCGCCGTCGAAATGATGCGCCGTCGAAATGATGCGCCGTCGAAG
This sequence comes from Trichuris muris, assembly GCA_000612645.2. Classification (NCBI taxonomy): domain Eukaryota; kingdom Metazoa; phylum Nematoda; class Enoplea; order Trichinellida; family Trichuridae; genus Trichuris; species Trichuris muris. The sequence continues at coordinate 25,851,793 of CBXJ02000086.1, read as the reverse complement.
TGATGCGCCGTCGAAGTGATGCGCCGTCGAAGTGATGCGCCGTCGAAGTGATGCGCCGTCGAAGTGATGCGCCGTTCGAAATGATGCGCCGTCGAAACGATGCGCCGTCGAAGTGACGCGCCGTCGAATGGTGGCCGGCGAATGGTAGCCGGCGAATGGTAGCCGTCGAAAAGACGTGTACCCGGACAACAGCTTTTTGTCCCGCTGGACCCACAACCGATGTCGAATTCAACGATATTTCGTGATCAGAAGTGTCTGAAAGAGCAATTTTGTCCGGGCAACTGTTCAGTGCATTGATCGCTCGAGCTTTTCGTATTTTCGCCCGACCTTTTACCACGCAAACAGCAGCCAGATGGTTTCGTCTTCCGCACTCATAGCAGATCTTGTTTTCTGCTGTGCATCGTTCATTGATGGCATGCTTGCGTCGCCCACATTGCAAGCAATCCTTTGTCGCGTCCAATATGCGCTTGCGTAGTGATTCATCCGTCTTCGGGACGCTGCTCGACTTTACTTGCAATCGGCGCGTAGCTTGTGCTTCGCTCTCCGAAGGCCGCGATGAAAGACGTTGGTGCTAAGTTGTGCTCGTTCAAGTATCATCGCAGTCTGTTCCAGATGTTGAAGCGTAGCACTATTGTCCGGGTGCTGACGGAGCAACTCCTGTCTCCAACATGGATTGTTAATGCCAATAACCAACTGGTCGCGTAGCCTCTCCGTTAGTGAGTCACCAAAATCGCAATTTCCCGCCAACCCACGAAGGGCGTTTAAAAACTGACTTACCGTTTCCTGGTCATGACGAAATCGCTGCGAAAATGCTACCCGATCCGCCATAACGCACGGCTGTGACCGTACTGCAACTGGAGCACTGCTTTCAGTTGGTCGTAAGGCTGATAACGCACGTCTTTAGGTCGAAAATGATTCACTAACGTTTGGAAGTGCTTTTTGCCAATCTTGGACAACAGTAGCGTGCGACGTGCATTTTCCGTATCGCTCCCGTCACGAAGACCAAAAAGAGCGAGTTCGCATTCAAACCTCTGAATGTAAAAGTCCCATTCTTCCGTCATGGGATCAAATGCGTCAAAAGAAAATCGTTGTTGTGCCAAGAGTATATGTTCTTGATTCACATTCATCCTCGTCGCCAATATGTAATGTATACGCCAGTCAAGAGAAACGCGTTTATTGAAGCCTCCTCCAGCACACACACACACACACACGAAGCACACCCACTACCTACTGTCGTCAGGTTCCTGACATTACTGTCGCTAATGCGCTAACTTAGCCTGCGGAATATGGTACACCCTGTACTTGCAATACAGCCTACACAAATTGCCTACGCTGCCGAGTTGTCTTTGGTGTATGGAGTAAAAGGTTTCAAAGAAGCTATGAGCGTAGCATGCTTATCTATATGTGCTGCTATTCAGGAGTCAATGAAGGTCTGGACATGATTGCCAGGGTTTCCCCGTGGTGGACAGCGTATTCGTGAAAAATTGTTTTACCTTGTCGTGTGCCGACGCTGCTTGCGGACTGAGACGTCAAAATTGACGGTAGGGATGTGCATTGATCAGAATACTCTTGTTGTCAAAACATAATGAAACAAAGTAGCCCAAAGCGAGAAGTCAACGACTCCTGACAAGCTTGCAACTACATGAACACTGAGACGAACGAAACATTGTTTGTTTTGCGTGCTGCGTGAAATCATTGAAACCATATTGTCTTTCACCATTTTGAATTTCCTAGGCCTCAGTGACTAACCATTATCACACCAGGGTGCCTTTAATCTTGTCAGGGCTCTTCCAGGGTCACTATCGCACTCCAGCCCCCCACCCCCGCCCGACGGACCTCTTACCTTCAGTCCTCCCTGTGCCTCTGTAGTTTCCCATTGGGAATTACTGTGTTAGTCTAATGATGATTGAGTACAACGCCACATTGATCAAAGTCAAGAATATTGAAAGTGGGGATGAAAAAGCGGGAGAAGATGTGGGAAATTGTTATTGGGGATGGAAGAGTGGAGATGAATTAGAAAAGTAGATGGTGATAGAACTTGAATAGTTTGAATAGGCTAAAACAGTGGTGGGCAAAGGGGGGCGATATCGCCCCCCGGGGGCGATTTTGAAGTCCAGGTGGGCGATAAGCGCGAAAGGGGCGATTGGGGGGCGGTGAAGGGCTAAGGGGGTGATATCGCCCCCTCCTGGGGGTGGGCGGTGAAGCTAAAAGGAGCGATATTGCGGTTTCATTGTTGTTACGGATCTCGCCACGGAGAAGCGGAATCTCCTCGAAGTAGTCACTCGGGGCGATTTACGACTGCGGGTCACGTCAATGCGGCCCAATATTGAAGGGATAATTGGTTTGCACGCTTCCTGCCCTTCAGAGTAATACTGTAATAAACGCGGAGTCTGAACAAATGATGTTGTACACATAACGTTTTCTTTGTATGCGAAGATCTGCTGTGCAGAAGCAAGGGGTAGCAAGGATGCTGTCACTGATCCCGCGAACACTCCCTCGCGCAACAGTCAATACAAGAAATTGGCAGGAAGAAAGGACATTGTCCTCGGTGGAGATTTCCCGCCAATTTTCGCGTCCCCGGCCGATATGGTTCATCCCAGGGGGGCGATGGCAACCTCGAAGCTGGAAAAGGGGGCGATTTCTGGCATAGCCTTGCGCATCACTGGGCTAAAAGATAGCAAATGTTCACGTATTTGTTGGCTTAAGGTTAGGTAAGGGCAGAAGAAAATTCCTATGGCTGTGTTGCTTTCGTAATCTATATGGGAGTCATAACCCTTATGTCAAGGTTTAGGCTTAGATAAGAGCAGGAAATGGTGCTTATGGTGATATCGTTTTTGTTGCTGTACTTTGATGTCCTTTACTTTTGCTGTTACTTAAGGTTAAGGTGAAACATTAACTTTGTGCAAAGGTATAAGCTTCGATAGTGGCCGAAAGCGAAGCATGTGATGTAAACGTCGTGTCGTGAATTGAGTCCGTAACAGAGAAGGAGACTAGTGTTTGCTACGAGTGAACGACAAAGCGGGAGAGAGTGCGCGAGCTTGCAAGCTGAAGCAAAATTTACTATTCAAAAAGTGTGATGAGCGAAAAGAGAGTTGGCTCAGCATTTTCACACTAGACATGTGCTAACTAAAGCGATAAGGTGTGATATGGCAGCCCGGCGGCGATAGGGTGACGATGGCTTTTATTCTCGCCTCCACCACACAAAAGCGATAAGGTATGATGTGGCAGCCCATCGGCGGTGGGGTGATGATGCGTTCTGTTCTCACCATACACGTTCAAAGCGGAACATCGGTTCATTCGGGAGAATGACTGATAGTTAACCGTTGAACTTCGCGCAGCTCTGTGCACGATTTGTCTAATACTCTGCACCATTACTGAGCTGCACCCACCGCGCTAGGATATGTGTTACTTACAGTTGTGTAACAATAAGTATTGCTTCGTTTGTACAGGTTACGTGTGACAGACATGCGTGGAAGATTGAATAGTACGACGGGTGCCAGTCCTGGTGAAGTTGTATTCAAGGCAAAGGCCAGTTATCGATAGAGGAAGACGTTTCGCGGCTAAGTCTTTCAAGTGGGCGGAAAGGTAGGCTTTTTTCATTGGTCAGCCTTTTGCAGGTAAGTCTTTTCTGATTCGCGTGTAATACGTCGACAGAAATATTGTCGACCTGTGAAGTAAGGAAGGCTTAACTTGAGAAGTATGCCCTTTTCAGCAGTCGAAAAGACTGCTGAAAAGGGCATATAAAGAAGAAACAAGACTTTTCAGCAGTCATAAAAATTGTCCGCGCTGAAGTTTGGCAAGCTTTTCGATTTGACATCGTAATTGTTTATTTGTCACTCAGATTAATGGGGTCATTCCTTGCGAACAGAAGCTGTAGACGAATCTTTTGTTGAACGAAAATTTGTTAAACAGTCTAAGGGGTAAGATAACAGGTTCGCGTACAACAGCGTGCAATGCTGAACAGCATAATGACTGATAGTCTCAAGCGCACACCGTGCGGCGACAATGACTGGAACAGAAACGTTAACAATCAACGATCAACAATTAGATATATATTACTCAGGTCTATGTTCGGATATCTTTTTTCGGCTGTCGACCCGTTTGAAGGTATCTGTAATAGATCTGAAAATGCCCTACCAGCGGATGGATGAGCAGTTATTAGAAAGTATCACAGATAGAGAACGCTTATCGATTCAGAGCTTTCGGCACTCTCTGGTACCGTCGTCAGTGATGGGAAAGAGATATCCGAACATGAACAAGCCCGTTACAAAACACCTAGTGATCATACTCGGATCTATGTCAGAATCCCGAATGACATAATCCCGAATGACGTAATCCCGAATGATGATATCCCGAATTGTCATGATGGCACGTACGGCTTGATCCCGTTGGAAGTCGAGAGTATGTCTGAAAGTACTCTGAAAACAACGCCCTACCAGCGAATGGATGGGAAATTATTAGGAAACACGTTTCAAAACAACCTTTCGTAGCTTTCGGAACAATCTTGCTCCGTCTTCAGCGAAATTTGTGATCACAAATTGGCACGGCAAATCCCTTGTTTCTCTAGCTTGTTTTTTAACATCATCCATAATCTAAACATGGATTTCTTGGAATTAACTCTTTGTTAATAGTAGTCATGCGTTACCATGGAAATACTGGCGGCACTTAGCCACGGTGAATGATTATGTTCAACAAATTTTGCAAGGTAATGATGACCATCTGATAGCTTGCTGATCGCTCGTCCTTTGCAACAGAGCGATTTCTTACGTTCACAGCACCAGTAATAGATGTTGCCAACGCGTTTGTCTTTCACCATCAAATAGCCACGTACACACAATTTGCCTGCACCTTTCTGTGAAGGAACACTTTCGCATATCTCATCCATTCAGCTGAAAGATTTTGACTATCCACAGGCAAATCTCAAAAGCAAATTAACGACTCTATTACGGCCTACCTATGCAGCACGTTCAATAACCTGAGCCAGGAAATTAGGAACGACGAGACATTCGTTTGGAAGAAAACCAGCAGCGTTTTGCACACAATTGTAGAAAGTGGTTTCTTCTAAATAGCAACTGGTTACGCTGAGTAGTCTGACGAATGCGACTATGCACGAAATTACTGCTTTGTCCGTTGTCTAAGAAACGTTAAAGCATTGGATTTTCAAGACGCACGTTTCCCATTTCCAGTGCTGTAAGTTTAGCTTTGCTGTGAAAATTTTTCTACTCAGTATTTGGTATATTAGCTTCACACAGTTTAACAGAGTATGTGGGTTACACAACTTGGATATGATGTGTAAATAGTTGCTGTTCCCAATAGGTGCATCGCTTAGAATGGGCGTTGTGAAAATGAACCTGTTTCATCAAAGACCGCCCATACATGAGACTAAGTCTATGCGCATTATCCAAAACTCAAGGTAAAGTGTGAAAATCAATGCTAGAGTGGTTACGTGGCTTCATCAGGCAACGCAGGTCGTCCAAAGTATTAATAGAACCTAAGCCTAAGCTTAAATCAAAACATACGGAAAATTGTGGAAAGTCAAAGAGTGGATAAGTGGCTTCATCAGACAGAGCGCACCTCCCGCAGTAGAGCTTAAGGCGTACGGAAACAACGGAAAGTTTGGAAATAAAACGTCACAGTTAAGGTTATGTTATTTACCATACTTTCCCTGTACACTCTGAAGATTATCAGACGTACAATGTAACCTGCACCCCCGAAATAATGCAACGTACCTTAACAGCTTCCAGGGCTTTGCACAGAATTCTCGTCCCGAGCTTCCACAGGAATAATCGGAATATTCGTTCTAGCTGAGCACCTCTTCCACACTACGGGCAGTGCGCGACCTTAAGCGTATCGCTTACACTGTTTTTTCAATAGTCACGCAAAGTTCAACTGTTCCCTATCAGTCGTTCTGTCGAATTAAACCATGTCCGCTTTGAACGCGGATGGCGAGAGCAGAAGGCATCGTCACCCCATCGCCTCCGGGCTGCCACATCATGCCTTATCGCTTTAGTTAGCATATGTCTAGTGAGAAAATGCTGAGTGAGCTCTCTCTTTGCTCGTCATAAATTTGAGTAGTAAATATAACTTCAACTTGCAAGCTCGCCCACTCTCTCCCGCTTTATAGTTCGCTCGTAATAAACATTAGTATCTTTTTCTGTTTGGGATTCAATTCGTGACAAGTCGTTTCCATCATTCGCCTCTGTTGGTCAGCCAGTTTCGAACACATGAGCTGTCTGTCCAAAAGCGACGTCTTCCGATCAGTTTCGTCAAGCCGCATCCCACGTAGTCGGCTAATCGAGCTCCCAGCAGTGCAGCTTGTAGTTCAACCCGGGCAACTAATACTGCTTTTAAGGGGGCCACTTTTGACTTCGCCATCACCAGGCTGACTGTCACTTCACCGTTGACATAGACATTCCTGAAGTATACCGCTAATTCCTAAGTCCCATCGGCCACATTGTACCTATGTTTATGAAGGTCTCCGCCCAGTCAGTCATGCAGAGAAGCAGCATCCCCTCCGACCGACCGGAAAAGTGACAAAATGAAAAATTGTATCCTTTTGTTGTTTGTTTATCGAAAAAGCTATGTGCCAACGCGTTAGTTGCCATATTTTCATTTCTAAGAGATTGTATCCAATTGAATACAAAATGTTTCATCACGGGTTGTTATTTTGAGTTTAGAAGTTCCTTCTTTTCCACGGCAGTTAGACCCCTTCATTGAACCGAGAAAAGTACAATCTAACTGAACAATCAAATACAACGTATCTTTTACGAGAAGTTCCCGGACCCTTCAGAGCTGTCTGCTCCGTCGTCAGTGAAATTGCCACAATGGCTTAACGTAAATTCAGGAAAGGGGATCGGGGTGCGGGGTCAGATAAGCAGAACACAGCAACCCGTTTTAGTGAACACTGTTGAAAAAACATAACTGACCTCCACACCCTTGCCGCAACTAAAACGCCTGTTATTTTTGATCAACAGCCTTCTTTTATTTTCCTAAGGGAAAAAAGGCTCTCACGACACTGTATATGTTGATTCAGGTCGTTCATATTGGAACCGTATCCAATTACCATAACCCTTATCGTTACTAGGGATATTAACCAACGGGAATGAACTACAGAAAGTTTAAATATCAACAGCGTTTATTCTGCCTTTGTAAGTGCTAGCCACGCTCGTCCTCAAAGCTGTACCGAGGTAATTGAACAAACACATTCATCACAGATAAACGAAAGGAGAAAATGAAGACCATGGTTTAAAAAACCGAGCATAAAGTTAATGTCAACAGGTTAAAAAAATTTAAAAACCACTATCCGAATGGATTCAACGACGGTAATCAAGCCCAGGGCACTCAGGCGTACGTGATAGAAAATTTCCGAAAATAAACGCATATTTCAGAGCCGCGGCAAATGATCAAACATCGTGTACACCAGCAAAAAAGCGACCCATGAAGGGAACAATGCTGCACTGAAAATAGCTATTATTTCTTCTTAGTCAATTGGGCGTTGCAACATGAATGCCAAGGTTCGTAGAAATAGGATATAGCGGCTTTTCAAAATGTTATGTCGGTCCATAATTGAGAGGTCAACTGTTTACTGTGCAAGTGCGCCAGTCAGGTGAAACGGAAGACTCCGCTACACGTCAATGATTACGTTTATATATACAAATCGGGTCGAATGGAGCGTCCTCTATGGATGCTCAAGTTCCCAGCCGACGTAACACCTCCCCTGTTGAAAAGTATTCTACCGAATGGTGCTAATAGTAGGATTTTCGCTTGGGGTCAGGATCAAGCCGTACCGGCGGTCGGCAGTTCCGTCTTGGACGCTTGGGAGTAGGGTGATTTTCTGTGTCACTGTTCTTGGCAGATAAACACGGTTGGATCCCATCGGCTTCCAACTCTACATCTTCGCTCTGCATCGCAACGGTTTCTTCCAACGGCCGCCGGCTTGTTTCTTCGAGAATTGTCATATCCGTCAGAAGTGAGCGCTATCGTGCTCCTGAGAAAACTGACCGACCGCGTATCTGATTGATATCTCTACGACATATCTTTTCACCCATCCGTACTTCGTACACTACTTTCCCACCCCGAGTGATGACGTCACCTTCGATCCATTTTGGTGTCCCTTGGTTATTTAGCACGTACACACGATCGCGCTTGAAAGCGCGATTGCGAAAAGCATCTGCGGGGCTTCGCGGACCATCCGGTTTCAGACATAACGGCGCTTTGATCTTCGAGCATAACCCTAATCCGTTCGTTGACATGGCTGGATGTTCTGTTAATTTTTGTGCTTTCAGACTATAGGAAACTGGTATGCTGGTGCAAACACAGTCAGCCCTTGATGAGCGTTCTGGGCGTGGAACGCAAGTACCGCTGTCGATACCATTTATAGGAATGTCATACATACCTAATGTTCGAGCGAAACGATGCATAAGGTGTGATATAAGGTTTGAGTATGTTGGCTAATATTTAATATAATATAAATGTATATTATAAATGTACGATGAGGAGCAATACGATTAAGTATAGGCACGACGAGACGAAGAAACGACGAGTGGGGAGTAGAGCAGTCAGGCCTGCTCCAGCGGACCACGATCTCGAACCCAAAACGGCGTACGAGGACCGACTCTCCCACCGAGTATACGAAAATAGAATAATAATAATACGGGGGTAATAAATGGGGAATTATGTACAGTGCAATGGGGTGAATAAACTTAATGGTGATTGATGGGGAGGTGAAGGTCATAATAGGATGATAAATGAGCTATAGATTACACCTGACTACATTGTACATTCCAGGAGGGCGCAGAGATCGGCCTGTCTCGCCTTGAGTTCCTTGTGCGGACCAAGCGGCGGGACGTAGTCTTTATGTTGTTCTCACGATCCGAATGAACTCTGTCCAAGGCCAAGTCTACGCTCTTCGCCAGGTGTGCTCTCTTCGTTACACCTAATCTGTCGATGAGTTCCACCCATAGCAGAGCAAAGAGATGCGTCGGGACACGTAGAATTTTGCTATAACTTGCCGCTTCCTGAAGGAGAAACAACAGAACAGTTGTACTAATAGTTCCACAGGATTTCCTGAAACATCTTTTACTCTTGTGTCTGACCCCGACAGCTGTGGACTGCCTAAACGTTTCCATGTGCTTTCTGTGAGCAGTGTCAAATCTGAACCAGTGTCGATTCGAAAATCAATTTTTCGGTTGTCGACAGTAATGGTGGCGAATCTGCGATGAATCGCAAGGTTGTCATCGATGACTGAACGTATTCTCCCTGTTTTCTGTGTCCATCGATTGCTCTGCGCCCGGTGCCATTTCTGCCGGCGCTCCTTTGCGACGTTTGGTCAATACCCTTCCTTGTGTCCCGTGATACCACACTGCTGGCACTTGTGAGATCTGAAGGAGCAATTTCGAACAAAGTGCATTGTTCCGCATAGACAGCAGGGAGTCTTGGGCTTGGCAGGAAGCGAAGGATTGGGAGCGGGACGGTTTGTGGATGTGCCCTTCCTGTTGCTCCAGTTCTTTCGAGACTTGAGTCTTTTTTTGTGACAGCATTGATAAATTGCTCATCTGCTGTCTGAGCTGCACCTTCAACCAGGATAGCATCTTGCTTAAGGCTAGCGATGCGTCTGCACTCCTCTGTCAGAGCTTGAATTGTCACGTTTGGGTCAGTTTCCATCTTGTTCAGAAGACGTAAACGGATTTCGGAATCTCCAGGCGAATGGAGTCCGCTGACAAATACAAGGCATCTGAACTGGTCTTCTGTCAGTGCATTCAGTTGAAATTTGTCACATTCACGGTTGACAACACTAGCGTACGTAATGAAGTCATCACTTTCTCGTTTGGAAAGTTTTAAGCATTGATACCGTATGCTGAAGAGGGATCGTTGCCGATTGAACATGTCCTTCAAGGACTTGATGGTTTCCGTGAACATGAAATCGCTAGTCTTCTTGGGAAGGATTCTTGACATTCTTCTGATGGGCAGCAGTATTGAGTTTTCTAAGCAAAAGGCGCACTTTTGCAGCATCATCCATCTGATCCCATTCGACCATAAAAATATCTTCGTAGCGGGCGAACCACGCATCAAAAATTCCGCCGTTGTCTAGGTCACTCGGTGATACTGTTGGATAGATTATCCACAGACGGTTGTCTGTTGTCCGCCATTTTCGGGGCCAGCAGACGCATCAGCATCTCGAGAGTAGCTTGCAGGCTTTCGCTTTGCTGCTCTAGCAGCTTACGAACATCCGGAGAGACACCAGGTAATGATAATGTATATGTCGAAAACAATGTGCATCAAAATGGAAACGCTTCCGTAAACAGTCAAACTGATTTCACCCTCGTCGTCACTGTTATGTCGGTCCGTAATTGAGAGGTCAACTGCTTACTGTGCAAGTGCGCCAGTCAGGTGAAACGGAAGACTCCGCTACCCGTCAATGATTACGTTTATATATATACAAATCGGGTCAACTGGAGCGCCCTCTATGGATGCTCAAGTTCCCACCTGACGTAACACAAAATTACACGAGAAACGATAAACAATACTTTTATCAAAAACTGGAAAATCACAAAACTTCATTACCATGTATTCGTGCAAAGGTAACGAGGAAACGATGTCCTATGAGTTTACGCATTTCAAGAGCTTCCAATGAACAAAACAGTCGAATGTTACCAAACTTTCGTAGGCAAGAAAGCGAGGACCTGAGAAGGACGTTCTTCTACCACAACAGAGGTGCTCTTACGAGATATATTAATATTACCAGGACTTCACAAGACGCATGAGCAAGTAGCCATGTACATCGTGCGTGGAGAAAAAGCAATGAAATGAGAGAGCACACTTAAAAGCTTCCTGTTTGTCAAAAATGCAATTCGTATAAAATAACCTCGAACTTCGCTGAAATTCCCATATCCCCGAAACATGTATAGGCATAAAGCGAACATGCTATGGATTCTTAATCCGCAGGTAAACTGAAGACGGTACATCAGCCCGTAGAGCTCCGCCCTTGGAAATGCTTATTTACATCAATGGATTAAACGGCACGTCCTTGAATGAATCAGGAATGACCTGTTACTTCCTTCTTCATAACAGGCATTTTGAACTTCAAATTATCTTCATTCCTACAGTTGACCTGCTTGTCCCAAAAATTCTCGCCCATCCTTTCTGTGACTCTGATCTCATCCCGTCAGTCAGACTTGATGACAACTTCAGACTGCGATGGGAAAACTGCACGGAATGACCTATTCATGGGAAACGGGCGAGAGAAAAGGCACTGGCTGGAAATGGAGCACAATATTGCTGTGTTGAATGCTCGCGGTGTACAAACACTTTCGGTTATTCCGTTTATTAGACAAAGTACGAAGCATTATAATGTGGAGACATGGCAGAGGTCGATAACGTCCATAACGCGAACGATACGGCATGAGTGACAGTCGGCAGGCAACCGTGTGCTTCCCCTAAAAGAAGAACACTAGTACACAGAGTACTCATCCTGTCGGCCACCTGACCAGCAGATGCTACTGCGTTGGTTAACGGTGAAGTCGACCCTGATGTGGCCTCAAAGTGAACACCGTAGTGCACGAAACATTCATGCTGACTATCTGCTTACCTGATCAGTGGATGAAAGCACCTTGGCCAACGGTGAAGTCGACCTAACACCCCGATGTGGCCTTAAAGTGAACACCGTAGTGTGGAGAACATTCATGCTGGCTATGTGCTTACCTGATCGGTGGATGAAAGCACCTTGGCCAACGCTGAAGTCGACCTACTATGGGCGCAGTTCATATGGGACCTGAATGATTGACTGATCATGTATACTTTGGTGCAGATCTAAGTACCTGTTACTGAAGTGGCCGATCTTCGGCAATTGCGCGGAGGATCTTGTCGAATGGGTTCTCACCCGGTTGGATCCTTCGGCGCCATTCGGTCTCCCACAAGTAGGAGTCCGTCATGGACCGATGTGTGCCGCGACGGATCTTATTGCCATGCTTAAGCTGCGCGCACAGGGATTCGATGGTCTGCGTGTGCGCACCCGTCTCCGGGTTAACAAAGTTAACCGAGTGATTCACACGCATGTGCGCGTACTGCGCAGACGACAGACCTCGATATCCCCGCCACTCGTCGGTGATCACAGTCGAGCCAGCCGCCACGTTCGCCGTCACAACGGAGACAAGTGTAGCGGCTGACCGATCTGCAATGGGCGCCAGAAAGCAGTGGCCAGTCTCGCGGCACACACCGCCGAGGACCCATTGCTGGGGTAAGGACCGGCCCCGGTTGTATTTCCTCCTTGAGAACAACGTCTCATCAACCTCAACCGTAAGGCCTGGTCCTCCCACAGCGACCGGGTTTCGAAGCAGCCATCCGGCTACTACCTCCCGCATTGCCAGGTTCCACTGGACAGCCGCTCTTGCATTCATGCCCAGATACTCCTCACAGTAAGAACACGTCGTCTTCTGGAGGCTCCAGGCATGAATGAAGAGCAGAGCTGTCCTAATTGGAAGGTAGGTTCCTAACAACAAATATCGTTAACCGAACATGACGAACCTCAGCACCTTTACCTTCCAACCATGTTCCACTGCGCAGTGCCACATCTCTTCCGCAGGTCCTCATCGCCGCATCGCCACCGATAGTAGCTCGGGGTCTTGGGCCTCAGGACCATAGCATTGCCACACTCGCACCGCTTATCGCGATGGAGTATGCCATGTTCCTGCATAAATGCTATGGCCCCGGCTTCGTCGTGCGTATACCGGGCGATCATTTCAACAGCCTCTGCGGGAGCAACCTGATTGCGACGAAACATTCTCAGAAATGGAAAGATATTAGAAATGCGCTGCAACCCTTACCTGTTTGCCGTACCGGCACGGCCCAATCAAGGTCTTGTTTGATCAGTCGGTGCCTGCACCAGTAAAGGTACTCGACCTACAGCGCGCGTAGCCCATTCCATTGTTTCTACTAATCTTACGCAATGGCCACGTATCGTGCATTCTTCGCGATGATTGAACAGAGCAGTTGTAGGAATAGTGGGAGATGGGCAATCATCGCGAAGAATGCATGATACGTGGCCATTGCGTAAGATTAGTAGACACAATGGAATGGGCTACGCGCGCTGTAGGTCGAGTACCTTTACTGGTGCAGGCACCGACTGATCAAACAAGACCTTGATTGGGCCGTGCCGGTACGGCAAACAGGTAAGGGTTGCAGCGCATTTCTAATATCTTTCCATTTCTGAGAATGTTTCGTCGCAATCAGGTTGCTCCCGCAGAGGCTGTTGAAATGATCGCCCGGTATACGCACGACGAAGCCGGGGCCATAGCATTTATGCAGGAACATGGCATACTCCATCGCGATAAGCGGTGCGAGTGTGGCAATGCTATGGTCCTGAGGCCCAAGACCCCGAGCTACTATCGGTGGCGATGCGGCGTGAGGACCTGCGGAAAAGATGTGGCACTGCGCAGTGGAACATGGTTGGAAGGTAAAGGTGCTGAGGTTCGTCATGTTCGGTTAACGATATTTGTTGTTAGGAACCTACCTTCCAATTAGGACAGCTCTGCTCTTCATTCATGCCTGGAGCCTCCAGAAGACGACGTGTTCTTACTGTGAGGAGTATCTGGGCATGAATGCAAGAGCGGCTGTCCAGTGGAACCTGGCAATGCGGGAGGTAGTAGCCGGATGGCTGCTTCGAAACCCGGTCGCTGTGGGAGGACCAGGCCTTACGGTTGAGGTTGATGAGACGTTGTTCTCAAGGAGGAAATACAACCGGGGCCGGTCCTTACCCCAGCAATGGGTCCTCGGCGGTGTGTGCCGCGAGACTGGCCACTGCTTTCTGGCGCCCATTGCAGATCGGTCAGCCGCTACACTTGTCTCCGTTGTGACGGCGAACGTGGCGGCTGGCTCGACTGTGATCACCGACGAGTGGCGGGGATATCGAGGTCTGTCGTCTGCGCAGTACGCGCACATGCGTGTGAATCACTCGGTTAACTTTGTTAACCCGGAGACGGGTGCGCACACGCAGACCATCGAATCCCTGTGCGCGCAGCTTAAGCATGGCAATAAGATCCGTCGCGGCACACATCGGTCCTTGACGGAGTCCTACTTGTGGGAGACCGAATGGCGCCGAAGGATCCAACCGGGTGAGAACCCATTCGACAAGATCCTCCGCGCAATTGCCGAAGATCGGCCACTTCAGTAACAGGTACTTAGATCTGCACCAAAGTATACACGATCAGTCAATCATTCAGGTCTCACATGAACTGCGTCTATAGTAGGTCGACTTCAGCGTTGGCCAAGGTGCTTTCATCCACCGGTCAGGTAAGCACATAGCCAGCATGAATGTTCTCCACACTACGGTGTTCACTTTAAGGCCACATCGGGGTGTTAGGTCGACTTCACCGTTGGCCAATGTGCCTTCATCCACCGGTCAGGTAATCACATAGCCAGCATGAATGTTCTCCACACTACGGTGTTCACTTTAAGGCCACATCGGGGTGTTAGGTCGACTTCACCGTTGGCCAATGTGCCTTCACCCACCGATCAGGTAATCACATAGCCAGCATGAATGTTCTCCACACTACGGTGTTCACTTTAAGGCCACATCGGGGTGTTAGGTCGACTTCACCGTTGGCCAAGGTGCTTTCATCCACTGATCAGGTAAGCAGATAGTCAGCATGAATGTTTCGTGCACTACGGTGTTCACTTTGAGGCCACATCAGGGTCGACTTCACCGTTAACCAACGCAGTAGCATCTGCTGGTCAGGTGGCCGACAGGATGAGTACTCTGTGTACTAGTGTTCTTCTTTTAGGGGAAGCACACGGTTGCCTGCCGACTGTCACTCATGCCGTATCGTTCGCGTTATGGACGTTATCGACCTCTGCCATGTCTCCACATTATAATGCTTCGTACTTTGTCTAATAAACGGAATAACCGAAAGTGTTTGTACACCGCGAGCATTCAACACAGCAATATTGTGCTCCATTTCGCTCTACTCCACTCAACTCACAATGTGCATGGGAACTAAGTAGTCAAGTTGGGAGAAAGACCGCAGAACAACAGAACCCACGCAAACACGGGGCGCACCTATGGGAAGTTGCTTGTCGCCAGTGATCGCCGAAAAATCTTCATAGAACACCTGGAAGGAAAGCTTTTCCATCAGGAATCCACGACCACCATTTATGAATTTTCAAAGCGTACGTGGACGACGTCTTCGCTACAGTGAAAAATGGCGAACAGCACTTCGCTGGAACATTTGAACACTATGTTCCCAGACTCCATTGCCTTCCACCTTTTCGCTGACCGTCCGTTAACGCACAACCGTACACCAGGTACAACAACATTTTGCGGCCATCAAGAGAAACCGCAATGACTACAGAAGACTTAGAGGTGACGTTGTCACCGCTAGTGGAAGACCACAGACAAGGGAACCAAGCCCCTTACTATGTATAAGATCCTCCGCATTTGTAGAACACGTGGTTGGTTGCCCTGCGTTAAACGATCAGTTCTACTTCAGTACGTTAGCACGGGAACGGAATTTCAGACTTAGAGAAATCAAAGAGGCTTTATACAGTCACAACAATAAATGCATAACCAGAGGTGAAGGAATACATTTCAGCGACATGTGGACCACTGTAATACTAGCAAGTGAATGTTGCCAGCTAACATCGGTTACGACGACCACAGTCAAACCGCGAAGAAATACTCGCAGAAAGACAACTGCAGACGCGACATAAACACACATTACGGTTTAACGAACTTACGGGCTTTTCATTAAAACCACAAACAGTTTTTTCACTCCTGCCTTGAGTCACGCGATACCACCAATGGAACACGCTGATGACGGGACGAGGTTGATCCCGAAAGCTTCGTGAGGTTCACTTGTGATGTAACGGGACCGAAGCCGCGTTTTTTGGAATAAACGATGAGATCATATCCCGTGTTCAAGAAACCCTATTTTTCAAATCAAACATCTTGGAACAATTCATTTGGGAGAAAAGCCACAATTCTTAGGTTGCGAACAGATAGGGTACCCCATTAGATGGACATAAGCGGATGGTTTGTACAGGATGTTATGAGAAAACATGCAAGAGCAATCTGAAGGTCAGGAAAGGACATATTAGACACGGCAGGTTGGCGAAAGGACAGGAAAGGACAGGCGACCTCGCGGCGCCACCTGAGCTCTCCTGATTGGAGCGTAACGATTGGCCGAGCGCGACGTCGCGCTGCCGGTCATTAGGGTAAAATGATCCAGATGATGAAAGTGGTCAACAGTCATTGAGAACAGGCGCGTGGGCCGACACCCAAGAGCGATCAATGTATTGTACACAAGAAAGAAGCATTATGATCGCATTGCATAGTTCGGAAACCAAAAACAAAACGTGCTAGTAATGAAGCTTTACAGTTGGCCAAGGTATAGATCCAAACTTGAAGCATGCTAGCGAAGTAGAGAGAAAACTGCCATGACTCGATGGACACCATCATAATCAAAAACTACCGAAAACTATGAGGAACATCGAAAAATTTTGTATCGAATCCGACATGCAATGAAACTAACCTTGCACCGAAACGAACAAAGCATCGATATGAGGCTGACACCGAAATGAATTCCGCACCGAAACGTGTACAGCGAAACGACCTGTACCCTCTTATTTCAGGCTTCTTACAGGCAACCACTCGTTAGTAAGTCAAAACGTTTATTTCTAACGAAGCTTTCTGGACTAACTGCCTCCCACCTTCAGCATCTGAACAAGTCAGAGAACGTTTATTTCAGAATGATTTGTCAAAAAATAATAGTTTCCACTTATTTAAATGAGTGCTCGTCCGTAAGAAACATGCAGAAAAGCGAGAATACCTGTACATAAGAAAGTAATCATAGACACGAATATCAGCATGGCATCAGAAAATTGCTGTGAAACGTGTCAGCAATTACCACCAGCCTCCAAGAACAACTCTTCAGCATTCTAAGACCGTCTGGTAGTGGAAAAGAACTTAGGGTGAAATTATTATAGAAACGAAGAGAGAAAAGCAAGAAAGAAAACGAAAGTCATCTCGTTTCCCGAATTCGATTTCTCACGATTCCGGCATTCACCGTTCATATCCGACAAGTTTTTCAAATTTCTGGATTTTGAACGTTGAGCATTCTGATTTTGAAACTTCGGGATTTTGAACATTCGGGATTTTGAACGTTCTGGATACTGATTTTCAGGATTTTGAACGTTAGCAAATTTTTCCTTTTCTTTACGGGGTTGATGCATATATGCAAGCAGAATGTATCACGGATTTCCCCCGTTAAGTAGAAGCCTTTTACTTCCCGAAAAAGGCACACCAAGCAGAGCTTTCGGCTACTACTCTTGTAGCCGTCTTCAGTGCAATAAAAATAAAACCTGTCCACTGTCCAGCCAGTCACGGTTCAGCAAGCTCCTCTGCTAGACCGTCCGGGTTGGCGACATCAACTATCAGGTACTACCCTTGTACCCGTCAAGCCTCTGTCGCCCGCCCAGTCGGTCAGAGGTTATGCTCGCTCTCTGCAGGACTGACCGGGCAGGCGACAGAGGCTTGACGGGTACAAGGGTAGTACCTGATAGTTGATGTCGCCAACCCGGACGGTCTAGCAGAGGAGCTTGCTGAACCGTGACTGGCTGGACAGTGGACAGGTTTTATTTTTATTGCACTGAAGACGGCTACAAGAGTGGTAGCCGAAAGCTCTGCTTTATGTGCCTTTTCTGGTAGTAAAAGGCTTCTACTTAACGGGGTAAATCCGTGATACATTCTGCTTGCAACGTTCGGGATTCTAATTGTCGGGATTTTGAACATTTGGGATTTTGACGTTCAGGATTTTGAACGTTCGGGATTTTGATTTTCGGGCTTTTGATAGTGACCCATTTTGTTGACACCTGATGGACCCGATCGTGGGAACTGCAAGCTCCGCACGACCAACGGAGGCAGTGACGTGAGCACTTGGGTCCAACCTTGACCCATCCAGTGCCCGTCCCCACCAAGTCGGTCGTGCAGACGAACAAGCATCACGTCCGACCGATTACGCTGACTACAATAATGGAAAGAAGACGATTGCATAATTGTACGTTGCTTACTTTCCATTTTTACGACGACTGGCCCTTTGATGTGTCTTATTTCTAAAGAACCGAGGGAATATCTCGGGGTTTGTCTTCAACGTGATAACACTACAACTCCGCGACATGACTGCAACTGTAAATGATAACAACGGATAGTGGATATTGCGTAAATATTAACAGTGGGTATTATGAGTTTAAATCAGAGTTCAAAGACCATTGCTCAGTTTAAAATGTGCTCCTCCGCTTCAAATTCTTTCTAACTTCCCTTTATTTCTATCAGGTTTTCCATTTTCACGCATTTTCTTGTTGTGTTAATATTTGTCCGTAATTAAAGATGGGCTTTTAACAACGGGGTTATGTACGACCACGTCCACGCGTTGATACGGTTTTGAAACCACTGGTAAACCATTCAGTGTCATAAACATGACAAGGTAACGCACCATTAAAGGGCCACGGTAATATATTGGCAAAAGACGACTAGCAAGTATAAAGGGCTCTAAGTTAGCATCAAACCTGTATGAAGAAATGACAGGCCAAAAGCACCAGATGGAATATTGCTCGTGTGCGTATACAGACTTCCGTGCTGGCTTTTCTACAGCGAACTGTATCTGCGAAACAGATTGTGCAATGAAAGACAAGATCAAAAAACGCTTTGCACAAGGGAATTATAACGAAGGAAGTGAGCCACCGCGAACAAGTTGTAACCAAGAAAATCATGGACAAGCTAGTACAAATAATATCAGCTGCGGAGCATGCGGTACAACGCAAGCAATATCTACCCGCAATCAACTATGCAAAAGCTACTGCACACACCGAGAACTGAAGAAGAGAATCTTTTTTGGAACAGACAAGGCCGTTGCTAACATCCGGATACGTTTAACCCAGTGTACAAATAAATCTCAATTCGCGAACTCACAAAACTACATTATGCATTAACACCATTAGTCATTGTCACGGTGTTCACAAAGCAGTTGTACTCCAACAGCATCATGTGAGCTTTTCTAAACACGGTAGAAAGCGAGAATAGGAAGAGAAAATATTAATAGTATATGCTGACGACTGAGGCGTCAAAGACACCGAAGAATCCAACCGCAGGCTCTTAGACACCCGCCGCGTCCTACAGGCGGCGTCGACCCATAAGCGGCTTAACCGACATCCATGTTGTATAGACATGTTACGCATTACCCTTATCGCAGTTCTCGCTCACGCAGACACCGCCACCCCAATTGCTTGGATGTAAGCGGATCAAAGCGACGGTCATCTAGACGTATTGCGCAAATGACATTCGTCCCAGCCTGCATTTCCCACGACAGTCCGCACCCCCTTTTTTCTATATATAAGCACCTCACGACAGCGATCGAATTGAGTCGCTACCCGATTTACGATTGTGTAGTTCGTGTATTCCGACAACAAATCACCTCGGTTGAGCAGTATAGTACAGTATAGAAAAAGCAAAGCAATCTTCCGTTATGAATCCTAGTCCCCCGTTCAGCCTAGCCTTCGAAAAAATTGCCATTCAAAAATACGTCCATTGGGGCAAATGGCTTCTTGTGAAACGAAGTACTCGCGTAAAATAGTCAGATAAACGAACCGCTGCTGCATACCAAGCGAACGGCAAACGAAGCTTAAGATAATTTTCATAGACTTGCTCCTCTTATTTTATATGATGAAGCCAAAATACGACCTCTGCGAATGCTTCGAAATTACCACGTTTACTAATCCCTGTTTTTCGAAACAAACTGCTTGTCGCTGGCCGGTAAGACGCTCATTGTTTATTATATACCCACAAATGGCTAAGTTATAAAATGGGTTCCACCAATAAAGTCCAACGGCTTACTAAAACTACACCCGCAGGTTACAAAGAATCTGATACTCAATTTCCGCTATTTTTCAGATGCACCTTACGCTTAAGCTCGGTCCTCTGGAATGACAACGCTCATATTCGAACTGGTCATGGGCTTGGTATTCTTTATCCGATCGCCTATGGTTTCTCCGCCTGCTGGATTGAAGATACAGCCATTACTTTATTCCGCAACTTTCGTGAACACATGGCCAACATAAGCCGTTAAAACTCCAAAAAGAATGACTACGCGGAACGAACACTAGATGAGGCAGACATCCTCAAACATTCGAACCGAGAAAGGTCATTACGACGTGGACTGAGAGACAGCTCAGCACTGAAGCACAGCGAAAGCTGAGAGTAGTGCTCATCCGATTTGACTCCAAGCATTTGCCAAAAGAGCCATTTCCAGTTAAGGAAAATATAAATATCCTTTCACATTATTCCAACATCTCGCTTAGTGAAGATACGCGACCACAACCAAATCCATCACTGTGATCGCAAGTTTAAACAATGTGATTCAACACTTGTTGCCCCCATTTTACATCACCGGTTCATTTCCACATTCAGTGACGACGGAACAAGGCGGAACAGAGATCTCCAGTAATAGCACAGTCAGTTCAACAGTATGTCACTTTTAATATTGGATCTTCTGTAACGGCTTTCATCTCGAATTTGATGTCATCTAGGCCTCCAACCGCTATTTTCATATTTTTTACCTCAGTATGTGAAATTAAACGCACGGAAATAAAACGTAACACTGCCAATCGCCAGAAACGGAACAAAGTTGTGCTGAAAGCTATGAAGTTCAACTCTACTGCTCCGTCATTTTACCTAATTCATTCGGTAGTAAAGGCGCTGTCTCGAGTTCCATTTCAGCGCAGTGAAGATATCAACATTCACAAACCGCCACATCAATTCGGGATGACACATCGAAAACCCTTTACAGAACATCCAATATTAAAAGCCGAGATAACATTTGCGCTTTTACTAACATACGGATTTATGGTTGGCCGGCAAAGCAGTTCACCGATTGCAGACAAACTGGACATTACATGAATTATCTACACGAAGCTTTGCATGCCCACTACGAAGAACGCTCCTCGTGCGCATGAAATATCTACATAATAGGCAAGTATGACGGGAAGCACGTTCTCAGCACTCCGGACAAAGAAATAACGGGAAAACTCACGAAAAAGTCGAACCACGATTCATTGAGTCCTGCTGC